>CM060912.1:177763608-178363608 GCA_030737875.1 Allium sativum
CTATTTGTTTAAATTCAAATAATATTCAATACATGAATTTCAACTCAACGAATGAATCGCAACTCAACACATGAATATTTTCTATAGTTCGTATATATATAAAAATGTGATTTTTATCACTAAAGCTATTTGTTTAAATTCAAATAATATTCAACACATGAATTTCAACTCAACGAATGAATCGCAACTCAACACATGAATATTTTCTATAGTTTGTATATATATATATATATATATATATAAATGTGATTTTTATCACTAAAGCTATTTGTTTAAATTCAAATAATATTCAACACATGAATTTCAACTCAACGAATGAATCGCAACTCAACACATGAATATTTGTTTCAGCATACATAATTTATTTCAACGAATGAAAATTATTCTAACACATGTAATTTATTTCAACGAATGGAAATTATTCTAACACATGTATATTTCAGAAAATTTCGGCAGCATAACGGTAGGGTAGTTAAAACCGGGACCGTTCCTAGTACAGCTCCTCGCTCTACCTTAAAACCTCGCGGTTTTTGACAATGGAGATCATGCATCTAGTTCGCACGCAGGCGGCATGTTTTATTTTCAATTCCACAATCCTATTCTAATTTGTTTCAACCACAAGAGGGTATTTTTCAACAACAAAGGTATTTTTCAACCACAATATCAACCACAAACAATTATTTCCAACCATTCGTCATACCATATAATATCACGTCAATCACAAGCAATAAATATCGTCCATGGTCTGTGGACGAGGGGAGTATATATATATATATATATATATTATATTATAATTCACTTGCATTTCATCACAATTCAAAGCATATATGTTTCATACAACGCTTGTATAATTTATACATCGCTAATATAACTTATACAACACATGTACATGAGGTATACAATGCGTATATAATTTACACTTCGCTTATATAATTTATACAACGCGATTCCATTCACACAATTCAGTTTAGATTCCTCACATTGGTTATTGCAGTGCTAAAAATCGTAGGAAGATCAGAAAAATCTGCGGCTTCTTCTAGAATGTAGAGAGCCTCCTTGCGGTCACGGTGTCTCCTGTTTCATCAAATTTCGTTAACGAACGAAAAAGATATTATTTTTCAAAGTTTTGCAACGCTTTATAGTGTTATTTTCAATTCAGAATAATAAAGGTCGAACCTTTATATTTTGTTCAGAACTAGGTTTGGGATTTTTGCAAAATCCGTGAAGTATGGGGATGATCGGCGGTGCTGACGTGGAAGGAGGCGGCGAGGGCTTCACGGCGCTGGTGGTTTGAGGGGTTGCGATGGCAGATCGGGGCGGCGGTGGCGCTGGGAAGTCGATGACTTCCTGGCTTCGATTCAGGCGGAGGAGGTGATGGTGGATGTCGGGTTCGGATCTGAAGAGGGGCGAAGGGGCTTTCGAGTGGTGGTGGTGGCGCGGCCTGTAGGTGGCGGTGGCGGTCGGAAAACGAAGGGGAAGGTCGGAGCAACGTGGACCGTCGAGAACTGGGTGGCGGCTAGGGTTTCCGTAGTTTTTTTTTTTTTTTTGAAAGGAAAAATCCTATTGGCCGAGGATTTATAGGAAATTTTAATTAGTGTTTTTACTAACGAACTCGAAATCAAACCCAACGACTGTCGCCCCTAGCTAAATACCCCCATTCCGGACACAATGGGATATGTTTCGTTGGCCAATTCGACTGTTACAGTGAGTAATTTTTCAAATTAAAGTATAAAACATTCAATATTTAATTTGAACGTACATTTCAATTTGCCAGGGCCACAAACTGAATCGAAAAATTCCAGAAAAATAAATCTAGCTTTGTTTTGACGATACGGTCCTAACAAAACCAGTTTCGTCGAATTCTGATCTTGTTTGAAAAACGGCCATTATTAGGTCGACCCATTTTAACAGAAATTGACCAATCACATTTTCTTTTGCCCCGCTCACATACTAGCTTCAAAAATTATGAAATTTGAAACCTAGCAATAATTTGACATCCCGGACCCAACAAAAGTGGTTTCGTCGAATTCCGAGGTCGTATGCAAAATATCAATTTTCAGGGGCTATATATGTTATATAGCGACCTTTCTGAAAATTCATTCGACCATAACTTTTGATTCCCGTTATGAAACTTCGATTTTTCAGATTCGTTAGAAAGGTATTCATAAACAGATTTAAATATTTTCAGTTTTGCTAAAATCCGTTATATTTTCCACCCGGTACAGTCAGACAAAGTTTGTATTCAAAATTTCAAACTGCAATACTATACCGAATTCTTTATTTTATTGAAATATACTATTTCAATTATTCAAATTCTTTGGTAATAACTAATTTTAAAAATTTTAAATTGGTTCACATTTTCCGGGTTATTACACATGTCACTCACCAATTCTCCAAAACAAGCTAAAAGCGATGAAATAAGATTCCGGACAGCGAAGAATTTGATCCAAACTCTTCAATTCGATGATCTCCCTTTGATTTGTGTAGATCTAGCCTCAAATGTTGTAGATCTTCGACTCTCTAATGTAGATCTCAAAAGTTAATGGTGGAAAGGTGTAGGAGAATGGAGAAATGGAGGATCACAAGCTTCCCCAAATGAGAGAATGGAGAAAGTAATCTATTCTCCATGCCTCCTACCCCCTATTTATAGCCTCCTACCACTAATGGGCCTCCCCATCAACCCATTATGGCTTTTCAAACATGAACAGCCAATTGTTAAACCTTAAAGCAGTGATTCCTCCCAAACCGTTGAGCCAAATCTTTAGTGTGACCACTCTATGGAAAAGGAAACATCATTTCCTTTCCAATGGCACATGTCTCAACACCTGATTCGACCTGAGTCAAAAGTTATACCTTGTACAAAACTGAGAGGGGAAAATGGTCACAAACAAAATTGGTAAAAATTATGGATATGTCCCACATCACCATAAGCAACATATTAAAATATGAGAATAATACAACCCTCGGGGAATAAAATAAAAATATGTTATGATCTCCGACACGTAAAATGTTGGTTGTTACATCCTTCCCAGATGAAGGAAGTTTCTCAATGGTAGCGACAACCTGGGGAGATTTTTCAATGTCAGTGACAATCTTCTAGTTGACGGATGATAAGTTGTAGTTCTTGAATCTGGTTCATCATAGTATTTGAATTCACCATTTTGAAGTCGAGAAATTTGCCGACGATGAATTTATTTATGCCTACATCTTCAGTTTTGTACTTCTTTTCCAAAGCTGACTGGAATTCTTTGGATGTTGCAACAGTACAGTAGACAGTGTATAAGTTGTTATCCAGACCATTCATAATATAGTTTTTACACATAAAGTTAGAATTTTTCTAGATGTTCAGTGCCTCTACTTTGGTTGCATCGGGCTCGAGTTTGCCAATATTAGAAGCATCTTCAGTCAGAAATTTAGCGAGTCCTAATGTTTTTTGATAGAACATCTTCTATTGTCGACATTTGAAGTCTACCCCTGTGAACTTCTCAGGACTTTCTCCATGCATTAGTGCCACCGTTGAAACTATTATTCAAGTCTGATTATTGGCCAAAGTCCGGATTGTTTCAAGAACGATGTTGTTGTGGTTATGCTGAGACATCGTCGTCTGCAACAGCATGCAACAGTCAATATCCTTTCAAGATTGTTAACCAAATTGTTATTCAAACTATTACGAAACTATTACAATTTTGTCATAGTAACTAGAAACGCCTTAATGCTTTGCCAGTACTATTGCAATTGTATTATTTCCTACTATAACAAAAAACCATCATAGATTCGTTAAAAAATTATTACAAATGTTACTCTGCAGTTTACCCGAAAAGCAAACCATAATTAAGGTTTATCGATTTGATTGTCCGAGTACAACAAAACTATTTCTTTGACACGATATTCCTCCCTCTACGATTCTTTCGAATGTCGAGCAATCGTTTCCCATGGATGAAAGGACCTTCTCTGTGATGTTGAGCAATAATCCCAGAGAGATGACAAACACAAGAAGTTTTTGATAAGAACACATGTATGTGGGAAGAAGCAACAGAACAGAGAAAAGGCAATAATCCGATTTTCATTTTTTATCTGCCTATATATAGGAGTGAGGAGGTATCTCTTTGGCTATAGGCGTGACTGTACGAATGGTTGCAGTTGTTAGAAAGGTTGCAACCCTTTACCAATAGACGCAAACTTTTCTATCAGTAAAAACACAATATCAGTTCAAAATTAGTCATCCAACGTAGTAGACCTAAGCATTAGATAGTGGCCATTTAATCACGAGACCCCAAGAGTCTCAAGGCCCTACTTTTGACATTTTAATATTAGTATGAAGGCCTTCATACCTATATTTCCTCATTCCTTCATGTCTTAATTCCCTTTTGATATAGCATGTTGGGTCATAGTTTATATAGATAAGTTGGCACAAGTATTCCCCAATGGGACTTTATTTCCATTTTGTTCCCACTATCTTCAACAGAATCTGAACTAATCATTCATTTCTAGCATAGGTATAATTCTTTAAACTCATTTTTAAATTAAAGTTTTGATGTTTGTGAATTTGAATATATTGATTAATTGTTATTAGGGTTTTAAATCTCGTATATCTATCGCATTTCGTCTTGGGGATTTAGAGATTTAATCTCGTGTCGGGGGGAGATCTCGGATGAGATGGGTCTACCTCGGGGGTTTCGTGTTGGATTTCAATCTTAGGTCTAAAAATTCATATAGGAACAATCTCGGGGGACACTATATATTAAAAAATGATATTCTTACATAATTAATTTTATGAATGCTATTATAAACATAGTAAGTTAAACTTGAATTGCAAAATTATTTCATATTCTAAATTTATGAAAGATCTTTCATACTCTAAATCATAATATGCCTAAAACAGAAGTATAATATAATGTAAATAAATTAATATTTATGACATATGTGTTGGAGAAAGGAATTTTGATGATAACAACCTTGTTTAAAACATTAACATTATCGATTATAAAATATATACTAACATCTTTATCCAATATATATATATATGTATATGTATATATACGCAGGAATTATATATAGGTGATATAGAAGACTGTACAGTTTAAGAGATTTAAAATTCAAGACTCATGAGAATCAAGATTTCAAGCGATCAAAAATATCAAAATAATAGAGTCTAGTTTATATGCAAAACTTCGGTTAGCACTTTCAAATTATGTTTTCAAATTATTTCAAATTCTGTTTTCAAATCACCTTTTTAAATTCTTTTCCAACTCCTTTCAAAATGATTTCAAATTATACATACATTTTAACTCATAATTTCAAATATATAAGTTTCTTATAGTTTATATTATGAAGTTTAATAATTATATTGTACAAGTCCTTATATAAGTTTTATATAATTTATATATATATGTATATTGTGATTAAATTATATATTACTATGTTTTTATACTTAAGAAATTATGTTTTAAACAACTAGTTTTTATTCAAGAATTTCCAATATATATATATATTTAAATACTTGAAAAATGGTTTAAAAATTCAAATTACATAACATATGTCGACATACCACCTTCTACATGTCGACATATAACCATCACATTTTCAAATTTCAAAGGAAGTGTCTTTTCATTATTTGAAATGATTCAGAACTATTGCAACCTTTGGAACTCTATATAAAGGGGTCATTTTCGAATTTTTAACCATCTTATCTTCTCCTTCTTCGTAATTACTCTTACCACCATTATTCTAACTTAATTTCCTGATTTCCACACTAATACTCTACCGTTTTCAATACAAGTTATATCATTCTATTTTTTTTCTTAATCTCTATAAAATACTCTCTGTTAGGAAGTGTTACTCAAGAGTTCTAGGGCTGTTTTTGATTGTTAAGGAAAGAGTGTGTAACATGTGTTCCTTATAGCCAGTAAATCAAGAAAAGGAAGCGGTGTGAACCTTGTAGCAGTGAAATCAAGGGTGTTGGATCAGCGTGAACTTTGTAGCCATGAAATCAAGGGTGGGAAATCGGTGTTAACCTTGTAGTCGTGAAATCAAGGGTATTATAAGATTGATACTAGTACTAGTAAAACTTTGCGCAATCCAGTGTTGCGTGGGACTGGACGTAGAAGTAATCTGAACTAGTATAAAATACGGTGTGTTCTTTCCTTTTCTGCAATTTACTCCTGTTTATATTTGCATTTGTGATTATTTCTTTTGTGATATTCGTTTTGTGATTCATATAGTTGTTTGAGTAATTGTTAATTGGTTAAGATTTCTATAAGTTCTTTAAAACACTATTCACCCCCTCAAGTGTTAGTTTTTCCTTAAGATCCTTGATCCTCATCCCTAACAATTGGTATTAAAGCATAGGTTTTCAAAAGTTCATCATCTGAATTTTGCAAATATTAAATGGCAACCAACACTGGAATTGCTAGTAACAATAGTTCATTTGTAGAGGATCAGTCCACCGTTAGATCACCATTATTTAATGGAAGTAATTATTCATATTGGGCATGTATGAAAAACATTTTTGCAATATATAGGATTAGACACTTGGAATATCATACAGACTGAATATGTTCAACCCACTACGAATTTTGCTCAATGGACTAATGAACAAAAAGCTACTGTACAAAGTAATTCTAAGGCTATGAATATGCTATTCTATTCATTAGATAGAAATGAATTTAATAGAGTATCAATTTGTAAATCTGCTCACGATATATGGAAAACTTTGCAATTTACTCATGAAGGAAACAATAAAGTTAAACATCCAAACATATAAATGACAACTTATCAATTTGAGTTATTTAAAATGAATCAGAATGAATCTATCTCCAATATGTAATGCAGGTTCTAGGAAATCGTGCATTCATTAATGGCTTTGGAAAAAACTTATACTGAAGAGGACCAAGTCAGAAAAATCCTTAATTCACAAACTCTAGAATGGGATCAGAAAACACTGGCGATTGAAGAGGCCAATAATATTAGTGAAATGAAAATTGAGGAGTTGATAGGAAATCTAATGTCGTTCGAAGTACAATTACAAAAAAAAGGAGAATAAGCCGATGTAAAAAAATCTGTAGCATTCAAAGCGACGACTGACGGTTCTGATTTAAGCAATGCGGATGATCAAAAAATTGCCTTCATGACAAGGAATTTCAGAAAATTTCTAAGATAGAAAATAAGAAATAATATTTAGAAAAATAATCAAGGAAGTTCGGGAAAAAAACGACGATAGATGCTACAACTGCAATAAACCAGGTCATATAAAAAGACTATGTCCATATCCTAATAAATCTAATCAACAAATAGACAACACTTTGTCAAAGAAGAGAAAAAGGGCAAAGAATACCTGAGAACCAAGAAGGTGTTCCTAAAACCAGTTGGTAATAGGAACAACAGTCTCATTGTATATATACAGGAAACAGGAAACAAATTTCTCAACGTGGGACAAGACTAACACCACCGATGCACGTGTGACACCACTGGCCAAGAGTTCCTGAACCACATGAGCTGAAATCAAGCTCTAATACCATGTAGAATACTAGAGAATCAAGCAAGTGTTTCTAAACCAATTGGTAATAGGAACACTTGCTTGGTTCTGTAGTATTCTACATGGTATTAGAGCTTTGTTTTGATTCTTGTGGCTTGAGCACATCTTAGCATGTGGTGTCACACATGCAGTGTTGATGTTAGTCTTGTCCTACATTGAGAAATTTGTGTCATGTTTCCTGTATATATACTATAAGACCATTGTTCCTATTACCAATTGGTTTTAGGAACACTTGCTTGGTTCTCTAGTATTTTAAAGACAACTGAGTCTTTAAACTATTTTGTTCTTTTGAAGAAATTCTTCTAGTGATTTGAATTCAGATCCCTCGTCAATTTATATTGCTTTTACCAGAGAACATGTTTGCCTTTTAGCTTTAGTAATAAACTACATTACTACATTGGATGCTTCAGATTTTGTTTTTAAGAAATATATCCAAATATATATTGAGTATGCATCTTTAAATGATATATAATAATTATATCCATAGTTAATGTTGACGGGTGCAGGTCAATGACAATAAGTTCAACTAGTTGAGTGCACGGTTTTAGAATTTTGAATAATAAGTTCATGACTTTTTCTCATTTGAAAAAAAAAGCATGCTTAAGGTTTTAAAGGAACACTGCAAGAGTTATCATTGGTACTCAATATTTTTTAACTACATCGATACTAGGATGACCAAATCTGTAGTGTGATATATCAAATACATTCACATTATAACCAGTTTCAGAAATATTACAACATACTTTTGTATTATATATGTTTTGATTTCTGGCATTAAAGGTAAACTTATATAGTCAATCAACCGTACTCTGCAAAAGAATTTTCCCAGTTAGAGTGTCTTTAATTAGACAGTAATTTGGAAAAAATTTGACAAACACATTATTATCGCTAGCAAATTGTGACATACATATTAGGTTTTTCTTTATTTGGGGTACCCTAAGAAGATTAATTATTGAGATACAACTGTTTACCACTATTATACTGTGCATTGCCAACACTTGTAATTTTAGCAGCTACTTGATTACCCACGAGCATATACTATTTACCTCGATACTCTTTACTACTAAGGTGGAGACTAACAGGATTATATATTACATGATTGGTGGCCCTAGAGTCAAGGTACCATATTTCATCATGAGTGTCCTCTTGTATTGCCATATTACCGCTGTTATTGTTTCTTGAGGTTCAAGATGACTTTTTGTTTTTTGATGAACATCTACCAGGTTTGAACAACGGTTATATTGCATTTGATTGCTTTGTTGATCAGGTATGTAGTTTAGACCAAGTTTGAAGTAGCATTTATTTACAACGCACCCAAATTTTTAATAAATTTGGCATCCAAGTCTGTTAGTATTGTTAAATCTATCACCTCAGCTTCTGCCTTTATAATTATGTCCACATCTTTGGGTTTTTTCCCCTTCGTTCCTGTAGGAAATGTAATTCTAGGCGAGGCTCGATGGTGATGAATAAGAAACAAAGTAATTCAGACAAGAAATGATTGAAATGATCGGATGAGGTCAGAGGATGAGAAATTGACATCTGAAGCAGTTTTGATGAAGCTTAAACATCAAATGTTGAACAAATTTCTGATGAGGCCTAAACATCAAATGATGAACAAATTTATGATGAAGCCTAAACATCAAATGTTGAACAAATCTCTGCTGATGCTTATGACAAGTCGTTTCTATGCCGTTAAGCTCAGTTGGTAGAGCGCAAGGCTCAAAGCTAGCTCCGATACCATGTTGAAAATATAGAACTAAATGTATTTGACGTATTTGAGAAGACAAAATTGTATAAATATAATGTGTTATATATATAGTTGTTGCAAATAGAAAGTGGATAACAATAACTGGGCTTTTTAGGTTTATATATTACAACCTATTTATGTACGTATAAGATAATATATAGCCGCATTTCTTCATTTCGATTATACTTCTGATATTAAAAGCAAGATATTTCACTTTGATGGTTGTTTTTCTATATAAATTTCATTTGAAATCAAAGAAAAATAAATTATAATACAACTGCTAACACAAATTACGATACAATAACATAATTTAAAATTCGAATATCCTTCTAGTTTGGTCCTATCATATTAATACAATTACACTGTTCCTTGGCTTGAAAGTCTTGTTGGTTTTTTAAATTTAAAATCATGATTTTGTTTTATTTTTAGGTTTGAAGTAAGAAATATTGATTATATTGATTCACCTTAAAACTCATGTCATTTTCATTCCTTGAAGAATGTAATTTTTAGTTTTAATCTATTATATTATATACAAAGTTTAACATTTGATTATTGTTATATTTTTCTCTCATTTCATCTCAAACCTAATATAACTACTCTCTTCTTATTTCATGCAAATATTTTCAATTTCCCCCTCCAAATTTAACAGTTTCCAATATTAAATCTTAATTGCTATTATTTTGTTTTCCTACTTTTACACTTTTATTTATGACACTACCCCATACATCTCCAAATTAAAAACATATACTCAATAATTTATTCTACAATTAAGGGGGAAACAGCAATCTTCTATCAAGTTTCTAAATGGAAAAAAACTTGAAATTTTCTTCCAAATGTAAGGAAAATACCAAAACCCTTTGTCCAATTTTTAGAATTTGAAAAATGACAAATTTTTTTGTTTCACCTATCGTTTATTTGGTCTTAAATTTAATTTTTTCATCATCTTGAAATTAATTGTCTTTTTTGTAAGCACTATTTTCTTGATAATGTTAAGCATAAAGATCCTGTTATTTATTTAATATTTACAATATTCTCTCCTTTTCTCATTAGTTCATTGAGGCCAAAACTAATATTCTTGATACTATTTTCCTATGGTTGAATTATTATAAAGTTTGAATATGGTAATTTTCAACAATTTGTTTGTACTTTTTTAAGTTCATGTTTTTTAAAGCAACGAAAAAGCATACACGCGATTTGAATTCACAATGTAATTCTTTTTTGAGAATAAATAACAAATGACCATTATGAAAGTTTACAACTCAAGCAAAATAATACAAATTTGGAAAACTTCATTATCTATGCCGCATATTATTATAATTTTTTCTTGCCCAATACTGATTTTAATCCCGAGCATTGAACAGTGCAAGGGCATTCTTGATTTGAAGAAGAATAGTCCAACTTCCAGAATCCTTTTTTTACTATACTTATAAATGGTTGTTTTCCTTTGAACTTCATATTATAAACAGTTTTCTGTATAACCTGAAGTTGTCAGTGCATGCATTAATTCAAGATGATACTCGATGTCTCTTATGTAGTGGCCAAGAGGCATACACCAGAACAATAAGTGGGATAGATAATCCCTCAGGAGGGAAATCATGATTCAGAACTGAATAAAAGAATTCTCTATAAGTTCTTCACATTCATCATTCCAATATTTACATTTCCAACTTGCGGGTTCTTCGATTGAGGCGAACATCTTGAATACATTTTGGGAGAAAGAGTAGCTAGAAGACCATGCACAACAAAATGCATAGGTTCTTTTACACTTGGACATGTTGGTTCCGAAAGCTACGCCAACTTTTTCAGTTCAAAGGATCTCAAGTAGCCCAACAAATCATTCTTTTCTTCATCGATAAATTGTTGCACTTGTAGTGCTGCATTTTTCTCCTCAGACTATCAAGCTCTCTTTCTGCTGGAGACAAACAGGACTTTAGATAAAGAAAAAAAAAATTAGCTTCAGGGGATATTTCACCAAACTTTTCAGCATCAATATCTTTGAAGACATTTATGTCTTCCCTCTTCTCCGTTTCAGGGAACAAATTATCCATGACAGACGATTTAGGTACTTCTGAAATTGTGTCAACCGTCTTTTACGTTTATGTTGTATGCCATAGCAATTAGATATGTGTTTGTTTACTTGAATTTAAGCAGTTTTCATTAGTAGTTGGTTTGCATTTTTATTTTGTTCATGTTCCTAACCAGAACTATTAGATCCGTAAAGAACAAAACGCTACTGGATGTTTCTCAATCCCGCAAGTTAAAAAAGCTCATTATCTAAATTTCTAAAATCCCCCTACCGCCTTCATTAAATAGTTGTTCTTTTTCTTAGTTTATTTTTCTGTGCCGGAGAAATGGATTTCATGGGTATGCTATTTTATATTATTTTTCATTTTTTATGACGTTCCTTCATATTGCAGCAGCTGTATTCTTCTCATTTTATTATGTGTTGTTGCATTTTATTGCAGGCGTGTATTTTTTTTCTTCGTTTGTTTACTTCTCTTTTAAATGGATTGCTCTTATTTTGTAGTCTCATCTTACCGTCGCCTCATACATTAAAACAACAACATTCTTTTCCTTCATGAAATTAAACCAAAAATACAGAATTATATTACCCTTTTTTCAATGTAGAGGATGGATGTCACTACAAAATAACCAACGCATTAAATAAAGTCATGTATGTATTTCATAAATATATTATTATTTTTCATTTTTTTGTTGCTTCATGTTGCAACAACTATATTATTTTATGATGAACTATTGCATTTTATAATAGATGTTTATTTATTTATTGTTCTTCGTTTGCTTACCTTGCAAATGGTTAGCTGTTATTATTTCAATACTGGAGATGAGCAGTTCATAAATGCGTCGATATATGAAGATTTGGAAGTATCAATCATATCAATTGCACATACTAAAGTTTTATAAGGCATACTCTCTCTCACCACTTTTTTAATGTAGTCGACACTTTTATCGTTAATGTTATCTATTCTATTAGTTGATTGCCCTTACTTAGTGCCTGCAACACTTGTTTTAATAGCTTGTGTGGGTTCTACTTTAGTTAACCTCTTGCTTTGACGGAATGGTGTTATAAGAATAGGGTTGTACATACCATGTTTAGTGTGTTTTACACTTGGTTGGGACTGAATGAAGAACCAGACAACTTGAAAGTCTTTTGGCTAAAAGAAGTTCAGAAGAAGATCTGAGCTACTTGGAAGTCTTTTGGTTGAAAAAGCTCAGAAGAGAAAGGTCCAGAAAACTTCAGAGCTCAGCAAATAGCTACAACAGCGGTGGTAGGGTAGAAGTTGGTAGAAGTGAAGTGTGGTTAAAGTTAAAGCCAAAGAACTCAAATTAATTATTATGCTATATTTTAAGAAAGTTTATTAGACAACTTTGCTTATTCTATATTTTAGGTTTGTAGGTAACTACCAGCTGTGAGTTTGAAAAGGTTTTAGGTTTTCATTTACTAACCCTTTAATAAAAATCTATGTATTTGATTTGTACTTGTTTAAATTTCATGAAAATCTTTTTGAAGAATGGTTTATACTGATTATCATCCATGTTCTGATTAGCACCTATGTTCACTATATCTCGTTCAATGTACAAGAGATCTAAAGAAACTTAAAAACACCAGCAATCGGTTATAGAAACTCAGGAAGTATAACAAAATCATTAATAAATTTTCAACATTAAACTAACAACAGCCTAACGATTTATAGTCGCACATTTAGATAAAAGTAGGGATTTTTGAGTAATCTAGATTAAAGCTTTAGATAATAACGTTGTAACTTAATTGGACTTTTAGCCATATTAAACAAAAAGCAAGATAACAAAATGAAAATCATCAAATTTATTTACTAAAAAAGAAATTGACTATTACTTAATATAAGAACGCTAAAGTATTTAAATCCAACATACTTAAATACTTAACATCAACGATATTGTTTATAATATATTTACACATCTAATATTTTATCGATATCAATTAATATTATTATGATATTTCAAAATAAAACATATCGTTACTTTAATAATACAACTATTAGATATTCTGGGAATAACTGCAAAAATCAACAATAACCAACATCGGTTAAAACAAGTGCCTTAGCACCGTTGCAGTCAAATAATTTAATTAGCTTATAAAAGATATTGACAAATCCTATTAACACCTCCATTCTGTTACCTTAATTATAAAAAAATACAAATTTAAAAAGGCAAATGATTGCCACGAAGAAAATAATTTTTTTTTAGGAAAAATATGCATAATTATTTAAATTTAATCCCTTTTAAATTTTATATCTTTTTCTTTAACGTTGTTTGATTCTATAATTTCTAGCGTAATATGTATATAAAATACTTTTAAATTGAATTAAAATGTAACTTTTTTAAATTGCAAAATAAATAAAATTAAATAAATATGAATTATTGTTTTTTTGTTTTTAAATTTATCTTTTAATTTTTTTATTTGTTAACGTATAGTTATTTGATTACGAAAATATAAATTGAATAGTAGTTTCAGTAAATCCTAGAATGCGAACAGCAAAGATTATATTAAAATGTTTTTTGTTTTAATAACAAGGCATGAAAGGGGCAAATGTGCGAAACAAATTTGTACTTTACAAATCATTACTGAACTGACCTTTTATTAGTATTATAATTTACGATACTTTCCTACATAAAAATTATAGTCTAATTTTTCTTATTAAATTTACATTTTTTTCTAAAATCATAATACATATCTATTAAATAATAGTAAAGCAGAATGTTTTAAACCTCTCTCATTAATTCTAGGAGTTTTCACTTTTCTCCTTAATTCTCTATAGATATTTTATTTTTAAGTTAGTTAACACTTTGCACTTATTTGCTATTTCTCTAATATTGTATTACTTCTTTTGTTATTTTACGTTTTGGCATGGATATTTCAAAGTTTACACAATTATTAACTAACAATTAGCTTCTAACATTTTAAATTTAAATCCACGCATTTAAATCAATTACAAAATTCAAAATTTAGGTAATTTAAATAAACTTAATTAGCTAATATTTCTTATAATTACTAAAAATGACAAAATTATGTTGTTTGGCTCTAAATACAAACACTTTAATTTTTCTTTAATCTTTTAAGTCTCTTTTTTAACATTTTACGTTTAGTAACATATTTTTACAATTAATTACATAATATTAAAACTATTAAATAACTTTAGCAAACTATTTTTAATTGATTCGCTTAATAAATCACATCAAGTTTAACCATATTCATATTATCAAAAATGAAAAAAAAAATCAAATATATAAACACATCAATCACACAACATAAATTATATACATAATGTAACACCCCGTAATTTTAAAGGGAATTATAATGATAAACTAAAGATTACATAATCAAATATTGGGAATTAAGTAAAACGGACTGTACCATTGGGTTCGTCTCGGGATTCTGGTTAAGGTAGACTCCGGGTTTGCGTAAAACGGACACTGTATGAGAAAGATATTAAGGTTAGAAGTTTGTGTACATATAAGAGTCTTATGTATAAATAAATTCAAAGAAAAAATAAAAATAATTCGAAAATATGAGTTGGAGAGGTTGGCGAGGTCTGGACCAGCATGGGCGACCCATGACTGGGTTGGGTCGACCCATGGCCAAGTGGGTCGACCCATCCCCAATCTAGCGTGGTTGATTCTTCCGAATCGAGACAGATTTCTTGACCGGGTTCGTTGGCAATAGGCTATATATAGGACATCATTTCTATTGTTTTTCTACACCTAAAACAATGGAGACAATGGGATGTTGCCTTTGTTTGGATTGAATTAGACTATCTTCTTCAACATCAGCCTATATACATATAAGAATCTCTTCTACAACATCAGCATATTATTCTTTGTTCTTTAGATACAACCTCTGTGAGTTCATGTTACTTTTAGATATAAAAATTTAATAGTAACCCTGATATGTTTATAAACCTGGCTCTGATACCTAATGTGACACCCCACTTCCGTTATTGTTACCCTTTATCAGAATGCATTAAGTTCCATGAAGCGTTAGAGGTAAACAGAAACAGAATATCACAAGACATATATAAAATAGCAGCGGAAATTTAAAACTTCATTATTTTGCAGAAAACATCAAAACAAACCATCTGTCACATTTAGTAAAACATGTATGCAAATAGTCCTAGTATATGGACAAATACACACACCTTTACATATATTCATATAAGCATTAGAAATCTCTTAAGGACAATGGATGCCTGTGATTGATGGATGAGTAAATGAATGATGAATGTTAGGATAAACATTCTTTTTAACTTGGAGATTTTGGAGACGAAATCCCTTAAGTAGGGGAGAATGTAACACCCCGCAATTTTAAAGGGCATTATAATGTTAAACTAAAGACTACTTAATTAAATATTGGGAATTACGTAAAACGGACTTTACAACTGTGTTTGCCTCAGAATTCTGGTTAATATAGACTCCGAGTTTGCGTAAAACGGACACCGTATGAGAAAGACATTAAGGTTAGAAATTTGTATACATAAAAGAGACTTATGTATAAATAAATTCGAACTAGAATAAAAAATAATTCGAAAATATGATCAGGAGAGGTTGGTGAGATCTGACAGGCACGGGGAGACCCACGCTAGATGGGTCGACCCAAGTGGGGATAGGTCGACCCATCCCCAATCCAGCGTGGTTCATTCTTCTGAATCGAGATTGACTTCTTGACCGGTTTCATTGGAAATGGGTTATATATAGGACATCATTTCTATTGTTTTTCTACACCTAAAACAATGGAGACAATGGGATGTTGTCTCTATTTGGATTGAATTAGATTATCTTCTTCAACATCAGCCTATATACATACAAGAATCTCTTCTGCAAAATTAGCATTATATTCTCTGTTCTTTAGATCCAACTTTGTGAGTTCATGTTACATTTAGATATAAAAATTTAATAATAACCAGACATGTTTATAAACTTGGCTCTGAGATCAAATGTGACACCCCATGTCCGTTAATGTCACACTTTATTGGAATGCATTAAGTTCCATGAAGTGTTATAAGTAAACAGAAACAGAACATCACAAGACAGCTATGAAATAGCAGCGGAAATTTAAACTTCATTATTTTGCAGAAAACATCGTAGTCTCAAAACCAGTTACAACATCAGACATAAAATACTGAAACTGAGTACATCAAAACAAAACATCAAAATACAGAAATGTAATATCATAATCCCCGGTAACAACCATAATAAAGTAGACAAGTAGTCAAAGCGATACATTGAAGCCAATTCAAATCTATGCAAAAACGTAGGAGAAAATTCTTCAAGCCTGAGTGTTCCCAACCTGAGAACCTGGAGGGAAAGGAAGAGAAAGAAAAGGAAAAAAACGAGTCAGACATAAAGTCTGGCGAGTCCAGTTTATATGTCGGTAATGATACTTTTATTTCTATAACAACCCAGATGTTGGAACCAAATTAAAATCTTATTTTTAATAGATTTAATGGGTTTTAAGAATTTAAAATGATTTATTTTGAGAATTAATGATTTAAAATTTATTTAAATATAAGTTAGAGTGTATAAATTTAAAATTTAATTAAAATGAACTCGAAATGGCGTGGTAGTTTGAAAATTTGTTTTTAAACTTCAATTGAATATGCAGAAGTCAATATAAGTCAGAATTTGATAAAACCAGAAACATTTGAATCTGTTTAATAATATCTTTCTAATAAATGTAAGAAACTGAGGTTTCATTTTTAAAATTAAAATTTATGTCCAGTTTAAAATTTAATATAGTCACTATAGAATTTATATACATATATATATTAATATTATATATAGCCCTTAAAAATAGCCATTTTGCAAACGACCTCTGTTTTCAACGAAACCACTTTTGTTGGATCTGAAATGTCAGATTATTATTAGGTTTAAAATTTCAAGTCATTGGGAATTAGTATGTGAGCATAGTGAATTTAAACGCATTTTCAATTCCAGTTTAAATTTAGTAAACCAGTTAAAAAGGCCATTTTTCAAACATTCTCCAAATTTGACGAAATTAATTTTGTTAGGACCGTATCGTCAAATCATAGTGGGATTTCAATTTTCATAATTTTTGGAGTCAGTATGTGGCCCGCTAAATTAAAATGTACATTCAAATTCAATATTGACCGTTGTATTGATTTATATTTTAATCTTGACAAAAACTTATCAAAATGATCGAATAAGCTTACGAAACATATTCCATTATGTCCGGAATAGGGGCATTTGGCTAGGGTCAACATTCGTTGGGGTTCATTTGGAGTTAGAAGCGATAAATAAGTAAACATGAATTAAATTATATTAAAAATATAGTATGTGTGTGTATATATATATCACTAAACGCTAAATTATTTCATTCCTTGGTCAAAAACGTTCTACAGCCGCCATCACCAAACCAACGACCACAAAGCTCTAGAGGAAATCACGTCTGATCTCCTCAATGACGCGACGATAGGGCGAAGGTTCAACGGGAAAATTGTTCGCCATAGTGAGGTCTTCCAGTGGCCGGAGGTGCCTGAACTTTGGTGGCCATGTTCGCCTCAGGCGAACTAGAGAAGGTTGCACGTATTTGGTGGGATTTCTAGCTCATTGTTGGGAGAAGGGGGCCGAGACAGGTAGGAATTGAAGCACCGTGGAGAGTCGCAGGAGGTGGTGGTCGGTGATCGGCGATCGATCACCTATGGCGGTGGGCTCAGGCAATGGAAGGTGGCGAGCTTCAAATCGGCTGCTCCAGGAAGATGAACAAAGAAGGGGACTGCAGGATTAGACAAAGAAATGTAATTAAATTAGTTAATATTATTATTAATTTTATTAATGTAATTCAAATGTTTAAACTATCATGTCTCTTTGGTATGGATACAGAATTAAACGATTTCAGTCGCATTGGAATCTTGACAGTGAACACAAAAACATGGAACTGACCAAAACGAAAACGGAGCAAGTTGAATTTTTAAGCTAAATTAAACGTCCGTTTAATTTAGTTTAAAAAATAAAATCCTCCAAGAAAGATTAGTGGAGTGGAAACCAATGTGAGAACTCTCTCACTTAAAATTTTGTATAGTTATTTATTTCTATAACTGAATATATGTTGACTGCTTGTGATCGAAATATTTGTTGGTGACTAATGGTTGTTTACAGTTTTAATATTATTATCATTATTAAACTGTGAAAATATTGTTGTTAAATAAGACGGTTATATAATAAATAAATTTACATGGACTATGATGTAAACCTCACATGGGTATTGGGACGATAATTTTGCATATCGCTCAATTATTTGTTGATGTTTGAAAACCCCATACGGGTCTGGGGATGATAATTAATTCACATGTCCCTTGGATTTAATTATATGTCAACTGATTGATTGACAGACTGTGATAAGCGTTATTTAATTATCTAATGCTTATACAGTCGTAAATTGCACTCTGGATGTGAATTGGTTGTCTAACAATTGTTTATCGCTATTTTTGAATGCATGCGATGTATGGAATCCATATAAATAAAATTATATGGTAATTGTTTGAGTCTGATTCCAACTTAGAAATAACGAATATTTTAAAATAATATTCAGTAAAGAATCAAAATATGATTTTAATGTCCGATTTTGGATAGACACGAAAATATTGAAATATTCATAACTAAATTGAGTATGAATCCGAGTTAAGTAGATATATGCCATTTTAACTCGAACGGGATTTTCTGTCGATTTTATTTATTTTATAATGAATGTTAAAAGTTTTGATTCCAAAATCTGATATTTCGAAAATATTATCATTTTAATATTATAATGACATGGAATATTCTATTTTGATTTAAAATTAAAATCGAAGTTGAAATCATTTTAAAATGAATTTATAAACGATTTATAAAATACGTTTTAAATGGAAATCGACGAAATATATTATATATATTTAAATGGCCTGAATAGAACGCGTCGTACAGTGACCGTTCGCGAATTTCGACCATTGACTTCAAATTGATGTAACGGGAGATCCAACCGTCGAATTCTCCTAAAACCGAAACCGCTGGGTTCGTATCGAAAAGAGATTTCAAAAGGTAATAAGAGATTTTAAATCTAACTGTTAGATTTTAAGATATGTCCAATTTAGTTTTGGAAAAGGTCGCTATGGCTCCAGTTCAATGGCCAATATTGAAAACCGACCGTAAGGGCCTTAATAAAATTATTGAAATCATGAATAAATTATGTAAAATAATAATAAATGATTTGGAAAATTTTGGATTAAATATTTCAAGTTTTGAACATATAAAAGATATTTTTATCTAAATGAACTAGTTAACAACTAGATTTGAAATCCAATAATTTTTAAATTAAGAAATTTGATTTGTAAGTGGTTTTGAAATTACCAGAGTTTTCCAACGAATAAATTGGAATGGGTTTGAATGGAAATTATCTTCGGATATTTTTGATATTGGATTTCGTAATTATATGGATATTATTATGGGAATTTGAAAGATATAGATATCGTTATTCCCAATAAGATATCTGTTGGTTTCAGAATCTGATATTGAATATAAGTCGATGTAATTTCTATTCAGACCCTCGTATTTAATATCAAGTTGGATTTTGGGTTTGTCATGGATGATGTCTTAAATAACATTGTTTTAAAACCCAGTTGAGGTAAGAATAAATGTTTTAACCAAGATTAAATGAAGTTTTCCAATTAATTAATATAACTGGAATTAAATGGTAGTTGATTACGGGTTCATTGAGAACGATGTTTTAAATGACATTAGTTCTTAAGCCCGATTAACAACGAAGTTATAATCTGGAATTTATAAATCTTTTAATTAAGATTTAATGGAGATTTTTCCAAAGTAAAGTTTTCCAATTTAATAAAAGAAATTGGAACTGGATGGAATTCGATTAAGTGATAATCGAGATGAGGTTCTGTGAAGGAAGACCATTACTATTCATGGAATTTAAAAGGCCTTGCCATTATTCCGTTTATAGTATTATTACGATACGGAAATTTATATTGATTATATACTGTTATGAATTTCGTGAAAGTTCCATCTTAATGGAGGAGGATTTTGGGTTTATCGTGAATAACGTTTTAAACGATATTTGTTCTTTCTTTAACCCAAGTAAAGACGGGATTTATTTCATAAAAATTTGGATAATCATTAAGTAATGATTTTTTAGATTAAAACTGAACCAGAGTTTAAATAAATCTTTAATAGATTAAAATGAGAATGGGATAATTAAATTTATCGAATTCATGAAATGATCGAGAACGGAGTACCAACATTTTTACTCCATGCGATAGTTAAATCTTTAATTAGATTTGAAATGATAAATGGTAATTAAATTTACCAATAACACTATGGGTGTTAGATATGGAGTACTACCAATTTTGCTCCATGGAATGAATAGGTTGGGATAATAAAATAAATGATTACTTCAGTAAGGCTCGATAATCCTGACTAGTTGTATAAACCTTAATTTGGTTCAGAATTGTTAAAGGATAAAATAAAATCTTTTGAAAATGATATCCAAAGGAAGAATAAAGAAATAGTTTAAATAAACTTATCTTTGATAAAATTAATGGGAACTTTTCCCCTAAGATGTGAACACTTGAATAAAAGAATATTCTAGATTGGAATGAGGCGTATGATGTGTTTTTATAGCACTTGATTATTGACTATAAAGTACGCGAGTTATTCGGAAAGACTAGGTTTATCCCAATCTGAATAACTGATACAATGACCAAAAGTCGGCGATGAAGATGGTGGTTGAAGACCGGAGATCTTCACATCGAATGGATGATTACTGATGTCTTGATTGGGCTGTACACCCAAGACAAGGTAATAAGTGGTGATCATCCAAACGTACTTGGAGATCGACCAGATATGCGAGGACCTCTCTCCTATACTGGACATACGGGACAAGGAATAAGGTGCCTCCGGTTTCGTTCAAACCCAAAAAGGACTGGTAAATGGATGTGTGTCTGACATTGGATTCCATTCTGTGTTGATTGATTTCTATTAAATATATATCTGTTTTGTGGTAGAGAATTTATTATCTTGCTTAACACCCTTCTCTGAGACGTACAAGCTTAGAAGTTATACATTGATAGACATCAGTTGTATGGCATGAATTGTCAATGTAGCATGTTAAGATGCAAATGATCAAGGCTTTTATTGAAAGCAAAATCCTGTGGATGATGATCAAAGCACGACTTTAAGTAGCATAGCTTTGTGTATAACGTTAATTCGTGAGCCTCACGCCCCGGTATGAATCTAAAACGGGATTAGGGACACAGGTAGTGCATACGTTTCTTTCTAGCTAAAAGTGGTGTCATGGTATGGAGCCCTGACATTTTTACTTATGTGGACGATGGATACGAGGCGCCTCGGATATGAGTGGTCGACGTACTGACCATTTTAGAGGTCCAACAGGACCGGGAAACGTATTGTTCAGGAATAACTAATCCACTAAAGTAAGTGTGGACCAGCCCTGCAGGAACCAAGGGCTGCCCAGAGTGTGTGATCCTGAGGCATTGTTAGAGTGTCTCAAATCGGAAGGAGCCATCCCTTGCCTTGACACATGATGGAAATCCAATTTCCAATACGCGATTTTTCGGTTTTATTTGTAAACCTATATGGCGATATAATATATAGTATCTATGTCGTCTATGATTGATACAATTATATTGAAGTTGATTTCTTCACTTATAGTAATAATAAAAGATAAATATCACGTACCAAGCATGTTTGGCCATTATAAGGTAAAACTATATCCTCTGGTATGTGTTTGCATTGTGTGATGGGACCTGAGTCTTATAATGGCTTCATTTTTCCTTTTAGCATTGCACTATTTGCTTTGTGGTATTCTTGGGAGAAAACTCGTTCCGTGTTATACGGCGTGGTCCCTTGATTTACCTAACTTTAAAATAAAGTTTATAACTGTTTTAGTTCTCACACCGGTCCTATGACTGGCTCAGAGTTTATTTTTTCTACCTAAACTCTAGGTGCCCATATTTTCCACACAGGCAGCTAGTATTTTTGGTTTTCGCAGATATTTCCTTTCACAGGATCCTGAATTACAACTGGAGCTATATCCGGAAAGCTTTGTATTCATGTATTTCTTTCATTTGTGATAGTTGATGCATTTACATTGTTCATTGTATTTATACATTTTATATTCATGTATTTTAATCTCTGATATTTATTTTTCTGCTGTATAATATTTATTTGAACTCTGATATCTTGTACTCTGTTGTAAGTTGTAATAGCAATAAAACGTTCTCATGTTTGTGTTCAGATGTTGTGACGACCCCAAACCCCGTTCCATGGTGGCAAGGGTAATCTCTGGAATATAACACATAAACAAATAACAGCAGAACAGAAATAAATAAATACACCAGATAATGTACAATAGAGTACACTGGATAAACATAATCATCAGAGTTACACAGTATACAGGATCATACTTAGTACAAAATACAGTTCAGCTTTACATAAAATGTCTACAGCGGAATCAAAACATAATATGTACAACAGGAGCTGAACAACATAAAAAGAAAGAAGTGAAAAAATCCATCTTTAGCTCCATAGCTATCCAGAAAGAGCCTGCTAAAACCTGAATACAAGGCTTCCCGTGTAGAAAATAGGGCACCCGAGTTTGCAAGTGAAACAAACTACGAGTCAGTCATGGGACTGGTCTGAGAAATCTACTTAACTTATTTTAATAATAAGGCCAATCACAGGACCACGCCGCTAACGCGGAACGGGTTTACTCCATTGGATTGCCAGTGCTCTAAAACAAATAAATCATTTAAACATCGCAATGCTTTTTATAAAAATGAAGCCATTATAAGACTCAGTTCCCATCACACAATGCAACGCAAACCGGAGGATAGAGTTTTACCTTATAATGGCCAAAATATGTTTAATACGAAT
Organism: Allium sativum; assembly: GCA_030737875.1. NCBI lineage: Eukaryota > Viridiplantae > Streptophyta > Magnoliopsida > Asparagales > Amaryllidaceae > Allium > Allium sativum. The sequence goes on from CM060912.1 coordinate 177,786,849, forward strand.
AAAAAAAGCATTTGATATTATTACTAGTGTTTATATATTTCAAAAACATTTTCAATCATAAGTATCAATCATAGACGGCATAAATGCCCCATACCACTATGTTGCCATATATAGGTATACAATCAAAACCGCACGATGTCGTATTTGGAAATTGGACTTCCGTCATGAACCAAGGCAAGGGATCGTCCTTACCACTTCGAGACGCTCTAGCCCGTGTCTCAGGAACCAGACTCAGGTGGGCCCTTGGATCGTCAGGGCCGGTCTACACGGAGTGGATTAAAATGCCTGAACACTGCGTTTCCCCGCCCTATGGGGCGTCAACTGGCCATATACCGACCAAAACCATCGGCCCCGGAGCGACCGATATAACCGAGGCACCTCGCTATCCATCATCCACATAAGTAAAATTCCCGGGCGTGTAAAACCCAAAACACCACTCCTAGCTAGAAAGAAACGCAGGTCCTCCCTGAAGCCCTCTCCCGTTTCTGGTCCATACCGGGGTGTGAGGTTCGCGAATCAACGCTAAACACAAAGCTAGCTATTCAAAGCCCTGCTTTGATCATCAACCACAAAGCTCTGCTTTTCAACAAAAGTTTTGATCACACCATCTCTGTATGCCACATTGTCAATCTACAACATCAGACACACATCCATTTACAAGTCCGTTCTGGGTCTGAACGAAACCGGAGGCACCTTGTTCCTCTCCCGTATGTCCAATACAGGACAGAGAAGCCCTCGCACATCCGAACGATCAACAAATACGTCCGGACAGCCACCACTGTAACCCCTTTAGGGCAGCAACTCCCATCAAAGGCATCAGTAGCCATCCATTCGATGTGAAAATCCTCGGTCTTGCACCGTCTTCATATCTTCGACTTTTAACCGTCGACCAATTATTTGAAATGAGAATTAACTCGGCCTTTTCAAATAATTAACGTATATTTAGAATTTCAAATCAGTTCATTTCAATGGTTAAATTATCTGACATCCACAATTCAGTTCATTAATGCAATTTTCATGTCAAACACATTCAACCATCAAATATCCTGTAAACCAAGTAAATTCAGTTTATTTCCATTCCATATCGTTTATGTTATTTTATAACGATTTATCGCTATTTTTACTTATTTAAATATAGCCAATTTATTCAAATGGCGTTTCAGGCCATAACGTGGCCATGGCGCTGTTTTTTTTTTAAATTTGATTTACACATATCTGGAAATCTAACCGTTGGATCTTTACAAATTTTATATCATTGGAAAGATCTTTTCAAAGCGGACCCAACGGTTCTAGTTTTGGGAAAATCCAATGGTCGGATCTCCCAGTACAATCGTTTAAAGTTACGATTTCAAAATACGAACTGCAGCTTTGTTATTCGATTTATTTTAATTATATTTATACATATATATATATAATCCATTTCTGGCGCTGTTTTCATTCCAATTTGAATTAAACATCCCAGACGATCCAACCGTTGGATCTTTGCAAAGTTGGTGTCGTTGGAAAGATATTTCCAAAGCGAACCCAATGGTTTCGGTTTCGGGAAAATCCAATGTTCGGATCTCCTGGTACAATCATTTGAAATCATGGTTTCAAAATACGAACTGCAACTTCGTTATTCGATTTATTTTAATTATATATATATAATCCATTCTTCGATTTCAAAAACCATTTCAACTCATATAGGTGATAAAAATGATATTTTTATCCAACAGATATTTATTTCAACACATGACTATTTTTAACAATTCATATATATAGTAAAAATGTGATTTTTATTGTCAAAACAATTTATTTCAAACACGATTAATTTATATACTTCATATAGATGATAAAAATGTGGTTTTTATTGTTAAAGCAATTTATTTCAAAAATGAATATTTTTAGCGATTCATATATATTATAAAAATGCGATTTTTATTGTCAAAACAATTTATTTCAAAAATGAATATTTTTAGCGATTCATATATATTATTGATTTTTATTGTCAAAACAATTTATTTTAAAAATGAATATTTTTAGCGATTCATATATATTATAAAAATACAATTTTTATTGTCAAAACAATTTATTTTAAACACGATTAATTTATATACTTCATATAGATGATAAAAATGTGGTTTTTATTGCTAAAGCAATTTATTTCAAAAATGAATATTTTTAGCGATTCATATATATTATAAAAATGCAATTTTTATTTTTAAAACAATTTATTTCAAAACGATTATTTTATATACTTTACATACAATAGAAATGTTATTTTTATCGCTCAAACTATTTTATTTCATACATTTTATAAAAATGTTATTTTTATCATTCAAACCATTTTTATTTCATATATTCGATAAAAATGTTATTTTTATCATTCAAACCATTTTATTTCAAAAATGAATATTTTCCAACACATGAATATATTTCAATACATTAATATAAATCAAACATAGGAATATTTCAGAAAATTTCGGCAGCATAACGGCAGGATAGTTGAAACCGGCACCGTCCCGAGTACGGCTCCTCGCTCTACCTTAAAGCCTCGCAGCTTTTGACAATGGGGATTTCAATAACTAGTTCATATGCAGACGAATTTTCCCATATACTAATCTTGTTGGGATTTTAACTACAATCAATCATATCAACCATTCGTATTATTCACCAAATTTCACATCAACCAAAATCCAAAAAATTACAACCAATATATATCGTCCATGGTCTGTGGACAAGGGAAGTATATATATATATACACATATATAAATATATTTCGATTTCATTTCAATATCATTTCAATTCCATTCATCGCATATATGATTTTTACAACGCATATATAACATATACATCGCACATACAACTTATACAACACTTATACATGAGGCGTACAATGCTTGTATAACTCATACATCTACCGTATAATTTATACATCGTTATTCCATATCGTTTATAATTCAGAAATTTCACACTGGGTTCCACTCCTCCAAAAATTGTAGAAGGCTCAGAAAAATATCCGATCTCTTCTAGAATGTAGAAGACTTCCACACGAGTCTAATGTCTCTTGTTTTACTAGATTTCGTCAACATACGAAAAAGATATGATTTCTATTGTAAAATCAAAATTCGTTGGAAAGATATTCATAAACAGATTTAAATATTTTTGGTTTCATTAAAATCTGTTTTATCTTGCATCCTGTACAGTCAGTCAAAGTTCGAATTCAAATTTTCAAACTGTCGCGCCCTTTCAGGCCTTGTTTTATAATTAAAATAAATATATTTATTTTCCAACATCGATTCAAATAGACTTTTGGTCGTTATTGTTTAAAATAATCTATTTTAAATTTTCAAAATCCACTAATATAGCCAAATTAAATTTTTTAAATTGGTTCAGATTTTCCGGGTTGTTACAATCTCCCTCACTTAAAATCTTTTCGTCCTCGAAAAGGAACGAAGCCGAAAGTTGTTTAATTAACCAACTCAACTTTTATTTTGGCTTTCATTCTTCAACTTTTCAGTTTCTAAGAATTTCCTAATTCTTCAGAAATTTGGCTAACACCCTAAATTTTGAAAAATTTCACCATAACCTCCTTTGTACGGGGAGGGGTTTGGAAATTTATTGGGCTGTATTAGGTACCCAATAAATCCTAATAAGCATACACATATTTATAGTGATATATTCCGGTGTCCACAGGGGAGTGTGTATAGATCATAACTCCAGAGAATAAATTCTCGTCACCCTATAAATGGTTTTTGTGCCTTATTGATTAGAGAGACGTGTTTATTGTCATCTCCATACCCATGTGGGTTTTTTATTAATCTGGCAATTTACCGTTATATTCTATATAGTCTTTATCAGTCATCAGTTCAACCTGTAATACATAGTCATCGCCATACAAGCCTCTCGCTCGTATGGTAAATCTTCAACCTCGTCACACAAACTCCAAATGCTTATGTGGTATATGATGAAGTATGCTATCTTCAAGAAATATGCCATGTAGTGTAGTTCATAATTAATTGTTACTATCCTATGGCGACGTTTATTATTACACACAGAACAACCAGCAATCCGCATCCAACGGCATTCACAGGAGTTGATATAATAATAAAATTGCGCATCCAACTCATTAAGGTTTACTTATTTGTCGGGCACACAAATAAATTCTTTACTCAACAGCAAATCCATTTACCTGTTCAAACATATATAATGCACATGTATATATTTCTATTTATTTTCAAATCAGTTCAATGTTCGATTCAATTTGCATAATTTTACCTTTCATTCTCTTATTGATTTTATTATTCCAATGCGATTTAGTTTAAACTAACAATCACTCCACACAAACAACAATCAATTTATTTTTAACCTTTTCAAATATATAGTAATTAATTCATATACCCTTTTAAAGTCATTCAGACTATATGATTAAAAATTCTACATCCATGAAAAGGAAACAACAACCAAGTAGAAAACAATACGGAAATGCAAAATATGGTAAATGTACCTTGCACCAGAGTTAATCAGAGATATCCACCCTGCACTTGGGATAGGCTTTTCTAATGCTTTCCTCGGTTTCCCAAGTATAGTCTCGCGGATCTCCACTCCATTACACTTTGACCAAGTGAACTTTCTTGTTCCTCAGCTCCTTAGTTTCTTTGCCAATAATCTTTAACGGCTCTCTCCTCACAGCTAATTCTGGAGTAATTTCCAAAAAAATTTGTGTGGCTTCTTCCATGACTAAGTCTGGATCATGCACATGCTTTCGAAGTTGAGATACGTGAAACACATCATGTACTCCAGGCAACCAATCCGACAATTGAACCCTATAAGCAAGAGTTCCAATTCGTTCGAGCATAGGAAATGAACCAATAAATCTGGGTGCCAACTTCCCTGTTTTACCAAATCGGACTACTCCTCTCATTGGAGAAACCCGTAGATATACATAGTCACCAATAGCAAAATACAAATCTCTTCTTCTCGAATCTGCAAAGCTCTTCTGTCGGCTTTGAGCCGCAAGTAATCGTTTCTTAGTGAAATTGACTTTATCCGCAGCTTCGAGAATCATATCTGGTCCTAATACAAGTCTATTGCCAGGTTCTACCCAATAAGTAGGAGATATGCACGGTCGACCATACAATGCTTCGAATGGCGACATTTTCAGGCTCGCTTGGTAGCTGTTGTTGTATGAGAACTTAGCCAAATGCAAGTGGTCTTCCCATGATCCGCCAAAATCAATAACACAAGCCCGCAATAAATCTTCTAGAATACGATTCACCCTCTCAGTTTGGCCATCTGTTTGAGGATGATAAGTGGTGCTCAAGTTCAATTTTGTTCCTAATTCTTCTTGGAATGCTTCCCAGAATTTACTAGAAAATATCGGGTCATGATCACTAACGGTACTCATGGGAACTCCATGGAGTTTAACAATTTCCTTGAAATAAATCTGCGCTAGACTCTGAGCAGTTCTATTCGATCTGACAGGTATGAAATGGGAGGTCTTCATGAAACGATCTACGATCACCCAAATACTGTCGTTTCCTTTCCGGGTTCTGGGCAAACCATCTATGAAATCCATAGAAATTTGTTCCCACTTCCAACCTGGAATTTCCAACGGTTGCAACAATCCGGCGAGTTTCTGTTGATCGCTTTTGACTTGTTGACAAGTGGAACACCGGCTAACATATATAAAGATATCCCTTTTCATCGCCTGACACCAGAAGGTTCGTTTGAGGTCATTATACATTTTACTAACCCCTGGGTGGATGCTAAGTTTGGACTTGTGACACTCGTCCAATACTTCGCTTTTGAGCTCAAGAATGTCGGGAACACAAATTCTTCCTTTCAATCTTAGAACTCCAGCGCTATCCACTTGGAAACTGGAGACTTCGCCCCTTTGAATTCTTTTGATCTTCTCATTAACAAAACTATCATCTTTCTGAAGAATAGGTATTTTATCAATCAGTGATGGTGTAATGATAAGATTGGCGATGATCACATTCTTTGTATTGAGCGCATTAGCCACAACATTAGCTTTCCCCGAAGTATACAAAATATCAAGATCATATGCCACGAGAAAGTCTAACCAACGCTGCTGCCTCATATTCAGATCCTTCTGGGTGAACAAATACTTCAACGATTGATGATCGGTATATAATTCAAATTTCTCACCCAATAGATAGTGCCTCTAGATTTTCATAGCAAACACGATGGCTAACAATTCAAGATCGTGAGTTGCATAGTTCTTTTCATGTGGTTTCAATTAACGGCTAGCATAAGCGACTACTTGGCTTCTTTGCATTAATACTGCAACAAGACCTTCTTTAGAAGCATCTGTCCAGACTTTCAAGTCTTGATTGCCATCTATAATTGTTAACACTGGAGCAGTTGTCAATCTTAACTTCGGCTTTTGGAAAGCTGCCTCACATTCTGGAGTCCAATTGAACCTTGAATGTTTCTTAGTAAGCTTCATTAAGGAACTAGATTTCTTTGAAAAATCCTTAATGAACTTCCGATAATAACTAGCCAATCCAAGAAAACTTCGGACTTCTGTAGGCATAGTTGGCTGCTTCCAATTTTGAATAGCTGTGATTTTACTGGGATCCACAGAAGTTCCTTCCTTTGACACGACGTGGCCAAGGAACTTCACTTCTTCTTGCCAGAATATACATTTGGAAAATTTGGCTTTTAAAACATTGAATTTCTAACACTTGTTCCAAATGTTTTTCATGCTCGCTTTCTGACTAAGAGAAGATCAAAATGTCATCAATGAAAACCAAAACAAATTTATTCAATACTTCTCTGAATACCCAGTTCATTAGATCGACAAAATAAGCTGGAGCATTACATAAGCCGAACAACATTACTAACCACTCGTAGAATAAATCTGGACCTCTGAATGCTGTCAAAGGAACACATTCTTGGGCAATACGAAGTGGATGGAAACCTGTAGCTAGGTCCATTCATGAAAATACTTGTGCGCCATTCAATCGATCCAACAAATCGTTAATTCGCGGCAATGGATATTTATTCGTCAATGTCTTCTTATTCAAGTCACGATAATCCACACATAGTCTGAGAGTACCATCTGACTTTGGGACAAACACCACTGCTGCTCCCCAATCAGAGAAACTTGGCCTGATAAAACCCTTCCATACTAGCTGTCGAGTTTGATTGTCTAACTATTCTTTTTCCTTCAAGGTCATTCTTCGAATAGCGTGAACTACTGGCCTTGCATTCGGAATTAAAGCAATCTTGAAATCTATTTCTATACGCGGAGGTAAGCTAACAACTTCTTCAAACACATCCGCATAATTCTTGACGACAGGAATATTTTCTTTGTCGACCAGGGTATTCTCTGTAACGACAGGAATATTTTCTTTTTGAGCAAGAGAAACATCCAAAGCTGACCAAAAGTATTTTCTATCAGAATTCGGACCTTCACATGGAATGGTTATATACTCCCCGAATTTTGTTTTTGCCTTAATAACTCTCTCGGTGCATTTAACCTCAGCATCATATTTGGTTAACCAGTCCAATCCTAGAATAAGATCAAATTCTTTAAAGTTCATGACGATCGAAATGGTAGGGAACCGATAATGGAAGAAAGAGACAGGCACCCCACAAATCCAACTAAGGTTGAGGGAACCCCCAACCGGATTATGGACAGTCATGGGTATTTTGAGCTTTTTCAAATTCAAATCCAATTTCTTAATCGCATTCTTTGCAATAAAGCTTCGTGACGCGCCTGTATCAAACAGTACTTTAGTTGGAATATTTTTGACAGTAAGTGTGCCTTCCAAAACATCTGGCCTCGCTTTACTAGTTGAGGGTGCCGGAGTTTCTGCTACTTCATTTACCTGCACCATTTCAGATTTCTGTGATAGCTGGCAATTCTTCGCAATAAGACCGGCCTAGTGGCACTTATAGCATCCGCTATTCGCTTGAAACCCCTTCTTGGATTTAAATCCACTCTTTAATCGCTTCTTTAAGGGCCCACAGTTTATCGCTAAATGCCCTTTCCGATTACAATTAGAGCAGGTGGCAGTTGTTACTGGTCCTTTCTCTGATTTAACCTTTTCCTATTGAATCTAGGCCTCTTTCTAAACTCAGACTTCGTACTTGCCTTAGGCTGCGTACTTGTCTCTAGGCTATCGGTTTCGAATTTCCTTTTGTAGCTAGGACTACATTCCTCTTCGTCCTTCAAAAGGTCTTGCTTATCTAGATCTTCAGACTGATAAGCCATGTATATCATTTCAGGAAAAGATTATTGCACATGTGCAGTTACACTACTTTGGTACTTCCTTTGGAGCCCGTTAATAAACCTCAGATTCGTCATCTTCGGATTTTGAATTAAATGCAGGGCGAAACGCGAAAATTCATTGAATTTATTATGATATTCTGGAATGGTCATATCTCCTTGTATCAGATAATAGAATTCATCACTTAACCGCTCAGTTGCTTCTGGAGGAATAAATCTTTCATTGAAAATCTCTTTAAATCTATCCTAGGTGATATCACCTTCTGGATTATCTTTAATGATAATTTCCCACCAGATTAAAGCTTCGTCTTTGAGTGCCCAAGATGTCAGTTATCATTTCTGATCATCCCTGATCCTTGAACCTTCAAAGATTTTCTCTACAGAGCGCATCCATGCTTGTGTTTGGATAATAGATTCATTACCCGAGAACGGTACTCCACCCAGTTTTCGATACTTGATTAATAGAGCCTCAATATCTGGTTCTGACCTACCCCTTCTACTTGTGCCACTCATTTTTCTATGTCTGCAAATAGTAGACAAAGTGTTAGGCCAACAGAAAAGGTATTTTAAAGCATAAAGACATATATTTAAATGTATATGCGTCTATCAGGGTGTATTTCATTCTACTACACTCATTCTAGGATATTACTGATCCTATCTGAGATGAGTTATTCGTCATAGAATACATCTGATTCTATTTCTGACAAGTTCGTTAATATGTTATATTCCAGAACTAAGCTTAACCAAAGCTCTAATGCCACGTTGTGACGACCCCAAACCCCATTCCCTGGTGGCAAGGGTAATCTTTGGAATATAACACATAAACAAATAACAGCAGAACATAAATAAATAAATACACCATATAATGTACAATAGAATAGACTGGATAAACATAATCATCAGAGTTACACAGTATACAGGATCATACTTAGTACAAAATACAGTTCAGCTTTACATAAAATGTCTACAGCGGAATCAAAACATAATATGTACAAAAAGAGTTGAACAACATAAAAAGAAAGAAGTGATAAAATCCATCTTCAGCTCCATAGCTATCCAGAAAGAGCCTGCTAAAACCTGAATACAAGGCTGCCCGTGTAGAAAATAGGGCACCCGAGTTTACAAGTGAAACAAACAACGAGTCAGTCATGGGACTGGTATGAGAAATCTACTTAACTTATTTTAATAATAAGGCCAATCACAGGACCACGCCGCTAATGCGGAACGGGTTTACTCCATTGGATTGCCAGTGCTCTAAAACAAATAAATCATTTAAACATCGCAATGCTTTTTATAAAAATGAAGCCATTATAAGACTCAGTTCCCATCACACAATGCAACGCAAACCAGAGGATAGAGTTTTACCTTATAATGGCCAAAATATGCTTGATATGAATAAAATAAAAGCATTTGATATTATTACTAGTGTTTATATGTTTCAAAAACATTTTCAATCAAAAGTATCAATCATAGACGGTATAAATGCCCCATACCACTATGTCACCATATATAGGTATACAATCAAAACTGCACGATGTCGTATTTGGAAATTGGATTTCCGTCATGAACCAAGGCAAGGGATCGTCCTTACCGCTTCGAGACGCTCTAGCCCGTGTCTCAGGACCCAAACTCAGGTGGGCCCTTGGATCGTCAGGGCCGGTCCACACGGAGTGGATTAAAATTCTTGAACACTGCGTTTCCCCACTCTATGGGGCGTCAACTGGCCATATACCGACCAAAACCATCGGCCCCGGAGCGACCGATATAACCGAGGCGCCACGCTATTCATCATCCACATAAGTAAAATGCCCGGTTGTGTAAAACCCAAAACACCACACCTAACTAGAAAGAAACCCAGGTCCTCCCTGAAGCCCTCTCCCGTTTCTGGTCCATACCGGGGTGTGAGGTTCGTGAATCAACGCTAAACACAAAGCTAGCTATTCAAACCCCTGCTTTGATCATCAACCACAAAGCTCTGCTTTTCAACAAAAGCTTTCATCATTGCATCTCTGTATGCCACGTTGTCAATCTACAACGTCGGACACACATCCATTTACAAGTTCGTTCTGGGTCTGAACGAAACCGGAGGCACCTTATTCCTCTCCTGTATGTTCAATACAGGAGAGAGGCACTCGCACATCTGAACGATCAACAAGTACGTCCGGACGACCACCACTGTAACCCCTTCAGGGCAGCAACTCCCATCAAAGGCATCAGTAGCCATCCATTCGATGTGAAGATCCTCGGTCTTGCACCGTCTTCATATCTTCGACTTTTAACCGTCGACCAATTATTTGAAATAAGAATTAACTCGGCCTTTTCAAATAATTCACGTATATTTAGAATTTCAAATCAATTCATTTCAATGGTTAAATTATCTGACATCCATAATTCAGTTCATTAATGTAATTTTCACGTCAAACACATTCAACCATCAAATATCCTATAAACCGAGTAAATTCAGTTTATTTCCATTCCATATCGTTTATATTATTTTATAACGATTTATCGCTAATTTTATTTATTTAAATATAGCCAATTTATTCAAACGACGCTCGTGGCTTGGCGCTGTTTTTCTTCAAATTTGACTTACTTATCTCTGGAAATCTAACCGTTGGATCTTTACAAATTTTATATCATTGGAAAGATATTTTCAAATCAGACCCACTGGTTCCAGTTTTGGGAAATTCCGATGGTCGGATCTCCCGGTACAATCGTTTAAAGTTACGATTTTAAAATACAAACTACAGCGTCGTTATTCGATTTATTTCAATTATATTTATATATTTATATATATATATATATATATATATAATCCATTCTGGCGCTGTTTTCATTCCGATTTGAATTAAACATTCCAGACGATCAAACCGTTGGATCTTTGCAAAGTTGGTGTCATTGGAAAGATATTCCCAAAGCGAACCCTACGGTTTCGGTTTCGGGAAAATCCGACGGTCGGATCTCCTGGTACAATCATTTGAAATCACTGTTTCAAAATACGAACTACAGCTGCATTATTCGATTTATCTTAATTATACTTATATATATAATCCATTCTTCGATTTCAAAAACCATTTCAACTCTTATAGGTGATAAAAATGATATTTTTATCCAACAGATATTTATTTCAACACATGACTATTTTTAACAATTCATAAATATAGTAAAAAATGTGATTTTTATTGTCAAAACAATTTATTTCAAACACGATTAATTTATATACTTCATATAGATGATAAAAATGTGGTTTTTTTTGTTAAAGCAATTTATTTCAAAAATGAATATTTTTAGCGATTCATATATATTATAAAAATGCGATTTTTATTGTCAAAACAATTTATTTCAAAAATGAATATTTTTAGCGATTCATATATATTATAAAAATGCGATTTTTATTGCCAAAACAATTTATTTCAAACATGATTAATTTATATACTTCATATAAATGATAAAAATGTGGTTTTTATTGTTAGAACAATTTATTTGAAAAAGGAATATTTTTAGCAATTTATATATATTATAAAAATGCGATTTTTATTGTCTAAACAATTTATTTCAAACACGATTATTTTATATACTTCGTACATACAATAAAACTGTTATTTTTATCGCTCAAACTATTTTATTTCATACATTCTATAAAAATGTTATTTTTATCATTCAAACCATTTTTATTTCATATATTCGATAAAAATGTTATTTTTATCGTTCAAACCATTTTATTTCAAAAACGAATATCTTCCAACACATGAATATATTTCAATACATTAATATAAATCAAACATAGGAATATTTCATAAACTTTCGGCAGCATAACGGCAGGGTACTTAAAACCGGCACCGTCCCGAGTACGGCTCCTCGCTCTACCTTAAAGCCTCGCAGCTTTCGACAATGGGGATTTCAATAAATAGTTCGTACGCAAACGGGTTTTCCTATATACTAATCCTATTGGGATTTTAACCACAATCAATCATATCAACCATTCGTATTATTCACCAAATTTCACATCAACCAAAATCCAAACAATCACAACCAATATATATCATCCATGGTCTGTGGACGAGGGGAGTATATATATAGATATACGTATATAAATATATTTCGATTTCATTTCAATATCATGTCAATTCCATTCATCGCATATATGATTTTTACAATGCATATATAACTTATACATCGCACATACAACTTAGACAACGCTTATACATGAGGTGTACAATGCTTATATAACTCATGCATCGACCATATAATTTATACATCGTTATTCCATATAGTTTATAATTCAGAAATATCACATTGGTTTCCACTCCTCTAAAAATTGTAGAAGGCTCGGAAATATATCCGGTCTCTTCTAAAATGTAGAAGACGTCCACACGAGTCCAGTATCTCTTGTTTCACTGGATTTCGTCAACATACGAAAAAGATATGATTTCTATTGTAAAATCAAAATTCGTTAGAAAGATATTCATAAACAAATTTAAATATTTTTGGTTTCACTAAAATCCGTTTTATTTTGCATCCTGTACAGTCCGTCAAAGTTCAAATTCAAATTTTCAAACTGCCACGCCCTTTTAGGCCTTGTTTTATAATTAAAATAAATATATTTATTTTCCAACATCGATTCAAATAGACTATTTGTCGTTATTATTTAAAATAATTTATTTTAAATATTCAACATCCACTAAAATAGCCAAATTAAAATTTTTAAATTGGTTCAAATTTTCCGAGTTGTTACAGATGCGTTGTGTTCTAAACATAATCTTGGTCCCCCGTCTCCTCGGGGATCAGGGAAGTCTAGGTCATCACCGGTGGTATGAGAGCTTTGGTTTACAAAGCTCGAGAACAAGACATATTAGAACCAAACGAAAGAATTCATCAGAGATAGGATTAGTAATATCCTGTAATAATAACTCATTAGAGATAGGGTTAGTAATGCCCTAGAATGAGTTTGTAGAGTATTATTTATAAAAACAAATTTTGTTTTCAAAATTATATCTTATTATATGTATTTGAGTATTTTATTTTATTTTATTTTATTTAGACTATCGAGTATAAGAAGATTTTGCATATACGTCTGATCCACGTGTATATGAAGTCTCGGATATACAAAATAGATATAGAATCACGCTCTACTTGCCCGGTGATGATTCTGATGATCCCTATAGCATCATCAGCATTTATGTTCGAGTTTCGAAAGTGGGATATCTATATATTTCCAACTGAATGGTGTGAGAACCAAAATTTAGTTAGAGTTTATTGTTTGTAATTTGACAATAAAAATATGATTTTTGGGTCTATAAAAGTTATATATTTGAAAAGCTAATCAACTAATTGATTGTTGGTTGTGATGTGTGATTAATAGTTTAACTAATAAAGATATTGGAATAATAAAACCAATATGAAGATGAAAGGTAAATTAAGCCAAATTGAATCTAATGTTGAACTGAATTGAAAATTTATTTGAATTGGATACATATGCATGTGTATATATTGTACAGGTCATAGCATCGAAGCTAAGAAGAGGAATAAAATTGTATGCCCTACAAATAGGTACATATTTACTTTATTTATTAGGTTTGATGATTTTATGAGTCGATTGGCCTTTTCTTTTTTTTTAGATTGATGAGGGCCCTGTGAGGAAAATTGTGGTTTTACCGATCATCCCATACAAAGGAGGTTACGACGAAATTTTTCAGAAATTTAGGGTGTTAGCTAAATTTATGAGAAATTAGAAAGTTCTTAGAAACTGAAAAATTGAAGAACTTGATTCAAGCGAAGGCGGAGTTGATTAAGTATAAAACCTTCGATTTTATCTTCCTTTTCGAGGACGAAAAGATTTTAATTGGGGGAGATTGTAACAACACAGATTTTGGAACCAATTTAAAATTTTATTTTTAATTGATTTAATGGATTTTAAGAATTTAAAATGATTTATTTTGAGGATTAACGATTCAAATTTTATTTAAATCGAAGTTAGAATGTATAAATTTAAAATTTAATTAACACAAACCTGTAATGGCGCGGTAGTTTGAAAATTTGGCTTTAAACTTCAATTGAATATACAGAAGTCAATATAAGTCAGAATTTGATAAAACCAGAAACATTTGAATCTATTTAATAATATATTTCTAATGAATGTAAGAAACCGAGGTTTCACTTTTTAAACTAAAAATTATGTCCAGTTAAAAAATTAAAATAGTCGCTATAGAATTTATATATATTTTAATATTATATATACCCCTTAAAAATAGCCATTTTGCAAATGACCTCCATTTTCGACAAAACCACTTTTGTTGGATTCGGAATATCAAATTATTGTCAGATTTAAAATTTCGAGTTATTTGGAATTAGTATGTGAGAGTAGTGAATTTAAACGCGCTTTCGATTTCAGATTAGATAAACCGGTTAAAAAAGCCATTTTTCAAACGGTCTCCAAATTCAACGAAATTAATTTTGTTAGGACTGTATCATCAAAACATAGCGAGATTTCAATTTTCATAATTTTTGGAGTCAGTATGTGGCCCCGATAAATTAAAATGTACGTTCAAATTCAATATTGAACCGTTATATTGATTTATATTTTAATTTTGATAAAAACTTATCAAAACGATCGAATCAGCTTACGAAATATATTCCGTTGTGTCCGGAATAGGGGATTTGGCTAGGGTCGACATTCGTTGGGGTTCGTTTGGAGTTAGAAGCGTTAAATAATTAAACATGAATTAAATAATATTAAAAATATAGTATACATATATTTTTTTATCACTAAACCCTAAATTATTTCATTCCTCGGTCAAACACGTTCTACAGGCCCCATCACCGAACCAATGACCACGAAGCCCCGGAGGAAATCACATCTGATCTCCTCAGTGACGTGACGATAGGGCGAGGGTTCAACGGGAAAATTGTTCGCCTTAGTGAGGTCTTCCAGTGGCCAGGGGCGCCTAAACTCTAGTGGCCCTGTTCACCTCCGGTGAACTCGAGAAGGTTGCGCGTATTTTGTGGAACTTCTAGCTCATTGGTGGGAGAGGGCGGCCGAGACAGGTCGGAGTTGAAGAACCGTGGATAGGCGCAGGAGGTGGTGATCAGTGATCGATGACCGATCACCTGTGGTGGCAGGCGTAAGCAATGGAAGGCGGCGAACCTCAAATCGGCTGCTCTAGGAAGATGAACAATGAAAGGGATTACAGGATTAGACAAAGAAATGTAATTAAATTAGTAAATATTATTATTAATTTTATTAATGTAATTCAAATGTTTAAACTATCATATCTCTTTGGTACGGACATAGAATTAAACGATTTCAGTCGTGTTGGAATCGTGACAACGAACACTACAACATGAAACTGAGCAGAACGGAAATGGAGCAAGTTGAATTTTTAAGCTAAATAAACGTTCGTTTAATTTAGTTTAAAAAATAAAATCCTCCAATAAAGACTGACGGAGTGGAAGCCAATGTGAGAACTCTCTCACTCAAAATTTTATACAGTTATTTATTTCTATAATTGAATATATATTGACTACTTGTGATTAAAATATTTGTTGGTGATTGATGGTTGTTTACAGTTTTAATATTATTATCAATATTAAATTGTGAAAATATATGTTGTTAAATAAAAAGGTTATATAATAAATAAATTCACATGGACTGTGATGTAAACCCCACACGGGTATTGGGACGATAAGTTTACACATTGCCTAATTATTTGTTGATGTTTGAAAAACCCACACGGGTCTGGGGATGATAATTAATTCACATCTCCCTTGGATTTAACTATATATCAATCGATTGATTGACAGACTGTGATAAGCGCTATTTAATTATTTAACGCTTATACAGTTGTAAATTGCACTTTGATTGTGAATTGGTTGTCTAATAGTTGTTTATCACTATTTTTGAGTACATGCGATGTATGGAATCCATATAAATAAAATTATATGGCAATTGATTAAGCCTGATTCCAACTCAGAAATAATGAAAATTTTAAAATAATATTCAGTAAAGAATCAAAATATGATTTTGACAACCGATTTTGGATGGACACGAAAATATTGAAATATTCATAACTGAAATGAATATGAAGCCGAGTTAAGTAGATATACGCCATTTTAACTCGAACGGGATTTTTTGTCGATTTTATTTATTTTATAATGAATATTGAAAAGTTTTGATTTCAAAATCTGATATTTCGAAAATATTATCATTTTAATATTATAATGACATGTAATATTCAATTCTGATTTAAAATTGAAATCGAAGTCGAAATCATTTTTAAGTGAATTTATAAACGATTTATAAAGTACGTTTTAAATGAAAATCGATGAAATATATTATATATATTCAAATGGCCTGAATAGAACACGCCGCGTAGTGACCGTTCGCGAATTTTGACCATTGACTTCAAATTGATGTAACAGGAGATCTGACCGTCGAATTCTCCTAAAACCGGAACCGTTGGGTTCGTATCGAAAAGAGATTTCGAATGATAATAAGAGATTTGAAATCTAATGGTTAGATTTTAAGACATGTCCAATTTTGTTTTGGAAAAGGTCGCTATGGATGCAGTTCAGTGGCCAATATTGAAAACCGACTGTAAAGGCCTTAATAAAATTATTAAAATAACGAATAAATTATGTAAAATCATAATATATGATTTGGAAAGATTTTGGATTAAATATTTCAAGTTTTGAATAGGTAAAAGATATTTTTATCTAAATGAACTAGTTAACAACTAGATTTGAGATCCATTAATTTTTAAATTAATAAATTTGATTTGTAAATCATTTTGAAATAACCAAAGTTTTCCAATGAATAAATGGGTATGGGTTTGAATGGAAATTATCTTTGGATATTTTCGATATTGGATTCCATAGTTATACGGATATTATTATGGGAATTTGAAAGATATAAATATCGTTATTCACAATACAATATTTGTTGGTTTCAGAATTCGATATTCAATATAAGTCGATATAATTTCTATTCATAACCTTGTATTTAATATCAAATTGGATTTTGTGTTTCTCATGGACGATGTCTTAAATAACATTGTTTTTAAACCCAGTTGAGGTAAGAATAAATCTTTTGACCAAGATTAAATGAAGTTTTCCAATTAATTAATATAATTGGAATTAAATGGTAGTTGATTACGGGTTCATTGTGAACGATGTTTTAAATGACATTAGTTCTTAAACCTGATTAACAGCGAAGTTATAATCTGAAATTTATAAATCTTTTAATTAAGATTTAATGGAAATTTTTCCAAAGTAATTTTTTTCAATTTAATAAAAAAATTGGAACTGAATGGAATTCGATTTAGTGATAATCGAGATGAGGTTCTGTAAAGGAAGACCATTACTATGTATGGAGTTTAAAAGGCCTTGCCCTTATTCCATTTATAGTATTAGTACGATACGGAAATTTATATCGATTATATACATTTATGAATTTCGTGAAAGTTCCATCTTAATGGAAGAGGATTTTGGGTTTACCATGAATAATGTTTTAAACGACATTTGATCTTTAACCCAAGTAAAGACAGGATTTATTTCCTAAAAATTTGGATAATCATTAAATAATGATTTTTGAGATTAAAACTGAACTAGAGTTTTAATGAATCTTTAAGTATATCAAAATAAGAGTGGGATAATTAAATTTATCGAATTCATGAAATAATCGAGTGTAACAACCCGGAAAATCTGAACTAATTTAAAAATTTTAAATTGGCTAATATAGTGGATTTTAAATATTAAAAATAAATATTTTAAATAATAAAGATGAAAACTGAGTTTGAATCGACAATTGAAAAGGAATATAATTAATTCTAATTATAAACAAGACCTGAAATGGCGCGGTAGTTTCAAAATTTGAATTCAAACTTTGACCGACTGTACCGGGTGCAAAACAAAATGTATTTAAGTGAAACCAAAAATATTTAAATCTGTTAGTGAATACCTTTCTAACGAATCTGAAAAATTGAAGTTTCATAGCGGGAGTCAAAAGTTATGGCCAAATGAATTTTCAGAAAGGTCGCTATAGAATATATATCGCCCTTGAAAATAGACATTTTGCATACGACTTCGGAATTCGACGAAACCACTTTTGTTGGATCTGAGATGTCAAACTATTGCTAGGTTTCAAATTTCATAATTTTTGAAGCTAGTATGTGAGCATGGCAAAGGAAAATGTGTTTTGGTCAATTATAGTTCAATTGGATCGACCAGAAAAGGGCCATTTTGCAAACGACCTCAGAATTTGACGAAACTAGTTTTGTTGGGACCGTATCCTCAAAACATAGCTAGGTTTATTTTTCTAGAATTTTTCGAATCAGTTTGTGGCCCTGGCAAATTGAAATGTACGTTCAAATTAAATATTGAATGTTCTATATTTTAATTTGAAGGAAAACTGACTGAAACAGTCGAATGGGCCTATGAAACATATCCCATTATGTTCGGAATGGGGGAAAAATGCTAGGGACGACAGTCGTTGGGTCTGGATTGGGGTTCGTGTGTGAAAGAGGGTATTTTCTAAATATAAAAATACATAAATTAAATGGAAAAATCTGATTGGCCACTCCATCTTCTCTCTCTCGCCGATCATCAGGCGCGCACGACGAAAATTGGTCTTCACCTTCTCTCCTCTTTTTCTTTTGATCCGCTCAATGAAATCCAATCCCACAGTTATGGTTTTTGTAGTACTTCTCATGATCTTCAAATCCATATAAGTATTGGATTTTTTCGTGGCCTGTAGGAGGAGAATCACCTCCGGGAAGTTGCGGTCTTCCCAGCGCCGCCGTGAGCAGCCACCACCACCGAACTGGCCCCACTTCCTGGCGCACGTGTGCCCCACCTGGCTCTTCGACGTCGTGAAGCCCGATCCTCGTATCGAGCAACAAATTGGAAGTTAAATTCAAACCTAGGTTTGAATCAAAAACTGAGAGGTACGGCTATTTTAATATAAACTATATTATAGCAGTTTTAAGCGCTACGGTTTTTGATTTCACTGTAAAAATCATATCTTTTTCGTTTGTTAACGAAATTCAGTGAAACAAGAGACAGTGGACTCGTGTTGACGTCTTCTACATTTTAGAAGGGACCGCGTATTTTTCTGAGCCTCCTGCTATTTTTGGTAGAATGGAACCCAATGAGAGATTTCTAAATTATAAACGATATGGAAAACGACGATGTATAAATTATATAGTCAATGTATGACTTGTATAAGTGTTGTATAGGTTGTACGTTCGATGTATAAGTTATATATGCATTGTAAAAATTATATATGTGTTGAAATAGAAGTGAAATGCTTATATAATATATATATATATATATATCTACGCCACTCGTCCACAAACCATGGACGATATTTATTGGTTGCGATTGGTGTGAAAATTGATTGGATACGAATGGTTGATTAGAATTGTTTGTGGTTGAAATTGATTGATTGTGGTTGAAAAATACCCGTTTGTGGTTGAGAATTATTTGGTTGAAACCACATAGGATTAGTTTGTGGAAATGAAAAATATATACATGCCGCCTACGTGCGAACTAGATGCATGATTCCCCATTATCAAAAGCTGCGAGGCTTTAAGGTAGAGCGAGGAGCCGTACTAGGGACGACCCCGGTTTTAACTACCCTATCGTTATGCTCCCGAAATTTTGAATGATATTCATGTGTTAGAATTATTTTCCCGTGTTGAAACTATATTCGTGTGTTGTATAGAAAACCTTCATGTGTTGAATTAAAATTCATTCGTTGAATAGAATTCATGTGTTGAAAGGTATTCGTGTTTTAAATATAAAAGTCACCTTTTTATCTATATATATATATATAAAACTATAGAAAACCTTCATGTGTTGAATTGAAATTCATTCGTTGAATAGAATTCATCTGTTGAATGGTATTCATGTTTTAAATATAAAAATCACCTTTTTATCTATATATATATATATATATATATATATATATACTATAGAAAACCCTCATATGTTGAATTGAAATTCATTCGTTGAATAGAATTCATGTGTTGAATGGTATTCGTGTTTTAAATATAAAAATCACATTTTTACTCCATGTATACAAACTATAAAAAACCTTCATGTGTTGAATTGAAATTCATTCGTTGAATTGAAATTCATGTGTTGAGTGGTATTCATATTTTGAAAGAAATTGTTTTATAATAAAAATCCAATTTTTATCATCGATATGAACTATATAAAATATTTTTGTTTTGAAATAAATTGTTTTATAGTAAAAATCCTATTTTTATCACCTATATTAACTATATAAAATAGTCGAGTTTTGAAATAAATTGTTTTACATTAAAAATCACATTTTTATTATATAAATGAATTGTTAAAAATAGTGAAGTGTTGAAATAGAAAACAGTTAGATAAAAATATCATTTTTATCAAATGTATGAAGTTCATATGGTTTTGAAATCGAAGAATCGATATATATATATATATATATATATATAGAATCGAAATATATCGAATAACGAAGCTGCAGTTCGTATTTTGAAACCGTGATTTCAAACGATTAGTGCGGGAGATCCGACCATCGGATTTTCCCGAAACCGCAACCGTTAGGTTTGCTTTGGAAATATCTTTCCAACGGCACCAACTTTGTAAAAATCCAACAGTTGGATGGTCTGTAATGTTTAGTTCAAATCTGAAGAAAAACAGCGCCAGAATCGATTATATTTATATATATATATATATATATATATATATATATATATAATTATATTAAATCGAATAACGACGCTGCAGTTCGTATTTTGAAATCGAAACTTCAAACGATTATACCGGGAGATCCGACCGTCGGATTTTCCCGAAACTGGAACCGTTGGATTCGTTTTGAAAAGATCTTTCTAATGATGTAAATTTTGCGAAGATCCAATGGTTAGAATTTCAGATATGTGTAAATCAAATCTGAAGAAAAACAGCGCCACAGCCGCGTTATGGTCTGAAGCGTCGTTTGAATAAATTGGCTATTTTAAAATAAATAAAAATGGCTATAAATCATTATAAAATATTATAAACGATATGGATGTGAAATTTAGAAACTAACTGAACGTTGGCTAAGTCGAATGGTTTCTTGGGTGTTGATCTGATGTTGGTTTCGGCCTTCGGGGTTAATATTTGGGGAATCGTTCTCTTACTGATTGACGGTTAGTGACTAATGAATTGAAATGATGCGTATATAGTGTTTGTGTAGCATGTGTTTATTATATACGCGAGTTGCTCAGAAAGACCGGGTTTATCCCATTCTGAATAACTGAATCGACGATAAGAAATCGAAGATGAAGACGGTGGTTGAAGACCGGAAATCTTCACCTCGTTTGGATAGTAACTGATGTCCTGATTGGGAGGCATCTCGAAATATGGATAATGAGTGGTGATCGTCCAGACGTACGTGGGGATCGATGGTTTTGCGAGGTATATAGTGCCTCCGGTTTCGTTCCGACCCAGAACGGACTTGCAAATGGACAGTGTGTCTGACATTGGAATTTATTCTGTGTGATTGATAGCTATCAGTTGCACGGTGTGAATTGTCTGTGTGGCATGCTAAGATGCAGTGATCAAGGCTTCTGTTGAAAAGCAATGTCTTGTGGTGATGATCAAAGCACCGCCTGTGTGGCGTAGCTTTGAGTATAACGTGAATTAGCGAGCCTCACACCCCGGTATGAACCAGAAATGGGAGAAAGGACCTCAAGGGGGACATGCGTTTCTTCCTAGCTAGAAGTGGCGTCAGTGGTTTTACATGCCCTGACGAGTTTGACTTTTGTGGTTGTTACTGTTGCGAGGCGCCTCGGATATATCGGTCGATCCGGGACCGATGGAGTCATTCGTTGGCTCACTTACGCCCCCAAAGGGCGGGGAAACGTAGTGTTCAAGCATTTTAATTCACATCGGTGGACCGGCCCTGACGATCCAAGGGTCGATGCGTTCTGATCCTGAGACTCGGGCTAGGCAGTCTCGAATTCGGTAAGGACTATCTTTTGCCTTGGTTCATGACGGAAATCCAGTTTCCAAATACGTGACTGTGCGGTTTTGATTGTACACCTATATTTGGCGACATAGTGGCATGGGACGCTCATGTCGTGTAACAACCCGTATTTTTCGATAACATGTTAAAACGAGAATCAAGGCAGAATTTAATTTTAAATTCTGAATCAAGTAAAACGGGCTATGCCATTGCGTTCGTCTCGGAAAAATACGCGAAATAGAGTCCGAGTTTTCGAAAATCGGAGTCCGTATGACCCGGTTAAGGCCCAAAGAAGTTTCCGGGAAATTTGAATTTCGAAACATGCAGAAATGGGGCCAGGCGGGAAAATTCCCGCCCAGACAAGTCGACAGGCATGTCGACAGGCATGTCGACAGGGCTGTCGACTTGCCCTGTCAGCTGATTCTGATCTGGTGCACCTATTTTCTATCTTGGCTAGGTTTTTGGGCCTGGTTTGAAATCTGACGGTTCAGGTTGGTCCTAGGGTTAATCTAAGGGCCTAAAACTATCCTAATCTCTATAAAAAGACCCTAAACCTACCCCTAAACCCTCATTATTCACTCATGTAACTAAACTATGGCCAAATTTCTACTCTCATGGCCTCCATCTCAAATCCCTAGAGCCTATGCATCCAAATCAAGTTCAAATCAAAAGGTGCAAGCTTGCTACACCAAATCAAGGCCAAATCAACATTGCTATGCGAGTTCCATGACGATTCTTCTACAAAGGAGGCACCTTTCTTAGCCAAGATGATTCATGCTCCTTTCCCTAGGCCTAACTATGTAAGTTCTAGCTACTTTTAGATGGAAACGGTAGTTTTGATAATGACATGGGATAAAATGAGGCTAAACATGATTATGCGAACCTATATGAACCTTACCTTGCCTCTTGTGTTCATGTTTATGATTTTAGCCCATGTGAGTTAATCATGCCTCTCATGCTATGCATAACCTAGTTTAACTTGCAAGTTTGGATCTTTATGCATGAAATGCTAGCATGAACCTTTAGGAACCACTTTACGTGTGAAACATTGGCTAAGACAAGACTTTGGGGCTTATGTATGTTTATGAACCCAAACCCCTTATGGTAACATGCAAGTTTGTGGCCAAATCTTTTATGAGATTATGCATGCTCGTGGCCAATCCCCTCTTTTAAGTTGTGCATGTTTATGGCTAAACCCTTTTTGATAATATGCATGTTTGTGGCCAAATTACCTTATGACACTATGCATGTTTATGGCCAATCCCTTTATGATGTTATGCATGTGGAAGCCAAGCCCTTTTTAGCATCATGCATGTTTTGAGACCAATATGTGACATAGTATCCTTACTATGTTGGCTCGCTTTGCTTGCGTTGGGAAAACACGATTTTGGGTAGTTAGATAAACATGAACATGTCGTGAAATCTTAACTTGATTATGACACGTGTTTATACTTGAAAATATGACTTGAAAGATAACATGGAAGTTGGCATGTAAGTATGCATAAAAACATGAGCTTGGGAATTTACCTATTAAGTTAGGTCTACCCTTTGGGAATTTACCTATTAAGTTAGGTCTACCCAAATGCTTGAAAACTTGTAACATGTTTTGGAAACATGATGAACTTAGATAATATAAGTGTGGCCAACTCGAGGTTGGGTTGAGTTTGCAACGTAAAACTACCCGGAACCGACCGGCCTAACTAGTAGTTGCAAACAATAGGACCCAATGTGAGAAGTTGGTCATGTCGCGCTTAAGACCCGAGGTTAGACTAGGTTGTGGTGTAAATCTACCCGGACCCGCCCGGCTTAACTAGTAACCACAACAAGGTCTAATGTGAGAGGTTAAGAGTGCATTAATTGAATTAATGCCACATGATAAGGTTAAGTAAATTTGACTAATGACACTTAACCGATATGACACGAATGGGTAGGTTAAGTGGGACCGGACTGGATTCCTTAATGACACTTAACCATGCAAGATGATTAGGAGATGGGGTTAAGTAATTTACACTTAACTAATCCGACTGGGTAATTAGATGGGGTTAAGTAATTAAGACTTAACTAACCTAACCACGGTAATTAGATGGGGTTAAGTAATCCACACTTAACTAATTTAAACTTGGTAATTTAATGGGGTTAAGTTAAACACTTAACCAATTTAAACTTGGTAATTCAATGAGGTTAAGTAACCCATACTTAACCAACTTAACTTGGTAATTTAATGGGGTTAAGTTAAACACTTAACTAATTTAACACGATGATCTGATGAGGTTAAGTGGCCTATACTTAACCAATCTAACTCGTTAATTTGATGAGGTTAAGTTAATCTATACTTAACCAATCTAACGTGAAAACATGATAAGGCTAAGTCACGAATCACTTGAATACGCTTGACCGATTTGACTCGGTAATTTGACAAGGTCGAGTTAATTTATATAATTAACCAATCTAAAATGATAATTAGACGAGGTTAAGTTATGGATTGCTTAATATACTTAGCCAACTTGACACATGGTTTGTAGGGTTAAGTCTTGGACTTGGATACTTAGCCAATTTTGACATGGTTTGTAGACGGGCTAAGTTATGAACTTAAGTAACACCTAACCCATTAGATAAACCCTAATTCGGAGGATTAGGTAAATAACCATAGTTAACAAGGATTATGGAAATAAGGCTAAGTGGTAAACCTTAGTTAAGGGAAACTAAGTAATAATTCTTAGCCAAGGAAATTTGGACCACCTCTTAGATAGATGAGTAACCCGATACGGTAGGTCATCGTTTAAGTATACGTGTAGGAGCAGGCTATCTGATTTAGATAAAGGCTCCAGCGAACTGGGTAACGAAGCAGCGGCTTCGGGGAACGTGAGGATATTCTTGGTATCCCTCTGTGAGGTCGCAGATGATCATCCTGGGCTCACAAGAGGTTAAGGTCTGTGTTAGAAGAACCAAGAGTATGCCTTGGTTGCTATACGAGCGACCTAAAGACTGGGATGGATAGCAGTGAGTCAACGAATACATGATAGTGCCCTAGATAGCAAGTTCATCGATCATCTACCATCTTGAGTCAAGCATGTACGTACGGAAAGGCAGGGAACACCCAACAGACCATAATTGCTATCTAATTATGGGTGAGGTAGGCCGTAGGATGTGGGCTGGCCGGAGTGTAGTTCTCATGCAAGATTTTCTCTTGTGTTGCCTTTCACTAGTTGAGGGAGGGGTCTCGTGGGACCATAGCCACGTGTAGAAAAGCAGACCTTAGTATCTGCATCGGCAGATAAATCTAAAGCTCCCGACCGAGTCCTGTATTTCTTGTTTTGCCCTGTGACAGGACTCGGATGGCACGATGTGATACATGTGCATACAGTTATAGAAAACGATTCACGATGAATACGTGGGAAAAAGGGTGCGGTTGAGGGTTAGCGTAATCCCTAGTGGCCTAGGTGGTTTAACCCAAACCGAAATACGAAAGCGTGCAATAGGTAAGCGTAATCCCTAGTGGTGCTAGGTGGCGTAAGTCCTAGTAGTTCAAACGATGTCTTAAATAACACTGTTTTTAAACCCAGTTGAGGTAAGAATAAATCTTTTGACCAAGATTAAATGAAGTTTTCCAATTAATTAATATAATTGGAATTAAATGGTAGTTGATTATGGGTTCATTGTGAACGATGTTTTAAATGACATTAGTTCTTAAACCTGATTAACAGCGAAGTTATAATCTGAAATTTATAAATCTTTTAATTAAGATTTAATGGAAATTTTTCCAAAGTAATTTTTTTCAATTTAATAAAAAAATTGGAACTGAATGGAGTTCGATTTAGTGATAATCGAGATGAGGTTCTGTAAAGGAAGACCATTACTATGTATGGAGTTTAAAAGGCCTTGCCCTTATTCCATTTATAGTATTAGTACGATACGGAAATTTATATCGATTATATACATTTATGAATTTCGTGAAAGTTCCATCTTAATGGAAGAGGATTTTGGGTTTACCATGAATAATGTTTTAAACGACATTTGATCTTTAACCCAAGTAAAGACAGGATTTATTTCCTAAAAATTTGGATAATCATTAAGTAATGATTTTTGAGATTAAAATTGAACTAGAGTTTTAATGAATCTTTAAGTATATCAAAATAAGAGTGGGATAATTAAATTTATCGAATTCATGAAATAATCGAGTGTAACAACCCGGAAAATCTGAACTAATTTAAAATTTTTAAATTGGCTAATATAGTGGATTTTAAATATTAAAAATAAATATTTTAAATAATAAAGATGAAAACTGAGTTTGAATCGACAATTGAAAAGGAATATAATTAATTCTAATTATAAACAAGACCTGAAATGGCGCGGTAGTTTCAAAATTTGAATTCAAACTTTGACCGACTGTACCGGGTGCAAAACAAAATGGATTTAAGTGAAACCAAAAATATTTAAATCTGTTAGTGAATACCTTTCTAACGAATCTGAAAAATTGAAGTTTCATAGCGGGAGTCAAAAGTTATGGCCAAATGAATTTTCAGAAAGGTCGCTATAGAATATATATCGCCCTTGAAAATAGACATTTTGCATACGACTTCGGAATTCGACGAAACCACTTTTGTTGGATCTGAGATGTCAAACTATTGCTAGGTTTCAAATTTCATAATTTTTGAAGCTAGTATGTGAGCATGGCAATGGAAAATGTGTTTTGGTCAATTATAGTTCAATTGGATCGACCAGAAAAGGGCCATTTTGCAAACGATCTCAGAATTTGACGAAACTAGTTTTGTTGGGACCGTATCGTCAAAACATAGCTAGGTTTATTTTTCTAGAATTTTTCAAATCAGTTTGTGGCCCTGGCAAATTGAAATGTACATTCAAATTAAATATTGAATGTTCTATATTTTAATTTGAAGGAAAACTGACTGAAACAGTCGAATGGGCCTACGAAACATATCCCATTATGTTCGGAATGGGGGAAAAATGCTAGGGACGACAGTCGTTGGGTCTGGATTGGGGTTCGTGTGTGAAAGAGGGTATTTTCTAAATTTAAAAATACATAAATTAAATGGAAAAATCTGATTGGCCACTCCATCTTCTCTCTCTCTCGCCGATCATCAGGCGCGCACGACGAAAATTGGTCTTCACCTTCTCTCCTCTTTTTCTTTTGATCCGCTCAATGAAATCCAACCCCACAGTTATGGTTTTTGTAGTACTTCTCATGATCTTCAAATCCATATAAGTATTGGATTTTTTCGTGGCCTGTAGGAGGAGAATCACCTCCGGGAAGTTGCGGTCTTCCCAGCGCCGCCGTGAGCAGCCGCCACCACCGAACTGGCCCCACTTCCTGGCGCACGTGCGCCCCACCTGGCTCTTCGACGTCGTGAAGCCCGATCCTCGTATCGAGCAACAAATTGGAAGTTAAATTCAAACCTAGGTTTGAATCAAAAACTGAGAGGTACGGCTATTTTAATATAAACTATATTATAGCAGTTTTAAGCGCTACGGTTTTTGATTTCACTGTAAAAATCATATCTTTTTCGTTTGTTAACGAAATTCAGTGAAACAAGAGACAGTGGACTCGTGTTGACGTCTTCTACATTTTAGAAGGGACCGCGTATTTTTCTGAGCCTCCTGCTATTTTTGGTAGAATGGAACCCAATGAGAGATTTCTAAATTATAAACGATATGGAAAACGACGATGTATAAATTATATAGTCAATGTATGACTTGTATAAGTGTTGTATAGGTTGTACGTTCGATGTATAAGTTATATATGCATTGTAAAAATTATATATGTGTTGAAATAGAAGTGAAATGCTTATATAATATATATATATATATATATATCTACGCCACTCGTCCACAAACCATGGACGATATTTATTGGTTGCGATTGGTGTGAAAATTGATTGGATACGAATGGTTGATTAGAATTGTTTGTGGTTGAAATTGATTGATTGTGGTTGAAAAATACCCGTTTGTGGTTGAGAATTATTTGGTTGAAACCACATAGGATTAGTTTGTGGAAATGAAAAATATATACATGCCGCCTGCGTGCGAACTAGATGCATGATTCCCCATTATCAAAAGATGCGAGGCTTTAAGGTAGAGCGAGGAGCCGTACTAGGGACGACCCCGGTTTTAACTACCCTATCGTTATGCTGCCGAAATTTTGAATGATATTCATGTGTTAGAATTATTTTCCCGTGTTGAAACTATATTCGTGTGTTGTATAGAAAACCTTCATGTGTTGAATTAAAATTCATTCGTTGAATAGAATTCATGTGTTGAAAGGTATTCGTGTTTTAAATATAAAAGTCACCTTTTTATCTATATATATATAAAAAAAACTATAGAAAACCTTCATGTGTTGAATTGAAATTCATTCGTTGAATAGAATTCATCTGTTGAATGGTATTCATGTTTTAAATATAAAAATCACCTTTTTATATATATATATATATATATATATATACTATAGAAAACCCTCATATGTTGAATTGAAATTCATTCGTTGAATAGAATTCATGTGTTGAACGGTATTCGTGTTTTAAATATAAAAATCACATTTTTACTCCATGTATACAAACTATAAAAAACCTTCATGTGTTGAATTGAAATTCATTCGTTGAATTGAAATTCATGTGTTGAGTGGTATTCATATTTTGAAAGAAATTGTTTTATAATAAAAATCCAATTTTTATCATCGATATGAACTATATAAAATATTTTTGTTTTGAAATAAATTGTTTTATAGTAAAAATCCTATTTTTATCACCTATATTAACTATATAAAATAGTCGAGTTTTGAAATAAATTGTTTTACATTAAAAATCACATTTTTATTATATAAATGAATTGTTAAAAATAGTGAAGTGTTGAAATAGAAAACAGTTAGATAAAAATATCATTTTTATCAAATGTATGAAGTTCATATGGTTTTGAAATCGAAGAATCGATATATATATATATATATATATATATATATATATATATATATATATATATATAGAATCGAAATATATCGAATAACAAAGCTGCAGTTCGTATTTTGAAACCGTGATTTCAAACGATTAGTGCGGGAGATCCGACCATCGGATTTTCCCGAAACCGCAACCGTTAGGTTTGCTTTGGAAATATCTTTCCAACCGCACCAACTTTGTAAAAATCCAACAGTTGGATGGTCTGGAATGTTTAATTCAAATCTGAAGAAAAACAGCGCCAGAATCGATTATATTTATATATATATATATATATATAAATATAATTATATTAAATCGAATAACGACGCTGCAGTTCGTATTTTGAAATCGAAACTTCAAACGATTATACCGGGAGATCCGACCGTCGGATTTTCCCGAAACTGGAACCGTTGGATTCGTTTTGAAAAGATCTTTCTAATGATGTAAATTTTGCGAAGATCCAATGGTTAGAATTTCAGATATGTGTAAATCAAATCTGAAGAAAAACAGCGCCACAGCCGCGTTATGGTCTGAAGCGTCGTTTGAATAAATTGGCTATTTTAAAATAAATAAAAATGGCTATAAATCATTATAAAATATTATAAACGATATGGATGTGAAATTTAGAAACTAACTGAAGGTTGGCTAAGTCGAATGGTTTCTTGGGTGTTGATCTGATGTTGGTTTCGGCCTTCGGGGTTAATATTTGGGGAATCGTTCTCTTACTGATTGACGGTTAGTGACTAATGAATTGAAATGATGCGTATATAGTGTTTGTGTAGCATGTGTTTATTATATACGCGAGTTGCTCAGAAAGACCGGGTTTATCCCATTCTGAATAACTGAATCGACGATAAGAAATCGAAGATGAAGACGGTGGTTGAAGACCGGAAATCTTCACCTCGTTTGGATAGTAACTGATGTCCTGATTGGGAGGCATCTCGAAATATGGATAATGAGTGGTGATCGTCCAGACGTACGTGGGGATCGATGGTTTTGCCAGGTATATAGTGCCTCCGGTTTCGTTCCGACCCAGAACGGACTTGCAAATGGACAGTGTGTCTGACATTGGAATTTATTCTGTGTGATTGATAGCTATCAGTTGCACGGTGTGAATTGTCTGTGTGGCATGCTAAGATGCAGTGATCAAGGCTTCTGTTGAAAAGCAATGTCTTGTGGTGATGATCAAAGCACCGCCTGTGTGGCGTAGCTTTGAGTATAACGTGAATTAGCGAGCCTCACACCCCGGTATGAACCAGAAACGGGAGAAAGGACCTCAAGGGGGATACGCGTTTCTTCCTAGCTAGAAGTGGCGTCAGTGGTTTTACATGCCCTGACGAGTTTGACTTTTGTGGTTGTTACTGTTGCGAGGCGCCTCAGATATATCGGTCGATCCGGGACCGATGGAGTCATTCGTTGGCTCACTTACGCCCCCAAAGGGCGGGGAAACGTAGTGTTCAAGCATTTTAATTCACATCGGTGGACCGGCCCTGACGATCCAAGGGTCGATGCGTTCTGATCCTGAGACTCGGGCTAGGCAGTCTCGAATTCGGTAAGGACTATCTTTTGCCTTGGTTCATGACAGAAATCCAGTTTCCAAATACGTGACTGTGCGGTTTTGATTGTACACCTATATTTGGCGACATAGTGGAATGGGACGCTCATGTCGTCTATGATTGATAGTTATGATTTGAAATTGTTGTTGAAACATATAAACACTAGTAGTAATATCAAATGCTTTTGTTTTATTCGTATCAATCATATTTTGGCCATTAAAAGGTAAAACTCTATCCTCCGGTTTGCGTTGCATTGTGTGATGGGAACTGAGTCTTATAATGGCTTCATTTTTAAAAAAAGCATTGCAAAGTTTAAAAGATTTAATTGTTTTACATCACTGGCAATCCAATGGAGTAAACCCGTTCCACGAAAGTAGTGTGGTCCTGTGATTAGCCATATTTTAAATGTGTTGAGTAGATTTCTCATACCAGTCCCATGACTGACTCGTAGTTTGTTTCACTTTCAAACTCGGGTGCCCCTTTTTCTACACGGGCAGCCTTGTATTCAGGTTTTAGCTGGCTCTTTCTGGATAGCTGGAGCTGAAGATGGATTCTTCATTTATCTGTTTTTATGCTGTTCAGCTCCTATTGTACATATTATGTTTGTTTTCCACTGTAGACATTTATGTATAGCTGAACTATATTTGTACTAAGTATGATCCTGTATACTGTGTGACTCTGATGATTACGTTTATCCAGTGTATTATTTGTTCATTATCTGGTGTATTTATTTATTTCTGTTCTGCGATTATCTGTTTCTGTGTTATATTCCAAAGATTACCCTTGCCACCGTCAGTACGGGGTTCGGGGTCGTCTCATTTGGTATCAGAGCTTTGGTTAAGCTTAGTGCTGGAATATAACGTATTAACGAACTCGTCAGAGATAGAACCAGTAGTGTTCTAGGATGAATAACTCATTACAGATAGGATCGGTAATATCCTAGTATGAGTAAAGCAGAATCAGAATAACTCGTTGGAGATAGGGTCAGAAGTGCCCCAAAACGAGTCGAGAGTTATATGTTTATAAATAACGTATTTGTGGTTATATTCTGGTTTTAGAAATATGATTATTGAACATATATAAAAGATATATATTTGAAAAGTTAAAAACAAATTGATTGTTGTTTGTGTTGTGTGATAGTAGATTTGATTAATTAAATTATTAGAACGATGGTTAATTTAATTAATAAGAGAATGAATGGTAGAATTTATTCGATTAAATCATACATTGAACTGATTAGAAAATAGATAGAAATATATACTTGTGCATTATATATGTTTGAACAAGTAAATGGATAGCTGTTGAGTAAAGAAATTATTTGTGTGCCCGACAAATAGGTAAACCTTAATGAGTTGGATGCGAAATATTATTATATCAACTCCTGTGAATGCCATTGGATCCGGAGTGCTGGTTATTCTGTGTGTAATAATAAATATCGCCATAGGATAGTAACAATTAATTTTGGACTACACTACATGGCATACTTCTTGAAGATAGGCATACTTCATCATATACCACATAAGCATTTGGAGCTTGTGTGACGAGGTGGAAGATTTACCATACGAGCGAGAGGCTTGTATGGCGATGACTTTATTTTACAGGTTGAACTAATGACTGATATGGACTATATAAAACTGTAACGATAAATTGCCAGATTAATAAAAAAAACCACACGGGTCTGGAGTTGACAATAATCACGTCTCTCTAGTCATTAGATACTGCACATGGATTATTTATTTCCCACACGGGACGAGGTGACGAGGATTTATCCTCTGGAGCATTAAAAATACACACTCCCTCAGGCTTTGACAGGGTGACGAGAATTTATTCTCTAGAGTTATTACCTATACACGCTCCCCTGTAAACACCAGAATATATCACTATAAATATGTGTATGCTTTATAGGATTTATTGGGTTCCTAATACGGCCCAATAAATTTCCAAACCCCTCCACGTACAAAGGAGGTTATGGCAAAAAAATTCAAAAATTCCGGGTGTTAGCCAAATTTTTGAAGAATTTGAAAATTCTCAGAAACTGAAAAGTTGGGGAATGGAAGCCAGATTGAACGTAGAGTTGATAAATCAAACCACTTTCGACTTTGTTCCTTTTCAGGGACGAAAAGTTTTAAGTGGGGGAGATTGTAACGACCCGGAAAATCTGAACCAATTTAAAAAATTTTAATTGGCTAAAGTAGTGGATTTTAAATATTTAAAATAAATATTTTAAATAATAAAGATGAAAACTGAGTTTGAATCGACAATTGAAAACGAATATAATTAATTCTAATTATAAACAAGACCTGAAATGGCGCGGTAGTTTCAAAATTTGAATTCAAACTTTAACCGACTGTACCGGGTGCAAAACAAAACGGATTTAAGTGAAACCAAAAATATTTAAATCTGTTAGTGAATACCTTTCTAAAGAATCTGAAAAATTGAAGTTTCATAGCGGGAGTCAAAAGTTATGGCCAAATGAATTTTCAGAAAGGTCGCTATAGAATATATATCGCCCTTGAAAATAGACATTTTGCATACGACCTCGGAATTCGACGAAACCACTTTTGTTGGATCTGAGATGTCAAACTATTGCTAGGTTTCAAATTTCATAATTTTTTAAGCTAGTATGTGAGCGTGGCAAAGGAAAATGTGTTTTGGTCAATTATAGTTCAATTGGATCGACCAGAAAAGGGCCATTTTGCAAACGACCTCAGAATTCGACGAAACTGGTTTTGTTGGGACCGTATCGTCAAAACATTGCTAGGTTTATTTTTCTGGAATTTTTTGAATCAGTCTGTGGCCCTGGCAAATTGAAATGTACGTTCAAATTAAATATTGAATGTTCTATATTTTAATTTGAAGGAAAACTGACTGAAACAGTCGAATGGGCCTATAAAACATATCCCATTGTGTTCGGAATGGGGGGAAAATGCTAGGGACGATAGTCGTTGGGTCTAGATTGGGGTTCGTGTGTGAAAGAGGGAATTCTCTAAATTTAAAAATATATAAATTAAATGGAAAAATCTGATTGGCCACTCCATCTTCTCTCTCTCCCCGATCATCAGGCGCGCACGACGGAAATTGGTCTTCACCTTCTCTCCTCTTTTTCTTTTGATCCGCTCAATGAAATCCAACCCCACAGTTATGGTTTTTGTAGTAATTCTCATGATCTTCAAATCCATATAAGTATTGGATTTTTTCGTGGCCTGTAGGAGGAGAATCACCTCCGGGAAGTTGCGGTCTTCTCAGCGCTACCGTGAGCAGCCGCCACCACCTAACTGGCCCCACTTCCTGGCGCACGTGCGCCCCACCTGGCTCTTCGACGTCGTGAAGCCCGATCCTCGTATCGAGCAACAGATTGGAAGTTAAATTCAAACCTAGATTTGAATCAAAAACTGAGAGGTACAGCTATTTTAATATAAACTATATTATAGCAGTTTTAAGCGCTACGGTTTTTGATTTCACTGTAAAAATCATATCTTTTTCGTTTGTTGACGAAATTCAGTGAAACAAGAGACAGTGGACTCGTGTGGACGTCTTCTACATTCTAGAATGGACCGCGTATTTTTCTGAGCCTCCTGCTATTTTTGGTGGAGTGGAACCCAATGTGAGATTTCTAAATTATAAACGATATGAAAAACGACGATGTATAAATTATATAGTCAATGTATGACTTGTATAAGTGTTGTACACCTCATGTATAAGCATTGTATAGGTTGTACGTCCGATGTATAAGTTATATATGCGTTGTAAAAATTATATATGTGTTGAAATAGAAGTGGAATGCTTATATAAAATATATATATATCTACACCCCTCGTCCACAAACCATGGACGATATTTATTGGTTACGATTGGTGTGAAAATTGATTGGATACGAATGGTTGATTAGAATTGTTTGTGGTTGAAATTGATTGATTGTGGTTGAAAAATACCCATTTGTGGTTGAGAATTATTTGGTTGAAATCACATAGGATTAGTTTGTGGAAATGAAAAATATATACATGCCGCCTGTGTGCGAACTAGATGCATGATTCCCCATTGTCAAAAGCTGCGAGGCTTTAAGGTAGAGCGAGGAGCCGTACTAGGGACGGCCCCGGTTTTAACTACCCTGCTGTTATGCTGCCGAAATTTTTAATGATATTCATGTGTTAGAATTATTTTCCCGTGTTGAAATTATATTCGTGTGTTGTATAGAAAACCTTCATGTGTTGAATTGAAATTCATTCGTTGAACAGAATTCATGTGTTGAAAGGTATTCGTGTTTTAAATATAAAAATCACCTTTTTATCTATATATATATAAACTATAGAAAACCTTCATGTGTTGAATTGAAATTCATTCGTTGAATAGAATTCATGTGTTGAATGGTATTCGTGTTTTAAATATAAAAATCACCTTTTTATCTATATATATATATATATATATATATATATAAACTATAGAAAACCCTCATATGTTGAATGGAAATTCATTCGTTGAATAGAATTCATGTGTTGAATGGTATTCGTGTTTTAAATATAAAAATCACATTTTTACTCTATGTATACAAAATATAGAAAACCTTCATGTGTTGAATTGAAATTCGTTCGTTGAATTGAAATTCATGTGTTGAGTGGTATTCATATTTTGAAAGTAATTGTTTTATAATAAAAATCCAATTTTTATCATCGATATGAACTATATAAAATAATCTTGTTTTTGAAATAAATTGTTTTATAATAAAAATCCTATTTTTATCACCTATATTAACTATATAAAATAGTCGAGTTTTGAAATAAATTGTTTTACATTAAAAATCACATTTTTATTATATACATGAATTGTTAAAAATAGTGAAGTGTTGAAATAGAAAACAGTTAGATAAAAATATCATTTTTATCAAATGTATGAAGTTCATATGGTTTTGAAATCGATGAATCGATATATATATATATATATATATATATATATATATATATATATAGAACTGAAATATATCGAATAATGAAGCTGCAGTTCGTATTTTGAAACCGTGATTTCAAACGATTAGTGCGGGAGATCCGACCATCGGATTTTCCTGAAACCGCAACCGTTGGGTTCGCTTTGGAAATATCTTTCCAATGGCACCAACTTTGTAAAATCAAACGATTGGATTGTCTGGAATGTTTAATTCAAATCTGAAGAAAACAGCGCCAAAATCGATTATATATATATATATATATATATATATATAATTATATTAAATCGAATAACGACGCTGCAGTTCGTATTTTGAAATTGAAACTTCAAACGATTATACCGGGAGATCTGACCGTTGGATTTTCCCGAAACTGGAACCGTTGGATTCGTTTTGAAAAGATCTTTCAAATGATGTAAATTTTGCGAAGATCCAACGATTAGAATTTCAGATATGTGTAAATCAAATCTGAAGAAAAACAGCGCCACGACCGCGTTATGGCCCGAAGCGTCGTTT
This sequence comes from Allium sativum, assembly GCA_030737875.1. Classification (NCBI taxonomy): domain Eukaryota; kingdom Viridiplantae; phylum Streptophyta; class Magnoliopsida; order Asparagales; family Amaryllidaceae; genus Allium; species Allium sativum. Next base: position 177,823,033 of record CM060912.1, read on the forward strand.
GAATAAATTGGCTATTTTAAAATAAATAAAAATGGCGATAAATCGTTATAAAATATTATAAACGATATGGATGTGAAATTTAGAAACTAACTGAAGGTTGGCTAAGTCGAATGGTTTCCTGGGTATTGATCTGATGTTGGTTTCGGCCTTCGGGGTTAATATTTGGGGAATCGTTCTCTTACTGATTGATGGTTAGTGACTAATGAATTGAAATGATACGTATGTAGTGTTTGTGTAGCACGTGTTTATTATATACGCGAGTTGCTCAGAAAGACCGGGTTTATCCCATTTTGAATAACTGAATCGACGATAAGAAATCGAAGATGAAGACGGTGGTTGAAGACCGGAAATCTTCACCTCGTTTGGATAGTAACTGATGTCCTGATTGGGAGGCATCCCAAAATATGGATAATGAGTGGTGATCGTCCAGACGTACGTGGGGATCGATGGGTTTGCGAGGTATATAGTGCCTCCGGTTTCGTTCCGACCCAGAACGGACTTGCAAATGGACAGTCTGTCTGACACTGGAATTTATTCTGTGTGATTGATAGCTATCAGTTGCACGGTGTGAATTGTCTGTGTGGCATGCTAAGATGCAGTGATCAAGGCTTCTGTTGAAAAGAAAAGTCTTGTGGTGATGATCAAAGCACCACCTGTGTGGCGTAGCTTTGAGTATAACGTGAATTCGCGAGCCTCACACCCCGGTATGAACCAGAAACGGGAGAAAGGACCTCACGGGGGACATGCATTTCTTCCTAGCTAGAAGTGGCGTCAGTGGTTTTACATGCCCTGACGAGTTTGACTTTTGTGGTTGTTACTGTTGCGAGGCGCCTCGGATATATCGGTTGATCCGGGACCGATGGAGTCATTCTTTGGCTCACTTACGCGCCCAAAGGGCGGGGAAACGTAGTGTTCAGGCATTTTAATCCACATCGATGGACCGGCCCTGACGATCTAAGGGTCGATGCGTTCTGATCCTGAGACTCGGGCTAGGCAGTCTCGAATTCGGTAAGGACTATCTTTTGCCTTGGTTCATGACGGAAATCCAATTTCCAAATACGTGACTGTGCGGTTTTGATTGTACACCTATATTTGGCGACATAGTGGCATGGGACGCTCATGTCGTCTATGATTGATAGTTATGATTTGAAATTGTTGTTGAAACATATAAACACTAGTAGTAATATCAAATGCTTTTGTTTTATTCGTATCAATCATATTTTGGCCATTATAAGGTAAAACTCTATCCTCCGGTTTGCGTTGCATTGTGTGATGGGAACTGAGTCTTATAATGGTTTCATTTTTACAAAAAGCATTGTGAAGTTTAAAAGATTTAATTATTTTAAATCACTGGCAATCCAATGGAGTAAACCCGTTCCACGAAAGTGGCGTGGTCCTGTGATTAGCCATATTTTAAATGTGTTGAGTAGATTTCTCATACCAGTCCCATGACTGACTCGTAGCTTGTTTCACTTTCAAACTCGGGTGCCCCTTTTTCTACACGGGCAGCCTTGTATTCAGGTTTTAGCTGGCTCTTTCTGGATAGCTGGAGCTGAAGATGGATTCTTCATTTATCTCTTTTTATGCTGTTCAGCTCCTATTGTACATATTATGTTTGTTTTCCGCTATAGACATTTATGTATAGCTGAACTGTATTTGTACTAAGTATGATCATGTATACTGTGTAACTCTGATGATTACGTTTATCCAGTGTATTATTGGTTCATTATCTGGTGTATTTATTTATTTCTGTTCTGCGATTATTTGTTTCTGTGTTATATTCCAAAGATTACCCTTGCCACCGTCAGTACGGGGTTCGGGGTCGTCTCATCGAGAATGGAGTATCACTAGTTTTGCTCCATGCGATCGTTAAATTTTTAATTAGATTTGAAATGAGAAATGGTAATTAAATTTACCAATAACATCGTGGGTGTTAGATATGGAGTACTACCAGTTTTGCTCCATGGAATGAATAGCTTGGGATTGGGATAATAAAATAAATGATTACTTTGGTAAGGCTCGATAATCCCGACTATTTCTATAAACCTTAATTTGATGTAGAATAGTTAAAGGATAAAATAAAATCTTTTGGAAATGATATCCAAAGGAAGAATAAAGAAATAGTTTAAATAAACTGATCTTTGATAAAATTAATGGGAACCTTTCCCCTAAGATGTGAACACTTGAATAAAAGAATATTCTGGATTGGAATGAGGCGTATGGTGTGATTTTATAGCACTTGATTATTGATTATAAAGTACGCGAGTTATTCGGAAAGACCGGATTTATCCTATTCTAAATAATTGATACGGCGACCAAAAGTTGATGATGAAGACGGTGGTTGAAGACCAAAGATCTTCACATCGAATGGATGATTACTGATGTTTTGATTGGGTTGTACACCCAAGAAAAGGTTATAAGTGGTGATCGTCCAGACGTACTTGGAGATCGACCGGATATGCGAGGACCTCTCTCTTGTATTGGACATACGGGACGAGGAATAAGGTGCCTTCGGTTTCGTTCAAACCCAGAACAGACTTGTAAATGGATGTGTGTCTGACATTGGATTTCATTCTATGTTGATTAATTTCTATTAAATATATATCTATTTGGAGGCGGAGAATTTATTCTCTTACTTAACAGCCTTCTCTGAGACGTACGAGCTTAGAGGTTATATATTGATAGACATCAGTTGTATGACATGAATTGTCATTGTGGCATGCTAAGATGCAAATGATCAAGGCTTTTGTTGAAAAGCAAAGTCTTCTGGATGATGATCAAAGCACGACTTTAAGTAGCATAGCTTTGTGTATAGCGTTAATTCGCGAGCCTGACAACCCAGTATGAATCTAAAACGGGATCAGGGACGCAGGGAGTGTATACGTTTCTTTCTAGCTAGAAGTGGTGTCATGGTATGGAGCCCAGACATTTTTACTTATGTGGATGAAGAATGCGAGGTGCCTCGGATACGATTGGTCGACATACTAACCATTTTGGAGGTCCGATAGGACCGGGAAACGTATTGTTCAGGAATAACTAATCCACTAAAGTAAGTGTGGACCGGCCCTGTAGGAACCAAGGGTTGCCCAGAGTTCGTGATCCTGAGGCATTACTAGAGTGTATCAAATCGGAAGGAGCCATCATTTTCCTTGACTTATGATGTAAATCCAATTTCCAATACGCGATTTTTCGGTTTTAGTTGTAAACCTATATGGCGACATAATATATGGTACCTATGTCGTCTATGATTGATACATTTATATTGAAGTTGATTTCTTCACTTATAGTAATAAGAAAAGATAAATTTCACGTACCAAGCATGTTTGGCCATTATAAGGTAAAACTCTATCCTCTGCTTTGTGTTTGCATTGTGTGATGGGACCTGAGTCTTATAATGGCTTCATTTTCCTTTTAGCATTGCGCTATTTGTTTTGTGGTATTCTTGGAGAAAACCTGTTCCGTGATATACGGCGTGGTCCCTTGATTTACCCAACTTTAAAATAAAGTTTATAATTGTTTTATTTCTCACAGAAGTCCCATGACTGACTCGGAGGTTATTTTTTCTACTAAACTCTGGGTTCCCATATTTTCCACACGGGCAGCTAGTACTTTTGGTTTTCACAAATATTTCTTTTCACAGGATCCTGGATTACCACTGGAGCTATATTCGGAAAGCTTTATATCCGTGTATTTCTTTCGGCTGTGGTAGTTGATGTATTTTCGCTATTCATTGTATTTATACATTTTATATTCATGTATTTTAATCTCTTATATTTATTTTTCTGCTATATAATATTTATTTGAACTCTGATATCTTGTACTCTTTTGTAAGTTGTTTAATAGCAATGAAATGTTCTCATGTTTGTGTTCTAATGCGTCATGTTCTCAACGCAATCTGGGATCCTCCGTCACCTCGGGGATCGGGGAAGTCTGGGTCGTCACAATTTCTTTATGTGTTAAAAATCACTGAACTCGCCAGACTTTATGTCTTACCCGTTTTGTTTCCTTTTCTCTCTCTTCCTTCCTACTAGGTTCTCAGGGTGGGAACGCTCGGACTTGATTAGGATTCTCTCTTCTATTTCTACTTGGTTTGGATCTGCTTCGACGTATCGCTTTGACTACTTACCTAATTTATTATGGCTATTACTGGGGATTACGATCTTACATTTATGTATTCTTATGATTTTCAACACAAGACAAATGCTTTGTTTTGATGTACTCAATTTCAATATTTTATGCTTGATGTTGTAACTGGCTTTGAGACTATGATGTTTTCTACAAAATAATGAAGTTTTAAATTTCCGCTACTATTTTATATCTATCTTGTGATGTTCTGTTTCTGTTTACATATGACGCTTCACTGAACTTAATGCATTCTGATAAAAAGTGAAATTAACGAACGTGGAGTGTCACACATAATTAACTGTCACTTGTTCAAAAATGAACTCATTTACGTCAATATATTTTTTGTGTATTGTACTGTAATATTAATGTCAAACGTTTACATTTTTGAATTTATTTAGTCATTTACAAAAGTTCACAATAACACTTAATAATATACATTTGAGTCGATATGTTTAAATTAATTATGTAATTTTGAATTTAATAAATGAACTCAATCAATAAATTATTGTTAATTCATCTAATTAACGTCAAATATGATATTTTAAAACGTACACTATGTTCATGTTAACAAAAACAACAAAAATAGTTTTTTTTCAAATATAAAGTTAAATAAGTTACACAGTTTACATAATATACACTACAACAAAATTATTTTTTGCTACGCATATTGCGACGCAAAATAATGTTGCAAAAAGTGGATATTTGTGATGGTTATTTATGTCGCAAGCATTATAGGTAGTGAATGCTCATTCTACTTAACTTATATTTTCTGCAACTTTACAATACGTTGTAAGTAATCATACTAATACCAAAAATTAGTATTAATTCAAATTTGTCTGTAATTGCTACGTAACAAAAGTGTAGCAAATGAAATAAATTTTTAGCAACGTTAATATGTGTTTGCAATGTTTGTTTGCATTACAGACATATCTTTATGTCGCTAAAGGTCGGTATCAACAACATTTTTTACCATGCGAATATTTATATCTATACATTCAATATTCTATATCATCTATAAAATAGCACTACAAGAAAAATGGTTGATTTCTGATGTAGACCAGTGATGCCATAACGACCCGATGTCAGTGTGACGACGCTAAATATAATTTCGCCCGTAATGCATCATAAGAATGTCGCTATTTAGTCTCCATTTAGTGACGCCAAAAACATTTTTATATTTTTTAAATTGGTGTCGCAAATGCATTGTGAATTGCTTGTGCATTTGTTGCATCAAACAAATTAAGTGGCGTCATAATGATGACATCATTCTTTTTTCCTTCATTATTGCAAAGATGACAAAATTTGGTTGTCCCTTTGTGACTTCACTAAATTAGTGATCCATAACCCAACTTTAATTACCATCTGAATGGTTCAAATAGTAAAATCAACGCCTAATAGTAGCGATCCACATGTAAACGTAAGTAATATTCGGAGCCATCCATTCAAGAATGCCTCACATTTACGCCCTGTTCAGTCTTCTCCGTTTTTCATAATTCCCAAATTCATGAAAATATTCCCAAATCCAAAAATAAACCCTAATTTCTTGATTCACGAATAAGAAGCGAAAGGCACGAACACTCCATCCTCACAAATGATGAAAAAGCCCCAAGGATCCACCAGCAATCCCAATCGATCTCAAATTCGACGAAAACTGTGAAAAAGGTCCTAGAAGAAGTTGTTACCAAATTCGGCGCCTCCTCCTTAATAATGCGATAGAGCAGTATGTAACCGATCTGATTGACATCAACGAGCCGTGGCTAGATCCCGTTATTCGTGCCAACATTTCTCCTACTTCCTAACCACTCATTCTTTGAGATATTACCATTTCAGAAGGTGCATCAGGCGAAAAGTGTTGCAAGGTTAGACAAACAATGTTAAGTTTTTTATGTAGCTGGCAGTAGTAGGCATAGATTTGTTATTCTGATTGCATCAAATTTTATTCTACTGGATTTCTATGCAGTGAAGTCAATATATCTATGCAGTGAAGTCAATATATGTGCTTATTTATTTTGATTGAAGACAATTAATTTCAATTTTTATTTTCTATTGTCGTATGTACTCTCTACCAACTATAGCTTCTCAGCAGCATTATTTCCGTAATTCTATATTGTGGCTTTGCTGATAGTAAACATATTCTAAACTAATCATCATGCGTACATGAACAACCCGCTGTCTGAGGAGCATTGATCGTGTTGTAATATGTGGAATATAAATTTATATATTTATATATAATAATGGTTGTTATCCATCAATTGAAATATCAAAAGATTAAGACAACTGGAACAAAATTCCTATATAGAAGTACCGAATTTTTGAACGTGCGGCATGTAGCTGCCATTTTTGATTAAATCATCCAGTCAATCGATATTTGTGTTACGTTTTCTGGTGAAAACAAAAAAGCAAATTCTTCTTATCTCGACTGGACTGAAGGTTGATGTTTGGAGTACTAAGTGTTGTAGTAATGCTATGTATATCCACTCCATGTTTGTTAATTCCAAAGTCAGACGATAGTTGAATTAAATAGGTAACACGAAGTAGTACATGCGAGATAGTTGATAAAGCCAATAACTACTTAAACATATACATGCAGTCCGCTTTCAGTTATCAATAAATCAGTGCGTGAAAAGGTGGGACTTGAGCTACAAATCGTGAAACAACCGCCAGTTTCATGGACCAAATAGGTCTCTATAATTTTTCAGTTTGTCGTATCATTCGTATCATATGTTTGTTTTCTTATTGGCATGTAAACAGAATAGCAGAACCTTCATACTCAACTATAATGATGGATCACATCAACAGTAGTTGTCAGTCTATTTGTTCATCTTTTTTTGTAGCAGCTCAATACACAGAATTGCGATACAAAATAGCAATGCACCTCAGATATAGCACTCATCAATTATAAGTGATAAGAAAAATAGTAGTAGATAAATGTAAATTGTAATATGAATAACAAACTGATCCCCTAAATTTCATAGTAAAAATAAAGCGACAAAGCATCTTAAAAGTATAATCAAAGGGTAAAATACAGAATATAATCATTGTGACCTTGCTGTATAGGGGCTTGCATTTTCTTTTGTACATACAGGCAGAAGGGATGACAGTGTATCCAAACTCGAGGATGTTGTGCCTTCTGGGCATGATATTTCTATTAAGCAGAGTTGTTTGCTGCTAAAGGATTCATCCTTATCAATTCTATCTTCTTCTTTTTGTTATATAATTTGTTAGAGTATAGAGACATGATTCAACCTATATTAAATTGTTTGATCAAACCTAAAATATAAAGAGAACTGCTTTAGAGAAACTTTCATCAATGAAGCTAAAATGAATCACAACAGTTTGTTCTTTGAATAGATCTCTATTTTAATGTGCACCTTTATTAATCCTTGTTAAAGCATCCTGCTTTACCCTTCTTAAATTATTATTTTGAAGGAACTAAAACTTTTTAAATTTTATAATTCTCAAAACCAATTTTTAAAAAATACTATTAATAGGTTGGCTATTTTGGTTGAAATCGAATTCCAATTTTGTTCGACACATATCCATTAATTTTTTAACTACTATGTAATTTCAGAATTACATTAGGGGGAACTGTATTAGATATAAGGTGATAGCATCAACAAAAGTAAACAAAAGAAATACAACATAAACAAACACATTTATCATTTAATGCATTCATCGAAACTTTCAACTAATTATCAATTATCGCTTCAATAATATGTGCTCAATTCATCGAAACAACAATGTTTAACTGGTTGGCAATAGTTGTGGCGGTAAGCAATGAACCTATAGGCGTTGTTGCAATGTGTTGTAAGCGATGAACCTAAAGCTGAGTAGGTGTCTGAGGCGCACGAGGTATCTAGTACATTGAAATAGAGTTGATTTCAAATTTTTCTACATATATCGTGTTATTATATACAATCTAGACAACGTTGAAAAAACAGCATTTTCGTCCTAAGTTTCGTGAGTAAGTTCTTCATAATTTAGTTAACTGGTATGTGAAAGTATAGAAGAGAAATTTATGTAAGGTAGCATAGATAATAATTGGTTTCTTTTTTAGAAAGTTAACTGGTGATATGATGTTGAAAATGCTATGAAGGGCTAAGTAAGGCTAATTTTTTTTTTTTTTGAACATGAAGCAGTAACAAAATGCAGTATATTCTCTGTATTTTTCCTTTTTGTTTTCCAGTTGAAAGGTTTGAATTTTGAACCGCATACTCTTATCAAAATGTTTCATTTAGTGCATTTTCTACATGACTTGTTATCGACATATATTTTGTTTCATCCGTTGTGTCATTTCAACAAGATGTTTATATCGGTGTCATGCTGTATACATTTGCAAAAATGTTCATTTTTTCGGACGATCCAGTGACTATCAGGTATTTCTATCCTTTATTCTCGTCTTGTGCATAGATTCATTCATATGGAAATTTACGACACATACAGAAATGAGCGCACAAACCCAAAAACAATGTTTGCTTTTTATGTAATTTTTACAATATGCTTTTTAAAACATAATTCCACGTATCTCAGTCTCTATTGAGTAAGTAGATACTGTTATCAATGATGTATTTATATAATGTGCCTGAGGCATGTAATTAATCATCACTTGTTCTGTTTTCATGATAAAATCATCACTTATTGTCATTAATGCCCGTATATGATGTAACGTCATTATGTATTGCAGGTAACATGAGTGACAATAAGGATGCACATAGCGCAGTTAGGTTTGGGTTGAATAAAACGGCCTGGTGCCTAGAAACCAATATGGAGGTCCTTGAATTTCTTATGGGGAAGGTGCAGCGGGTGGTGGTGGCGGCATGCAGAGGCCACCACATCATCCCATCAACTCATCTCTGCAGACAATGATGGTTGCAGGGCAGCCTTCACCTGATTCTATGACAGACATTGGTGCAAGTGGTTATAGAAGTAGAGGAGGCGGAGGCTTTGGCAACGATGGCTCATATGGGTCTTCTTAACAATTTTCTGGTCTAGGAACTGGAGGCTCAGGTGGATATGGGATGAATATAGGCTCGTCTCTATATAACAATGGACGACCGAGTGCAACGAATTCTATGAGATCTAATGGTTATTTAGAAGATGATCCTGGGCCTTATTCCGTGAGTTCAATGGGTTATTCAGGCCAACATATGAATTCTCCACCAAAGCACGAAGCACCACATGGTGGTGGGCTATATCAAATCATGTCACCTTACTAATAGGACTTCTATCAAAAGAAATTTTTTTTTAACTGGTTATGTTGAATGCAAGACATGTTATGCTTTGATAACTCGTATGCTATATTTGTAGCTGCTGATGTATTTCTGTTTTGCTATTAAAGAGTGATCCTGATTTTTTTTTTTTTAACTATGTTTTTAAGAAAACCTGTTTGAAAGCCTTATGTTTTTATTTCTAAATGTCAAGTTTGTTTCAGTTGATATAAATATAACCAGCTTATTTTATTACGGTTGATTACGGCTATTGAAAAAAAAAATTGTTGAAAATATACATACTAAATATTTAAAATTCATCAGTGATAAATCAACAATTTATTACAAAAATTTCCATTGACGCTGTTTAGCGGTACTAATACCATGTCACAAATATGAATAGAGAATTTTGTGCAATTTACAACACAATAAATTTACAACATTTAAGCACCTTTTACGATATAATATATCATAAATGATGTCTTATCACCATCTACTACAACGCTAAACTTTATTTTTAACAATAGTTATTTCCATCCTTAAAAGTCAAATTGTTGTGATATATAAACAATAATAAAAAATTAATATATTATACATTTAACTCAATTGATTTATCATAAATTAAATAAACATTTTTTAATTTAAACACACATATTTTAATATTTCCACAATTATATGTTAAACTTCAATTCTTTCGTGATATTTATACTTTATTCCATATATTTTGGGTGCGTTCGCAATGAAAAATTGTCACGCTCAACTTTTTGATCGCGTCGGACGCCGGTCCATTTTCCACGTTAATTAACTGCTAAGTATTAATTAGCACCCGCACGCTTCTTTTGCAGTAAGTATTTATTTGTACCCCCAGCTACTAACACGTTGGAACCATGCATTTCCTTTTAACTTTTTTCCCAAGCTACTAAGTACGCATATTTTCTTTATTTCCGAAGACGTCCATTTATTTCCCAAGACGTCCATTTATTTCCCAGACTACATTTTATCTGTTAATTATTGCAGCAAGCTGTCCTATATTAATTAGCAACATTTTAAGTGTTGTCTGCTTTTTTGTTGTCATGCAGTAACTAGTTGTCGTGTATTAATTAAATGTCCAAACTCCAAAGACTTTTCCTTCCAACTGTCGTGTATTTATTAATAAATGTCATGCAGTAACTAGCTGTCTACTTCTTTGTAATATCATTTCCCATGTATAAAAGGACGTCCATACACATTTTTGTTTTTTTGGTTTCTTTCTAATTGCACTTAATCAAACAACCAGATTAATTAATAATTAAACGTTGGTTAGGAATAATTAAACGTTCCCTATTTTTTTGGTTCCCATATATAAAAGCTGTCGCGTATTAAAACAAATAAGTTAAAATTAAACATAAATTACAATTAAACTCATAAATTAAAATTAATTAATAAATTAAACATAAATTACAATTAAACTCATAAATTAACAATTAAATACCCCACTCAGATACCACGCTCAAATACCCCGTTCGTAGCTAAAAACACAATTTCCCTTCGCTACAGTACCACGCTCAAATGTCACGCTCACATTCGTTGAGAACGCACCCTTTATCTACTCATGAAATCATAAATTTATCTAATAATTTTTAATGAGTATCTTTCATTTTTCTTATAATTATTAAAAATACACACCAATTTTACTGTGTATATACTATATTCATATTAAAAATAATAGTTTTCTAAAGGTCTATAAATCACATAACATAAACTATGTATATATATATAACAAAGCTAATTTGTAAATTAATTATAACTGATTTATACAAAGAATCTATCATATATTATTCCAAAAAATTATTTTTGAACATCAATATCTCCGCAACAAGAATTTACTATCTTTTCCTAAAAAATGATTAACTGTATAATTAAACTTTTTAATTTTACATTTACCTTATTTAAACAAATTATATCAAAAAATATTTGCTAATTCATTAAATAAATTAAAAACATACATCAATTTCGACATGTACATCTATATTAAGAAAAATATCTCAAATACTAATACATACATATTGTTTATGTATGCTATAGAACATAAACACAAATAATAAGAATAATTTTAATTAATAATTGTGTACTTCACATTAAATTTTATTACATACTACATAAAAAAATTATCTTTCTAATATTAAAATAACAAATATTATTTTTAATATTATCATGTGCAATGCACGGATTTCACACTCGTCTTTTATAACAATAATATTTAAAATAAAATTATTTGTAATTATTGATTAAAAACCAATATAATAATTATAACTAAATTGAATTTAATGCTAACACATGGAAATATACATCTAAATCAGGAAGAAGAAAAAAATAGCTCCTCAACAATTTGACCTGCTAAATCCTAATTTTCTTAACTAATACAGCTCCCAACGCAAATACAACATATTAACTGACTAACATAAATCTATACAATGTTATATAGCAGTAGATTATAATTAATAGTGTAAAAGGAAACCTAAAGAAAGAAAATAGAAATATAGGTCTATCAATTCAAATACTATAAACGCACACCAAAAATGAAAATAAAATATCGTTGCATACTAAATAAAGAAAAATGAACATTGCAATTTACTTGCTAAAAATATAATACTTTCAAAATCAAACTGACATGCAAGTTTTCAATAGGCATGCTTGGTCAAGGAACATCTCAAGTAGTAGCCCTGATTTGAGTGCGAATCAAGGAAATAAAGCATAAATTCGTTAGCATCTTCTATTAATAATCTACTAAAAAGATAACATAAATTCATGTTTTTTTTTCTCTCCCTCACACCCAAATCACATCTTGTACTAATGATGTTATTATACCACCACAACCCATATAGAAAACAGGTCATCAATTCCCATAACATTTCACTAAATCATATAAAAAAAGCCAACATCAACAGGAAACTTGCTTCAGCTACGAAAAAACTTGATCCAAGTCACATTTTTTTTTTTTAATCATGATCTGTTGTGATTTGAAGGCCAATTTTGAAAAACTAAAAATAAATCAAATGATGGTATGTGGAAGAGGTAAAGTGGGATTTTAAAAGAAAAAAATCAAATATAATTAATGGTGAAATTTGTAACCAATGATAACTGAACTTTTATACTTGTGTGGAGTATAAGTGCAAAATCTGAAAACACGTTAATAATAGAATCCTATGCAAAAGATCCGATTACGAAACAAAAACATAAAAAAAAACGTAAAAATACACAGCTCAGAAGCCAAGCGTAACATAATTTTTCACTGAGGACCCGTATTTGGGTCTTCTTACATGTTAAGAGCTCATCATCGCTAGGAAGCAAAACCTATTTTTTTACAAATGCAAACAAATTGATCATCAGAAAGTTCAAATAAGGAAAGATCGGACGGTTGAAAAGCTGTGTATGCAATTAAACTTCCAGATTGCCGATTTCATACTGATTTAGTTGATATGCAAGGTAAGTTCCTTTTAAATCAATTTTTTTCACAGACCCAGTAAGAGATGAACACAGTTTTAACAAGAAACAATATACAAAAAGAGCAACATAGCATAAGACGCAACCTGATCAAAACATGAAAATCTATAGCTTAGAAGCCAAGCGTAACAAGATAACTTCACGAAAGATCCGTAGTTAGATCTTCTTACAAGTTTAGAGCTCACCATCGTTGTGTTGAAAAGTCAAATTTGTGTAAACACGCATGGATTAACCATCGGAAAATCTAAAGCGAATCGATTTCAAAAAAGCAGCACATACCGAACTGAATTTGGGAAAGCTCTTTCCATGTTACTATACTGGAAATGAAATTACCATTCCAACATACATGATTCAAAATGTCGGCTTCTCAAATTTATCGAGTAAAAAAAAAGACAAAATAAAAAAAAAAGAGGAGGACCATATTAACTTGAGAAAATGTATACGGCGGCGGCAGCAGCTTGATTTAGGGTTAGCCTCGCATGCTTGTGATATTTATAGGGCTTCTTCCAGAAATATTGTCTTAAACCCTTGGAAATTTAATCTTCCTTTAGCAAGAAAATTGAACTAACCCATCTAGCCCATTAAGTTTAGACGGTCCAATTTCTCTTTTTTTTAGACAAGCATTACGATTTGCATATGAATTTTTTTCTTTGTAAGTTGCATATATCCAACTGAATGATTCGCACAAACATATAGTTATATTTTTACAAATACATCATGTGTTGTTGGTTGGAATTTTATTTTTAAGTTGCAACATCTATTTTTCGTTCAGTTTGAATTTCAAGTTATCAAGTTACCTTGAATGAATTTGTAAAATAATTTATCCATTAAATCCTATTTTTTTCAGTGATATTGGGATTTAGTAATATTTATAGAGTGACAATTGTAAAATACTTTAATTATTATATCATATGTTAAGTGATATTAAGATTTAATTATAATAGCTGTAATGCTTCATTAAAATGTTTCTTTTAGTTTATTTAAAAATGAATTTAAGTTTATGATTTATTTTGCCTATTTTGTTTTTCCTATTATAAACATTGTATAATCATGAATGATACTTATTATTTGCAAGTAGACTACCATTAGCAACAACAATTACGGTACAACACAAGTAACCATCTCCTTCCACCATATTTTTTACACCATAAAAACGCATTTTCCTTTAATTGCTTCCTTGTTCATACTCTGATAATAATATAACATTCACGTGCCTTTTTACTTTGCAAAGAGTTTCCCTTATCTTACATAGGTAAACTTTTGATTTCATTGGAATTAAATTCAATTAGATAGCATAATTTGTGGCTGTTAGAATTTGTGATACAATATTTTCATTTGCAGAAGATTTGGAACATATTATTGATTATGGTGATACATTATTTCCATTTAGAGAAGATTTAGGAAATATTGTTAATTTGAGTAATATAATATTTCCAACTATAGAAGATTTGGAAGATATCAAAAAATTTATTGCCTCTTTTTTGTAAAATTAGACAGGGCGATAAATTACCTACATAAGTGGAAGAATGTGAAGAAGTTTCTTTTGGGATATTGAAGTAAGGAATTAATTCTCTGATTGGAGAATTAATTAGGCATTGATTTATAACCATAAATTAATTACTTCAACCCCAAGTGTTAATCCTTATATAATGATATGAATTAGGTAAATGTATGGTAAATCTCTCAAAGTTGTATTTCTTCTTCTCTATTATCAGTCTTATAATATTTTCTTATTTAGAAAAGGAATAAAATCTCCTCTTCCCAAGTAGATGTACACTAACAAGACGTTAGTGGAACCACTATTAATCTCTTGTGTTCTTTCTTTTATTGCTTGATCTGTGATTGTTTTGCTGGTGACTATCTGTTGTTTGTTTTCCCTCACCGTCAATCCGTTCCTATTTGTTTTTTTCGCAAGGTTGGGTTTTGTTCCCAAGGCGCTGTAACAACCCAGATTTTCAGAACCAATTTAAAAATTTTATTTTAGCTATTTTAATGGATTTTGAATATTTAAAATGATTTATTTTAAATAATAACGACTAAAAATTTATCTAAATCGAAGTTAGAACGTATATTTTAATTATAAAACGAACTCGAAATAGTGCGGTAGTTTGAAAATTCGATTTTAAATTCCAAATAAATGTACAGAGTTCAAAATAAATCAGAATTGGACGAAACAAGAAATATTTGAATCTGTTTAATTATAACTTTCTAATGAATGTGAAAAATTGAGATTTCATAATATAAATTGAAAGTTAAGTCCAGTTTAAAATTCAAAATAGTCGCTATGGAATTTCTATATATTTTTTTATATATAGGCCCCTTAAAAATAATTATTTTGCAAACGACCTCCGTTTTCGACGAAACCACTTTTGTTGGATCTAGAATGTCAAATTATTGTTAGGTTTCAAATTTCATAATTTTTGAAATTAATATGTGAGCGTGGTAAATATAAATGTGTTTTGATAGTTTTAGTTTGAATTGGATCGACCAGAAAATGACTATTTTTCAAACGGTCTCCAAATTCGACGAAATAAGTTTTGTTAGGACCGTATCGTCAAAACATAGTTAGATTTATTTTTCTGGAATTTTTGGAGTCAGTATGTGGCCCCGGTAAATTAAAATGTACGTTGAATTCAATTTTGAACGTTATTTTAATTTATATTTTAATTTTAACAAAAACTGATCGAAACAGTCGAATTGGCTTATGAGACATATTCCATTGTGTTTTAAATGGGGGTATTTAGCTAAGGGCGACAGTCGTTGGGATTCGTTTGGAGTTCGGACGAAAATTATTAAGAGAATATAATATAATATATAAAAAATACAAATATCAACCCTAAATATCTAAACCCTAGGTCAACGAGGTCAAAATTTTCTGCCTTCCCAATGTAGAAACCGACTGCCTATTTCATCTAAAATTATTCTAAAAAAATTTCTCCTCATTCGCTAAGAATTAATTCAAACTTCTCAAGGGAAAATCGTAGAACTTTCTCAGATCTTCAAAACCGTATGAGTGTGATCCTCTATAGTGGAGTAATTCATTCGAACCGGTTGTTCAAACTCGCAACGTTCGGGTCCAAATTCCGAGATGGTGGGACTGTCGATACAGACCTAGTGGCGGGCGATGGTGGCACACGGTGGGGGCTTCGACGTGGTATCTTCAGATCGGAGGTCGGCTTCACGAGGTGGAAGAGATTTGGAGCCCTAGGTTGCGATGAATTGGGTTCAACAGTCGGTCGCGTTACAGAAGGAGGAAGAGGGTAATTAACGAGAAAGGGGTAATTAATTAAAGAATTTAATTAACCTAATTTAATTATCTTAAATTGTACAATGTTTAAAATTGTGTATCTTTCTCATACGAACTCCAAATCATGTGAAACAGGATCCGTTGGGATAGTGGGGACGAGAGCTACACAACAAGACTAACTAGGTCCAATTTGGAGTACGTTAGGAATTTAGGCAAATTCAAATCCAAACTGTACTGAAACCATCAGTTAAAGACTGCCGGAGTGGAAACCGACTGTGAGAACTCCTCGCTCAAATTATTTTACAGTTAAATAAATACTAGGATGTAGACGGGGCTTAGTAGCTCCCGACACCATTTATTGTACAAACCATGATTGTTTGTTTAGATTGTGATGTGAAATTGAAGAAAAAATTGATCATCACAGAAAATCATTTGGTTTTCCTCATAGTAGACATTATATTGAAAAACACAATACACAAGAGTTTGTTCAAGAATATGTGGTTGCAAAATCTGAAAACACGTTAACAATAAAATCCTATGCAAAAGATCCGATTAAGAAACAAAAACACAAAAAAAAAAAAAAAAAAAAAAAAAAAAAAAAAAACCGTAAAAATACATAGCTCAGAAGCCAAGCGTAACAAAAGTATTTCACTGAGGACCCGTATTTGGGTATTTTTAAATCAATTTTTTCATAGATCGAGTAAGAGATGAACACAGTTTTAACACGAAACAATATACAAAAAGAGCAACATAACATAAGACGCAACCTGATCAAAATATGAAAATTTATAGCTTAGAAGCCAAGCATAACAAGATAACTTCACGAAAGATCCGTAGTTCGATCTTCTTACAAGTTTAGAGCTCACCATCGTTATTATAAAATTAATTGTCTTTTTTTGTAAGAACTGTTTTCTTGAAAATGTTAAGCGTAGAGATTTTGTTATTTATTTAATATTTACTATACTCTCTCCTTTTTTTCATTAGTTCATTGAGGCTGAAACTAATATTATTGATACCATCTTTTGAGGGTTGAATTATTATAAAACTTGAGTTTGGTAGTTTTTAACAATCTGTTTGCACTTTTTTCTGTTCATATTGTAGACTATAGCTACTAGATGTATTTGTTTACTTTAATTTAAGCAGTTTCAGTAATTAGTTTGCACTTTTTTTTGTTTATGTTCCCGACTATAACTATTAGATTCATAAAAAAACGCTTTTGGATGTTTCCCAATCCCGCACGTTATAAAAATGCATCACCTAAACTTCCAAAATCCCCCTACCGCCTTCTTCAAATAGCTGTTCTTTTTCTTAGTTTATTTCCTGTGTTGGAGAAATGGATTTCGTGGATATGCTATTTTATATTATTTCTCATTTTTTGTGATGTTCCTTCATCTTGCATCAACTGTGTTCTTCTCTTTTTATTATGTGATGTTGCATCGAAGTAGCTATGTATTTGTTTTTGTTCTTGGTTTGTTTGTTTCTCTTTTAAATGGGTTGCTCTTGCTCTGTAGTAGCATCCTACTCCCGCCTCATAGGCAGTAGAACTACTAGAACACCCTTTTTCCTTCATGGAATTAAACCAGTAATGTTGTTTTATATTACAGTGGTTTCAATGAAGAAGGGGGGTGTTACTATAAAATAACCAATGCATTAAATAAAGTCGTTTTGTATTTCATAAATATATTATTATTTTTGTTGCTTCATGTTGCACTAGCTGTATTTTTCTTTTTTAGTATGCACTGTTGCATTTCATAGCAGCTATTTATTTATTCTTTGTTCTTCATTTGCTTATCTTTTAGTTGGGTTGTTGTTGTTATTGTTTCAATGTAGGAGACAGATAGTTCAAAAAATGTGTTTACTTTTAGTTCGATATCCAGAGGTTTGGGAGTACCAATCGGGTCGATTGTGCATACAAAAGCTTTAGAAAGAATACTCTCTCCCATCACTTTTAAATGTGGTCGACACTTTTATCGTTAATATTATCTGTTTTATCAGTTTATTACTCTTGCTTAATGCGGCAGCGCTTGTTTGAGGGCTTGTGTGGATTCTGTTTTAGTTGACCTCGTGCTTAGATGGAATGATATTGTAAAAATTGCGTTGTACATACCATGTTTGATGTGTTTTTAACAATATGTTAAAATTGCATCATTCCTTTGAAAGGTCTTCAAATCTTGTTTCGATTAAGTGGTAACCTTGGCTGGAGGAAGTTCAGAGGAAGAAGATCCGGGCAACTTGGAAGGTCTCTTGGCATAAAAAAAATCAGAGGAAGGTCCATGCAACTTGAAAGCTCTGCAGAGTGGCTGCAGCGGCGGCGGCGGTGGGATAGAAGCGGGAAGGGTGCGAAGTGTGGTTGAAGTTAAAGCGGAACAAGTTCAAAATAGGTTTTATGTTATGTTTTAAGTAGGTTTGTAGGTATCTTTGCTCGTGATGTTTTAGCTTTGCATGTAACTATCAACTGTGAGTTTGTAGAAGTTTTATGTTTCTATTTACTAGCTCTTTGATTAATATCTATGGGTTTTGATTTGTACTTACTTAAATTTCATCATTTTTTTTTGAGAATGTTTTGTTCAGATTAGCATCTATGTTCACTGCATCTCATTCAATGTACAAGAGATCTAAAGAAGCTCAAAAACACCAGTAATATCTGCATTCACACTTGTCAACTAGTTTATCTCATCACAACAATTTAGACATAACGGCTAATTGTCATTTTAGGACATTGCATTATTTCCCACAGTAATTTAGTCATAACGACTAATTGTCATTTTAGGACATTGCCTTATTTCCTACTGCAATTTAGACATAATGGCTAATTGTTATTTTAGGACATTGCCTCATTTACATATGTTAACGTTACATTATTTCTTCTATATATATCAGCACTATTTTCATTAGTCAATGTACAAAAAAAATATTATTCTCTCAATCAATAATACAATCATGGTATCTTCTCATGTTCTTGTTATGGTATTAGAGAAAATCCGTCGAGAGGCTTAACATCATACATAAAGTTTTTTTTTCTCTGCCATGCCAAGCATACATCTCCCCTTTTCCAGTGTTTCCTTTTGATCTTCCATCATTCCTTAAGTTTCTACTGCATCTTCTTGCCTCACTGAACCCTAAACAACCATGACAAACAACGAAACCACTTCAGCTGTCTCCGGTGACATGGGCAATGATGCTTCACCACGCTGGCACAACCTGATAAAACCAAAAAGCCAAATTATTACCACATCTCCGGATGAAGACAATTATATATTATGGAAATATCAAATTGAGATTGCTCTCAGGGGATACGGCTTGCTGGATTATAAAAGGAACATTAACTATTCCATCAATAATGATAACAGATAAAGGAGGAAAAACCATACCAAATCCTGAACATGTCAGATTTCAAAAACAGGATAGCTTACATTCATCATGGCTTTTATCCTCTATCAGTTCGAATCTTCTTTCACAGATTGTGGGATGCAACTCATCATACGAAATATTGATGGCTATAGAGAAAAAATTTAACTCACAGTCTACAGCTAGAGTTATGCAATACAGAAGAGAATTGCAAAACTCGAAGAAAGAAGACATGAGCATGAAGGAGTACTTAAGCAAAATAAAAAATTTGTGTGACAAGTTAAGTGCTGTTGGACACAAAATAAGTGACAGTGAGCAAATATTATTTATCACAGGTGATTTAGACGAAGAATATGAGTCCTTAATTACTGTTATTGCCACTCAACAAACCCTACCGAACCTATAGTTTGTTCGATCTACTCTTCTCTCCCACAAAGGAAGAATAGAACAGAGAAAGACTACCCAAGGAGAATTCTCGGCAAATTATGCAGCAGCCAAAAATAACCATAATCAAAGGAAGGTAAGATAGGCAGTATCAAAGAGGGTTTCATCCTCAGAGGGCCTATCAACCACAAAGGGGTCGAGGAAGAGGCCGATGGAACAACAATAACAGAGTAAAATGTCAGATTTGCCAAAAATTCGGCCATACAGCGAGCAGGTGTTATTTCAGGTAGAATAACAACAACAATGTACAACAATCTGATCGAATTAACTCAACCCCAAAAGCAAATGTTGCAGTTATGGGGAGTCAAATCAGAAATACTGGCGATGACAACAGAGGTCAACATAGCCATGATGAGGACGACAACAGGATGGATGAAATTGATTTAGATGATTGGTATCCAGACTCGGGAGCGACATACTACGTCACGAACAATCTTCAAAACTTAAATATTGGAAGTAAGGGCTACACAGGTATAAAATCACTACATATAGGTAATGGTAACATTGCACACATCACATACATTGGCAAAGGAACCATACTAGGCAGAAGACAACTCATATTAAACAACTTACTTAGGGTTCCCACCATTAACAAAAATTTATTAAGTGTTTCCAAATTTTCTAAAGACAATAATGTTTTCTTCGAATTTCATCCTAAGTTTTGCTTTGTTAAAGATCTTCTAAGTCAAGAAATATTGCTATAGGGCAATCTACATGATGGGCTTTACGAATTTGGCAACTTGAAGACTGGAAATGATTCAGATACAGAAACTTGGTGCAATAATGTAGTCGCTAGTAGCAATAATAGCAGTCATAACTCTAGCAATAATGTTAGTTGTATTGGCAAAAGAAACAATTCTAGTAGAAGTAATGCCGGTAATAATGTAGTAGATTCATGGCATGTAAGACTTGGTCATCCTAGCTTGGAAACTGTTAGAAAGGTTTTGAACAATAATTGCATCTATTTTGAAAACATACCTGTGAAACACACTTACACACACTGCCAACTTGGCAAGAGCTACAAACTTCCATTCAGTAAATCTGAAACAGTATATAACAAGCCGTTAGAGCTTGTAGCAGCTGATCTGTGGGGACCAGCACCGCTAAACTCATACTAAGGCCACAGGTATTATCTATCACTAGTTGATGCTTGTTCAAGATATACGGATATATATGCTCAAACAAAAATCAGAGGCATGCAACATAATAAATCAGATTTTGTAGAGAAACAACTTAACTGCAATGTAAAAACCATGCAAACAGACGGTGGGGGCGAGTTTAATACACTCAAAAATTACTTCATTAAAAGTGGGATAAATCATAGATTAACCTACCCTCACACATCTGAACAAAACGGTTTGATTGAGCAAAAACACAGACATATAGTCAAGGGTGGTTTAACATTACTATCACAAAGTGCGTTCCCGATGAAATATTGGAATGAGGCATTCAACACTTCCGTATATCTCATAAATAGACTACCTACGAAAGTATTGAATAATATAACACCATATGAAGTGATATTTAATGTTAAACCAGACTATAGTAATTTAAGAGCTTTTGGGTGTCTATGCTTCCCGTGTTTAAGAGATTATAACCAACATAAACTCAGTATGCGATCAAGTCCATGCACCTTTATTGGCTACCCACAAAATCAAAAAGGGCTATAAGTGCTTGGACAAAAGTGATAAAGTTTACATATCAAGGCATATTATTTTTGATGAAAATATATTTCCACTTGCAGTGAAGCAAACAGCTAAGGAAGAAATTGGACAAAAGCGAGAAATTAAAATCACAGATGTACTAGCTTTGATAGAACAAATAACACGGAGCACTAATGAAAGGAAGGACACAACAGATGATCACACACAGAACAATCCCACTGAAACATCCATCATCTCGACAAACGACAGCAATGATACTATACACAACAGCCAAAATGAACATGAAAGTGAAGGGAACAGCAACAACACAAGTTCAACAAGGGCCACTGGTGAATGTCAAGCACAACAACAAGAAGCACTGACTGGACATCCAATGGTCACTAGATCGAAAAGTGGGATATATAAGCCAAAGGTGTACAATGTATCGTTGATTGAAACTAAACCAAGCAACTACATTCAAGCTGCAAAAGAAGAAAATGTAGGAATGCAATGGATAATGTATACGAAGCTTTAATAAAGAATAAAACATGGAGCTTGGTTACACCACCTGCCCATCAGAACATCATAAGATGTAGGTGGACTTACAAAATTAAGAGGAAAGCCGATGGGACAATAGAAAAGTATAAAGCCAGGCTCGTCGCAAAAGGGTACGCTCAACAGTTTGGGTTTGACTTCAATGAGACTTTCTCACCAGTTATAAAACCCACTATCATAAGAGTTATATTGAAAATTGCCTTATGCAAAAAATGGATGATCAAACAACTTGACGTTAACAATGCTTTTTTAAACGGTGAACTAATTGAAGAGGTCTATGTGCATCAACCAGAAGGATACGAGGTCTATGATGGTCAAAGATGACAACTTGTATGTAACTTACACAAAACCATATACGGTCTGAAGCAGGCTTCGAGAGCTTGTTACGAAAAATTAAAACAAATTTTATCAAAATTGGCTTCAGTCAAGCGAAATCAGGTAACTCACTATACACGAAGAAAGATAATCAAAGTATCACCTACGTCATAGTGTACGTAGACGACATGCTGGTAACTGGGGACAATCATCAAGAAATTAATAGAATCATACAAGTTCTTGACTACAACTTTGCTATAAAGGATCTAGGTGAAGTAAACTATTTTCTAGGAATTCAGATCAGTAGACGTGGTGAAAATGAAATGTTCTTATCTCAGCAGAATCATATAAGTGAAATTCTACAAAAGACCAACATGCATCATGCAAAATCACTGCCAACACCAATAACCGCTAGTTCAAGGCTTTCAAAAACAAAAGGGGAAGCAATCAGTAACACAACACAGTACATAAGTGTAATTGATGCATTACAATACGCTACAATAACAAGACCGGACATACGCTATAGCGTAAATAAACTCAGTCAATACATGTAGAATCCCCTGTCGGAACATTGGGTGGCAGTGAAAAGATTACTTAGGTATTTACAAGGCACAAAACATTATGGATTAACTATAAAGGCAGATAAAGAGCTACACTTACAAGGCTTTAGCAACGCTGATTGGGCAAACGACATCGATGACAGAAGATCAGTATCAGGCTATTGCGTTTTCCTGGGCATGAATCTCATATCATGGTGCACTAAGAAGCAATCCACCACCTCGCGGTCAAGCACTGAGGCAGAGTACAGGGCTCTTGCGAGCACGGCTGCAGAAATCTTGTGGATCGAGTCCCTTCTACACGAATTAGGGATTAATTCCAGAAGAACGCCAACTATTTGGTGTGATAATAGAAGCACGGTTTCTTTATCCCTCAATCCGATCGAGCACTCAAGAACAAAGCATTTGGAAATTGAGTTGCACTTCGTTCATGAGAGAACTCAACCCGGTAGATTAACGGTGTGCCATATTCTGGCCTATTATCAAAAGGCGGATGCACTAACGAAACAACTTTCCACGAAGAACTTTATCAGGCTAAGAGAAGAGTTGAGAGTGGATGACGGCAGCGGAATAAAGGGGACAAGAAAACCCTAGATATGTTTGAGGGATGCTAATATCTGCGTTCACACTTGTCAACCAGTTTGTCTCCTCACAGCAATTTGGGCATAACAGCTAATTTTCATTTTAGGACATTGCATTATTTCCCACAGCAATTTAGTCATAACGGCTAATTATCATTTTAGGACATTGCCTTATTTCCTACAGCAATTTAGTCATAACGGCTAATTGTTATTTTAGGACATTGCCTCATTTACATATGTTAACATTACATAATTTCTTCTATATATATCAGCACTATTTATATTAGTCAATGTGCAAAAAAAATATTATTCTCTCAATCAATAATACAATCATGGTATCTTCTCATATTCTTGTTAGCAATCAGCTATAGAAAATCAGGAAGCATAACACAACCGTCAACAAACTTTTGACAATAAAGTAACAATTTTGTCATCATTACAAAATGATACAACGATTTGAGCATAACAATTGCCTAGTTGATCTATAATCATGCATATTAAATGAAAGTAGGGATTCTCAGTTGCCTAAATCAAAGCTCTAGGTAATGACGTGGTAACTTAATAGGCTTTTAACCATATAATCAGAGGAACCTTACGAAAGCGGTATTAAATGAAGAGCAAGATGACAGTATGAAAATCATCTCTAGAGAAAGAATCTGACTGCTACTTAATATGGGAATGCTAAAGTATTTAGCTTGATGTATTTAGATACTTAACATCAACAATATCATTTATAATATATTTCCACATCTGATATTTTACTGATATCATTCAATATTTCAAAATACCACATATTGCCACTTTACCCATACCACTTATAAATAGACTGGGAATAACTGCAGAAACCGGCAACAACTAGCGTTGGTTAAAATAGATGGCTTGGTGCTAACCGTTATTATCAGTCGCCACTATAAATATACTTACAAACTCAAAACAAAAAATTTCACTTTTCCTCTCTGTAAAAACCCAAATTTTAATGAATAGTAATTAATTAATTAAGTTAAAAAATAATGGAACTTAGGCTCGGGGTTTGAGCCATTGCGTCCTTTATGATTTTCAAGTTCACTAGACATTTGGTTTGCATAAAACAGACTTAAAATAAAGTTGTGATGAAAAGAAGTTTAAAATTCAAATTCGAATTTTGAAATAAACAAAAAGAATAAATATAATTAATAACGCTTTAATCACGTTGGAACTGGGACTGGGTCGACTTAGCTCGTGGATAGTCGACCTCTGTGTCGAC
Organism: Allium sativum; assembly: GCA_030737875.1. Classification (NCBI taxonomy): domain Eukaryota; kingdom Viridiplantae; phylum Streptophyta; class Magnoliopsida; order Asparagales; family Amaryllidaceae; genus Allium; species Allium sativum. Next base: position 177,847,781 of record CM060912.1, read on the forward strand.
TCACCTTGGTGATGGGTCTACCCAGGTTATGGCCAGGCACGATTTCGTGCCTGACACAGAATCGAAGAACTCAAGAAGCTTCAGGAATTTTCTTTGCATCTAACGTTTGAGATTTTTAACCTAAAATCTAAAGGCCAAGGAATTCCTGCTTCTACTATAAATAAGCCTCTATTCCTTCCTCATTCCATACAACTCCTTTCTTCATTCCTACGCCTCCTCTACATAATTTTTCCTTCAAATAAAAATATGCTTTTGGAATAATATTTGTTTATACATATATTCTAGAGGGAGGATTACTTATATTTTTGGGTATTTCTATCGGGGTTATTGGAAAAGAGAATTTAGGTGAGACTGCCTTGATTTCTAGATTTATGATAAGTTAAAAGAAAATTGTATAATACCAATTGTGGATGTTCCAGATCTGAATTATTTACAGTTTTTTAGATTTAGTTTGTTCCTATTTCTTTCTTGTAAATCTTTTTGTCCAATTCTTCAAATTCTATGTAGTTAATATTCAGATTTCTGCAGAATTGCTATGTTCAGAATTCTTTTACCTTTTCTATTTCTCTTTCCTTTAGTTTTGCAATATACCCAAAAAGTCATGTGAATACGATTGAATTGGGCATAAATTTGTATGCCTAATTGCCTAGACAAATTATTAATCTTTGTCTTTTATTATACGCTTTGATTTGGAGTAAAACAAAATTTAACTGAAATAATCAAATTGAGGCTAAAGTGGATATGTTGACAATTGCAATTAAAAAGGGAATGATTGAATTAAATCTGATTTGAACTATATAAATGCCTATCGAACAAATCACGATAGAAATCAGACTGTAATCAGTAAGTCAAATAAATATGATAATCGAAAATCATAATAAATGCAAATGGTTTATTTGCAAATTATAATATGACTTAGAATAATTGAAAGAACAGTTAGGCTTAGTATATACATATTGATTTATAGTGTGTTGGTAAATTACGAACCTAAAAATTACAGCGTTAAGCTTTAATATGTATATATCGATTTACAGTGTGTGGGTAAATTATGAGCTTAAAAACTTAAATGTCATGGTTAGGCCTTAATATGTACATATTGATTTACAGTGGTTGAGTAAATTACGAGCCTAAAATTTTGGCTCTAGACTTAAATATGAACATATTGACTTATATGGATAAGTTACGGGTCTAATAATAAATTTGTGCAAGGGCCAAATCGAGGGTTGGTGAGCCAAGTTATTTGTTGGTTCGAATCCATTCCATGTAGTATACCCTTTTTATCACTTTCAATCTCAATTTAGAGGCAAGGGAACACACCATGCTATGTTGTGGATGTAAGTTGGTCCAAGTAAGAGTGGGTATGGGTGCACTCTGGTGGGTTATTCTGCGTGCAATGATTCAATTGAGGAAAATAAGCCACTGTAACACCTATAGATAAGGTTATGTATTTTGCTAATGGGCTAGGGCCGAATAAACCCAAACCCATAGTAGGTATAGATTATTCACGTTTTGGTTAGTAGCCGATCAATGGGTAGCATTAGGAAATCTCTTCCTAATTTATATTGTCCGGATCTGTAGAAGTGCAAAACAGTCATCATTTTCAAATCTTATGAATGAGAACAGTTAATCTTTTAAGTCATTCTCTATTCTATTTGTTCACTTTTAGGTGTACATAGACACTTACTCTCTTATGATACTAGAACTATAATTTTATCTATTTTTCCTTTGCTTATCAATTGTGTTATTAATCGCATCAACTCACCAGATTTTTTGTCTGACCTATTTCCCCTTTTCTTCTTTCCTTTTTCTTCCCTTCGGACTCAGAGAGGAAGCGCATAGTTGGATTGCTTAGGTGGTTCTTTCTTGGAGATTCTTACTGGAGATGTATTGTTTTTCTTCTTTTTCATTTTCACCGTTTTGTTGTTTGTTTGGCTATTTGGCGAAATTTTAATAATTATGTACTCTGATGTTATTTCTTTTCTGGATAAGATTTAAGACATGATAATTTGAGACAATTTGGTTATGTTGGAACAAGTGGTCTTATTATTTTAATGTAAAAATCATTTTCTTCTTCTATTGTAAATTTTATTTGCTTATGTCTTGTGGAATCTTAGTCCCTGTGATGTGTTTATGTCTTCATACCTACAACGCTCCATATTTCTTAACAGGACTCTATTTTAGGGCAACGTTAAGGGGTGTGGGGTGTCACACTCCCTTGGTTTTCTTTCTCGTCATTAAAAAAACAAAACACTAATGCACCTCTGTTGTCAGACCGTCGTGGCTACCTTACTTTTGGTTGTTGCTTCTCCTCTCCATCTTTTGTTTCTCCAATTTTAAAATTTAGGTTGTTAACCAAATTGTTATTCAAACTGTTATGGAACTATTGCAATTTTGTCATAGTAACCAGAAACGCCTTAAAGCATTACCAATGCTATTGCAATTGTATTTTTACTTACAGTAGCAACAAACCATCATAGATTCATCACAAAATTGTTAAAAATAGTACCGTGCAGTTGTGCAGTTAGCAGTTCTATAGCGGTGGACATGCAAAAAGGTGTAGCAGAGATAAAGCGGGAAAATAGCGAGGTTATAGTGGAGGCGTAAAAAGGTTCATTAGATGTGAAATAAAATATTTAAACATTAATTCATCATCTTCATCACAAAACTTATGTACAAGAAACTAATATTAGTTAATCTTATACAATAAAATCAAGGAATATCATAGCTATGCATGTTAAACATGATGAATGTAATTGATTGTCACCATATATTAGGCACTTATACCTTGAATTTGTCCCTTTACGCCAAATTTGTTGAATTTTTTAAAAAGAGAACTAGTCAAATAAAGCTCTATATATTAATACTGTTAAAGCGGGCGCTAAAAAGCCATGATTTAGCGAATGTAGCGGAAAATAATGGGGCTAAAAGCGAATCTACTGTTCATCGGCACTAAATTGAAATAGCGTAGTGGTTGAAGAGCGCTATGGGCTATAACGGGGATATTGCGAGGCTTTAGCAGAGCTTTAACTACATAGCTGTGCAGTTTGCCAAAAAGTAAAACAAAATTAAGATTTTCCGATTTGATTGTCTGATTGCAGTGAAAACCGTTTCCTTGAAACGATATTGCTCCCACTACGGCGCTTTCGGATGTTGAGCTGTTGTTTCCTAAGGATAAAACATAACTTATCTGTGATACTGCGCAACAATCACAGAGTGACGACAAACGCATGAAGTTTTTGATAAGAATATATGTATGTAGGAAGAAGAAAGGGAACAGAGAAAATGAAACAATCTGATTTTGTTTTCTATCCGCCTATATATAATTGTGAGGAGGTGTCTCTTCGGTTGTAGAGTGACTGTTCGAATGGTTGTAACTATTGGAAAGGTTACGACCCATTACCAATATACATGACCGTTATGTCAGTAAAAACACACTGTCCGGTTCAAAATTAGTCGTCCAGCACAGCAGGCCCACGCAACAGGTGGAGGCATATTTAATCATGAGACCTCAAGAACCCAAGGCCCTATCCTTGACATTTTAATATTAATACAAAGGCTTTCATGCTTACATTGCTTCATTCCTTCAAGTCTTCATGTCCTAATTCCCTTTTGATATAGCATGTTGGGCTATAGTATATATAGATAAGATGGCAAAAGTATTCCTCGATGTGGGACTTTGTTCCCATTATGTTTCCACTATCTTCAACATAACCTAAACAAGTTTTTTTGACAATCCACCACATGAGTGAGTGGTTACTTAGTTTGTTCTTAAACTTTGCGAAACATTTATTGTATTGGTTAAAGTAGCACACAAGCCTTGAACTTTCCTAGTGTTTTATCGTTATAACCTACTGGCGAACCAGTGGACTAGATTACTTGTGAACTATAAGCCTTTTGTATGAGTTTATAAAGATAACACAGGATAAGTGTTTTTAACTCCTTGGTTCTCTGTTTGTGTTCGTTTTTTCCATAAACACCAGCTTGGTCTCATGAGGGCTTGAAGATTTTGACATTAACATTCTTCTTGAAATGACGCCTTCACGCTCACATGGGTGATTCTATAAAGAGTATCCCGTAATACTCTACCCGGTTCTTTATAATACCACAGTATAGACATCATTAAAAGCTAAGCTTATCCTACTCTCTGACGGGTTGTGCGCTGACTTATCTTAGGAATTTTGTAATGTTTCTTTCAATGCTACCAAATTCTAACCTCAATTTAGTTGTCCCTTTGAACTCGGATCTTGGGATCTCCAATCCGCTAGGTTAGGTTTCCATCGATGAAACTTTTAATTTATAGGTCTTTAGCCCATTCCCATCGATAAGATTTGAACTTTCTTTCTAAGGAAGCCTTTAGTTAGTGGATCCGCAATGTTATCCTTTGACTTTACATAGTTTATAGTAATAACTCCATTAGAGAGAAGTTGCCTTATGATTTTATGTCTACGAAGAATATGTCTAGACTTACCATTGTATAGTCTACTATTAGCTCTTCCGATAGAAAATTGACTATCATAATGTATAAATATTAGAGGTACTAATTTTACCCAATTTGAAAAGTCTTCCAGAAAACTCCAAAGCCAATTTGCTTCTTCCGCGGCTTTATCCGGAGAAATGAACCTTGGTTTCATTGTTGATAAGTCTATTTGGATAACTTCCATGAAATTGCTCCATTTCCTAATGTATACATATTTCCACTTACTAATTTTGTGTCTTTTGAACCTGTTATCCAATTAGCATCATCGTATCCTTCTAATGCTAAAGGATACTTTTCATATTGCAACATATGGTTCTGTGTATGCTTTAGATATCCTATATCCCTTATTATTGCTTTCTAATGATGTTTACCAAGATTTCTGGTATATCTACTTGCTTACTTATAGCATACGCAATATCAGGCCTAGTGCAGTTCATGACATACATAATACTTCCTAATATACAAGAGTATTGAAGATGGTATATACCATCACCAGTATTCTTTACCCAATTTTGGTTCATATCTACGGGTGATTTTGCAATAGTTATATTGTGTTGCTTGAACCTTTCAAGTATTTTGGCAATGTAACGTGACTGAGATAACGCATATCCTTGTGATGTCTTTATAATCTTTATACCTAAGATATACATCATCCATTCCTAGGTCTTTCAGGTTGAATCTAGAAGATAGCATGTCCTTTGTAGATTTTGTTATGGCCTTATTATTCCCTAGGATCAACAAATCATCAACATAAAGACAAACACCGACATACCCAATATCCGTAGATTTTACATAAATGCATTTATCTGATTCATTTATCTCGATTCATTTGATAACATAGTTTCATCAAATTTCTCGTGTCATTGGTTCGGTGCTTGTTTAAGGCCATAAAGCAATTTTACTAACTTACACACCTTATTTTCATTTCTCGGACTTAGAAACCCTTCAGATTGCTACATATATATTTCTTTTTCAGCTCACCATTTGAAAATGCGGTTTTGTCATCCATTTAGTGTGTTTTCAAATTTAGTATGGTGTGATTGCAATAAACATCCTAAATGATGTTATTCTAGTAATTAGTGAGTATGTATCAAATTAATCTAGATCTTCCTTCTATCTAAATCCTTTTATTATGAGTCTTGCTTTAGACTTGTCTATAGAGCCGTTTACCTTTAGGTTTTTTTCTCTTAAATATCCATTTATATCCAAGTGGTATTGATCCTTTAAGTAACTAGTTCTAACATAAAATTTTGCAGAATGTACTATATTTCACTGTTGACAACTTCTTTCCAGTAAGGAGAATCGGGATATGACATTTCTTGTTGGCAAGTTAGCGGTTTATTTTCTATCATTTATGTATATAATCGAGTCCAAAGTTTTTAGAGGTCCTTTGTCGTTTGCTCCTTCTTGATTCCTATATCTCTGTTTTAATATTCCTTTCGTGCAATGTTTTGATCAAAATTATCCTTATGAGTCTCTGTATCTCTTGAACTTTTTTGAATAGTAGTTTCAATAAAGGTGTTTAGAGGATAAATGTATTAATAAAATCTATCATTTCAAGACTTGATAATGGTGTTCTCATGAATGCCATCAATTTCAAATTCGTACACCAAAAATCGATATGCACTACTATTATGAGCATATCCAATAAATATGCAATATATGGTCTTTGGTCCAATTTTGACCTTTTTTTATTTTGGTATTTCTACTTTGGCAAGACACCCCCGCATTATTAAGTATTTGTAGGACGATGATCTGTTTTTCAGAAGTTCACGGGGAGACTTAGATGTTTTCTTTTACGGTATTTTATTTAAAATGTGGTTTGGCGAAAGAACAGCTTCTCCCCAAAAATTATTTGGCAAGCCAGAACTAATTGGTAAGGCATTCATCGCTTCTTTATGAAGTTCTATTTTTCCATTCAGTTATACCTCTGGATTGAGGTGAATACGGGGTTATAATTTGGTGTATAATGTCATGCTCAACACAAAATTCCTCAAATGATAACTCATATTTTCCTCCTCTATCACTTATTGTAACAACCCGTATTTCGATAACACGTTAAAACAAGAAATCAAGGCAGAATTTAATTTTAAATTCTGAATCAAGTAAAACGGGCTATGCTATTGCGTTCGTCTCGGAAAAATACGCGAAATAGAGTCTGAGTTTTCGAGAATCGGAGTCCGTGTGACCAAGTTATGGTCCGACGAAGTTTTCAGAAAATTCAAGTTCAAAAACGAGTTCTAATTTCGAAAATTAGGGCTGGAAGGCTAGGCGGGAAAGATTCCCGCCAGGCACCCCAAGTCGACAGCCCTGTCGACTTGGGAGTCGACATGGCCTCACCCAAGTCGACAGCCCTGTCGACTTGGGGGTCGACTTATGGTGGCCGAGCCATCTTGGCTTGGTGCACCTGCACTTGTCTCTGGTCTTGTTCTGGAAGCTTCCAACGTGGTTTGATGGCTCAGATCCATCCTAGGGTTAATCTAAGGGCCTAAAACTACCCTAATCTCTATAAAAACACCCCTAAGCCTACCCTAAACCCTCATTATTCATCCTTGCAACTAAACTATGGCAAAATTTTCACTCTCATGGCCTCCACCCTCATTCTAAAAATCCTAAGTAAATTCCTATGAGAAGTTTCATGATCATGAGAGTGTTAGAGAGTTTCTATGTTAGTATGAGAGCCTCTCAAGTTGATTTCAAGGCTAAAGCTTTGATCTTTGTTCATAAAGATGGGGTTTTGATTGATTTGGAGTGTTCATCTTTGGGTTTTTGGGTGAGGGCATGCATAGGCTTCATCACAATCTTTAATCTAATCGATTTGTGCCTTCATAGCAAAGTAAGCCCTTTCCCTACTCTTAGATATTAACTATGAAGTTAAATGTTCATGTTGCAAGTGTGGGTTTGATCATTGAGTATGATACATGTTATCATGTCATGCAAGTTTATGAAGTCATTATCTTGATCTTGTGAGCTAAAAGCTACAACCTTTGGGTTGAAATGTTGCATTATGCAACATGAGAACCTTCATAACCTTTATGTCAACTTGCATATGAAGTCATAACCCTTATATGATGATATATGCGAGTTACTAGTCATCATTCCATGTCTTTTGTCACCATGATTTGCTTATGTGCCAAGTTTGGGTTTATGCATGTTTTTGAGGCTTAAGAAGGTAACATGCAAGTTAATGAACACATTATGTCTCATTTGCCACCATGTTCAACTAGTGGCTTTATACCCCCCCTTTTTGTCATGCCTTTGACAAGTTCCTTCTTTGAATCCATTAGGCGAGTTTAAAAGCGTTGGGGTCACATTATGGGAAAACATAATAACGTGAACATGATTTGGGTAAATGGGTATAAACATGACAACATGTAACGTTAAATATGACATGTGTTTATACTTGAAAACATGACTTGAAATATAACATGGAAGTTGACATGTAAGTATGCATAAAAACATAAGCTTGGGAATTTTCCTATTAAGTTAGGTCTACCCTTTGGGAATTTACCTATTAAGTTAGGTCTACCCAAATGCTTGAAAATTTGTAACATGTTTTGGAAACATGATGGACATGACACTTAGATAATATAAGTGTGGCCAACTCGAGGTTGGGTTGAGTTTGCAACGTAAAACTACCCGGAACCGATCGGCCTAACTAGTAGTTGCAAACAATAGGACCCAATGTGAGAAGTTGGTCATGTTGTGCTTGAACCCGAGGTTAGACCAAGTTGTGGTGTAAAGCTACCCGGAACCGACCGGCTTAACTAGTAACCACAACAAAGTCTAATGTGAGAGGTTGAGGTGCATTAAGTAATTAATGCCACATGATAAGGTTAAGTTAATTTGATTAATGACTCTTAACCAAATATGACATGGACAATGGGTTAAGTAAATTGATTAGGCCAATGATACCTAACAAAACATGACAAGGTTGGGTAGGTTAAGTAACTTGATTTGCCTAATGACACTTAACCATTTTTATACGACTAGTGGACGGGGTTAAGTTAACCAACACTTAACCAATCCAACACGATAATTTGGTAAGGTTAAGTAAGTTTTCTGAATAACACTTAACCGAAAAATGCAGTTAATGGATGGAGTTAAGATTGGACTCAACTAGTCTAAGCGTGGAAATCGGATGGGGTTAAGTTAGCCTAGACTTAATTAATCCCACTTGGTAGTTTAATGGAGTTAAGTTAAACACTTAACTAATCTAACATGATGATTGGAGGTGGTTAAGTGACCTATACTTAACCAATCTAACTCGTGAATTTATTGAGGTTAAGTTTAAGTTAACCTATACTTAACCGATCTAACGTGAAAACATGATAAGGCTAAGTCACGAATCGCTTGAATACACTTGACCGATTTGACTAAGTAAATTGACAGGGTCAAGTTAATATATACTTAACCAATCTAGAATGATAATTGGACGAGGTTAAGTCGTGAATTGCTTAATACATACTTAACCAAAGTGAGCATGGTTTGTAGGGTTAAGTCTTGGACTTGGATACTTAGCCAATTTTGACATGATTTGTAGACGGGTTAAGTCATGAACTTAAGTGACACTTAATCCATTATGTAAACCCTAGTCCGGAGGATTAGGTGGATAACCGTAGTTAACAAGGATAACGGGAATAAGGCTAAGTGGTAAACCTTAGTTGAAGGATAACTAAGTAATAATTCTTAGTCAAGAAAATTTAGACCAGTTCATAGATAGATGAGTAACCTAATACGGTAGGTCATCGTTTAAGCACACGAGTAGGGGCAAGTTATCTGATTTAGATAAAGGCTCCAGCGAACTGGGTAACGAAGCAGCGGCTTCGGGGAACATGAGGATATTCTTGGTATCCCTCTGTGAGCTGCCAGGTGATTATACTAGGCTCATGAGAGGTTAAGGTCTGCGTTAGAAGAACCAAGAGTATGCCTTGGTTGCTATACGAGCGACCTAAAGACGGGGATAGATAGGGGATAGTCGACGATACACGGTCGTACCCTAGATAGCATTTCGTCAGACTACCTACCATCTTTGGTCAAGCGTGTACGTACGGAAAGGCAGAGAACACCCAATAGACCATAATTGCTATCTAATTATGGTTGCGGTAAGGCTAGGATTGTGGGTTGGCCAGTAGTGTGTCCTCATACAGGATTTATCCTGTCTTGTCTTTCACTAGTTGAGGGAGTGGTCTCGTGGGACCATAGCCACGTATAGAAAAACAGACCTTAGCATCTGCATCGGCAGATAAATCAAAAGCTCCCGACCGAGTCCTGTATTTCTTGATTTGCCCTGTAACAGGACTCGGATGGCACGATGTGATACATGTGCATACAGTTATGGAAAAACGATTCACGATGAATGCGTGGGAAAAAGGGCGCGGTTGACGGTTAGCGTAAATCCTAGTGGCCCTGGGTGGTTGAACCAGAACCGAGATACGAAAACGTGCAATAGGTAAGCATAATCCCTAGTAGTCCTAGGTAGCATAAGTCCTAGTTGTACAAACAATGATTCATGTTGAAAGACCCCAGTTAGATATGGGGTGACAATCCAAAATGATCTTAAGGATCATGAAACTATGTTAAAGTAGTATAGAATCTCATGGGAAAGCCCGTATGGTCTACGGCAAGGGACTGAACATTTACATGGAATAAAACATACGAGTTGAGTAACCTATATATGCGATATATTAGGTTAACATAGACCATTACACGACTTTTGAGTAAGGGTCATTCATGGTTAACACATGATACGGTGGGGATACTAGTACGGTAGGTGCAGAGCTAAAAGACAGGATAGATACCATGGGATGTTATACGTGATAGATATCTTGGGGATATTATACTTGACAGGAACTTGACGATGGGATACCTTGTTTTATCTTGACACCGTAATTTATCATGACACCTTAGTTTCTCTGAGTTCAGTAGTTCATCCTGTTATTTTGATTTGGCTTATCTATCTTGTCATCATGCTTATGTTCATCTCAGTTTCTCATGTCAGTTAACTTTACTAGTTTTTATGCTGATAGTAGATAGGGCTTACTCAGTCTTTTTGACTGACCCGTTTTGTTTCGCCTCTTTTCTTCCGTTTCCCCCCAGGTTACAGGGAGGAAATACTGTTGTTTAGTTCGGACTTCTTCTGCTTGAAGGTCATCATGGATGGCTTGGACTTTTCTTGGCTATGGCTACTTTACTGTTTTTACTTGGGGAATAATTTATGAAAAAGTCTTTGTGCTTCTTTACTATTGCAAGACAGGTTTTGATATACTCTGATGTAAAAGGCTTTAGACCTTAATTATTGATGTTTATGAAAGTTCGATTTTACTTCCGCTATTTTATATGTTCTGTCTTGTGATATTTCTGTGCATGTTTACCAATAATGCCCCTCTAAAGCTAGTGCATTCCTTTGCGAGTGACCCTAGCGGGGGCGGGGTGTTACACGTGGTATCAGAGCAGAAGGTTACCAGACTGGGCAAAAGTTTTTAAAGACCTTCTGAAAACTATTTGAAAACCGTATACAAAGAAGCATTTTTCAAGAAAATTTTCTTTCAAAAGAAAAAGGCTATTCCCCAAAGGCCATTAGCACTATCCTTGTTTCCTTAATTGAATCTCTTTTCCTTTCTTTCCTCCATCTGTAGTCACAGTGGTTTTGACTGCGACTAGTCTTTTCTATCTACGAAAGTGCTTTCCATACGATGGAGGTGGTTCTCGAGAGACCAGTGGCCGCGTTATAAGAAAGGATAGTGAGAAAGAGGATAAAGGATACGAGCTTAAGGATGAGCAACTTGTTGGTATGGCTTAGTCCTCAAAGGAGGGAGAAAGATGAACAATGAAACCCATGACAAGAGAGTACCTTTGGCATGGTAAAACGGGGCGGATAGTTAAGTATTGTGGGACAAGGACAAGATCATCGGGAGGGCAATAGTATGCTCTCATTTCTAGGGTACCTCGGAAGGAGGGTAACGATCTTGTTAAAGGTTTAGCTTTTCTTCTCTATCATCCCGTTAGGACTTCGTTTTTCGTATCATTTAAGTCTGCTTCGGTAGTTGAGTCTCTGCACCTTAAGTACTAGCGTAATAGAGAATCCCATTTTTGTCTCAAAGTCCTATTGGAGAATCAGTCCATTTATACATGACTTGTTTGGATTTGAGAATGTCTATGCCAAGTGTTGAGTTTGGAAATAATGCTTATGTTTATAAGCTATGGATGGATTCTAGGGATGAAGTGGTTATCCAGTAGGGGGTGCCACTCTCGGTTTTGATAGGAGGGTAGTTAGACCTTTTGACTAGCCTTGGTAATACCCTCGAAGTATCGTGTAACCTTTTTGAGGTTCTGTCATGACTAGTTACTTAGAGTCCCTTGATGCCTTTATTGGAAATTTGAAGCCCGATCGAGTGGCGTTCGCCGATAAGATGGATGGTTTATTTCACTTATGCATGGGTTATGGAAATCACCCTAGTAAGTGCGCTTGGTAACCTGGTTGACATCTGTTTACTTTCAAGAGAAAGTTCTTCTTCATGGAATACCTTATAGTATATAAACGAGATCCAAGATTCATTAGTGAATTTTGGAAAGCTTGCATGAGATCATAAGTACGCAGTCATGTTTGCGCCAAGTATTCTTGGAAAAGGATAAGTGCAAGTGGAACGAGAGGCGACGAAGAAATGAGTTCCAGCCCATGCTATGGAAACAGGAAATAAGAAGCTACGAAATCGCGAAGTTAAAAGACGGTCAAGGCACAATAGAATTAAGCTCAAGGAAATACGACTCAGATGGTCAAAGACTAGATACGCACATGATATCTCTTTTTGGGAGTATGTCCTTGATCCCTGTTTTCTGTAGAGCTTACTTGTAGGCTATCTTTTGTGGACATCTTCTTGGTCCAATTTTCTGTTACAAACCCCGTAAGGAGTTTGTCTTGTTTATCTTCTCGACCCTGTTTCAGGGAAGCCTAGGTAGAACCCTATGGATGTAAACATGTATTTGAAACATGTTATGATTGATATGGTTGCAAGTGGTTGCAAGTGGTTGCTCGTGGATGCGCGAATACACATTAGATACTAGCTTGACTCGGTCACATTTCATATGGCATATGCACGAGTATTTATACTTGTTTATGGATGAAATCGAATGTATTATCATGTGGCTATTGCATATGAATGAATGATTGCGCACGCATATAGTATCTATATGACTAGGATTATTTGCATACATGTTGGATTCATGGCACTATACATATTTTGCATTAGAAAGATTATTCAGGCCTGATCATTAGCATTAGCTAAGGAACATGTACACACACGTTTTGCATATATTCATACAGCATTAGAAATCATCTAAGGACAATGGTTGCTTGTGGATGATGTTTTGAGTAGATGAATGATGGATGGTAGGATATGTTCTTCCTAACTTGGAGATTTCGGGGACGAAATCCTAAAAGGTGGGGAGAATGTACCCGTATTTCGATAACACGTTAAAACAAGAAATCAAGACAGAATTTAATTTTAAATTCTGAATCAAGTAAAACGGGCTATGCTATTGCGTTCGTCTCGGAAAAATACGCGAAATAGAGTCTGAGTTTTCGAGAATCGGAGTCCGTGTGACCAAGTTATGGTCCGACGAAGTTTTCAGAAAATTCAAGTTCAAAAACGAGTTCTAATTTCGAAAATTAGGGCTGGAAGGCTAGGCAGGAAAGATTCCCGCCAGGCACCCCAAGTCGACAGCCCTGTCGACTTGGGAGTCGACATGGCCTCACCCAAGTCGACAGCCCTGTCGACTTGGGGGTCGACTTATGGTGGCCGAGCCATCTTGGCTTGGTGCACCTGCACTTGTCTCTGGTCTTGTTCTGGAAGCTTCCAACGTGGTTTGATGGCTCAGATCCATCCTAGGGTTAATCTAAGGGCCTAAAACTACCCTAATCTCTATAAAAACACCCCTAAGCCTACCCTAAACCCTCATTATTCATCCTTGCAACTAAACTATGGCAAAATTTTCACTCTCATGGCCTCCACCCTCATTCTAAAAATCCTAAGTAAATTCCTATGAGAAGTTTCATGATCATGAGAGTGTTAGAGAGTTTCTATGTTAGTATGAGAGCCTCTCAAGTTGATTTCAAGGCTAAAGCTTTGATCTTTGTTCATAAAGATGGGGTTTTGATTGATTTGGAGTGTTCATCTTTGGGTTTTTGGGTGAGGGCATGCATAGGCTTCATCACAATCTTTAATCTAATCGATTTGTGCCTTCATAGCAAAGTAAGCCCTTTCCCTACTCTTAGATATTAACTATGAAGTTAAATGTTCATGTTGCAAGTGTGGGTTTGATTATTGAGTATGATACATGCTATCATGTCATGCAAGTTTATGAAGTCATTATCTTGATCTTGTGAGCTAAAAGCTACAACCTTTGGGTTGAAATGTTGCATTATGCAACATGAGAACCTTCATAACCTTTATGTCAACTTGCATATGAAGTCATAACCCTTATATGATGATATATGCGAGTTACTAGTCATCATTCCATGTCTTTTGTTACCATGATTTGCTTATGTGCCAAGTTTGGGTTTATGCATGTTTTTGAGGCTTAAGAAGGTAACATGCAAGTTAATGAACACATTATGTCTCATTTGCCACCATGTTCAACTAGTGGCTTTATACCCCCCCTTTTTGTCATGCCTTTGACAAGTTCCTTCTTTGAATCCATTAGGCGAGTTTAAAAGCGTTGGGGTCACATTATGGGAAAACATAATAACGTGAACATGATTTGGGTAAATGGGTATAAACATGACAACATGTAACGTTAAATATGACATGTGTTTATACTTGAAAACATGACTTGAAATATAACATGGAAGTTGACATGTAAGTATGCATAAAAACATAAGCTTGGGAATTTACCTATTAAGTTAGGTCTACCCTTTGGGAATTTACCTATTAAGTTAGGTCTACCCAAATGCTTGAAAATTTGTAACATGTTTTGGAAACATGATGGACATGACACTTAGATAATATAAGTGTGGCCAACTCGAGGTTGGGTTGAGTTTGCAACGTAAAACTACCCGGAACCGACCGACCTAACTAGTAGTTGCAAACAATAGGACCCAATGTGAGAAGTTGGTCATGTTGTGCTTGAACCCGAGGTTAGACCAAGTTGTGGTGTAAAGCTACCCGGAACCGACCGGCTTAACTAGTAACCACAACAAAGTCTAATGTGAGAGGTTGAGGTGCATTAAGTAATTAATGCCACATGATAAGGTTAAGTTAATTTGATTAATGACTCTTAACCAAATATGACATGGACAATGGGTTAAGTAAATTGATTAGGCCAATGATACCTAACAAAACATGACAAGGTTGGGTAGGTTAAGTAACTTGATTTGCCTAATGACACTTAACCATTTTTATACGACTAGTGGACGGGGTTAAGTTAACCAACACTTAACCAATCCAACACGATAATTAGGTAAGGTTAAGTAAGTTTTCTGAATAACACTTAACCGAAAAATGCAGTTAATGGATGGAGTTAAGATTGGACTCAACTAGTCTAAGCATGGAAATCGGATGGGGTTAAGTTAGCCTAGAATTAATTAATCCCACTTGGTAGTTTAATGGAGTTAAGTTAAACACTTAACTAATCTAACATGATGATTGGAGGTGGTTAAGTGACCTATACTTAACCAATCTAACTCGTGAATTTATTGAGGTTAAGTTTAAGTTAACCTATACTTAACCGATCTAACGTGAAAATATGATAAGGCTAAGTCACGAATCGCTTGAATACACTTGACCGATTTGACTAAGTAAATTGACAGGGTCAAGTTAATATATACTTAACCAATCTAGAATGATAATTGGACGAGGTTAAGTCGTGAATTGCTTAATACATACTTAACCAAAGTGAGCATGGTTTGTAGGGTTAAGTCTTGGACTTGGATACTTAGCCAATTTTGACATGATTTGTAGACGGGTTAAGTCATGAACTTAAGTGACACTTAATCCATTATGTAAACCCTAGTCCGGAGGATTAGGTGGATAACCGTAGTTAACAAGGATAACGGGAATAAGGCTAAGTGGTAAACCTTAGTTGAAGGATAACTAAGTAATAATTCTTAGTCAAGAAAATTTAGACCAGTTCATAGATAGATGAGTAACCTAATATGGTAGGTCATCGTTTAAGCACACGAGTAGGGGCAAGTTATCTGATTTAGATAAAGGCTCCAGCGAACTGGGTAACGAAGCAGCGGCTTCGGGGAACGTGAGGATATTCTTGGTATCCCTCTGTGAGCTGCCAGGTGATTATACTAGGCTCATAAGAGGTTAAGGTCTGCGTTAGAAGAACCAAGAGTATGCCTTGGTTGCTATACGAGCGACCTAAAGACGGGGATGGATAGGGGATAGTCGACGATACACGGTCGTACCCTAGATAGCATTTCGTCAGACTACCTACCATCTTTGGTCAAGCGTGTACGTACGGAAAGGCAGAGAAAACCCAATAGACCATAATTGCTATCTAATTATGGTTGCGGTAAGGCTAGGATTGTGGGTTGGCCAGTAGTGTGTCCTCATACAGGATTTATCCTGTCTTGTCTTTCACTAGTTGAGGGAGTGGTCTCGTGGGACCATAGCCACGTATAGAAAAACAGACCTTAGCATCTGCATCAGCAGATAAATCAAAAGCTCCCGACCGAGTCCTGTATTTCTTGATTTGCCCTGTAACAGGACTCGGATGGCACGATGTGATACATGTGCATACAGTCATGGAAAAACAATTCACGATGAATGCGTGGGAAAAAGGGCGCGGTTGACGGTTAGCGTAAATCCTAGTGGCCCTGGGTGGTTGAACCAGAACCGAGATACGAAAACGTGCAATGGGTAAGCATAATCCCTAGTAGTCCTAGGTAGCATAAGTCCTAGTTGTACAAACAATGATTCATGTTGAAAGACCCCAGTTAGATATGGGGTGACAATCCAAAATGATCTTAAGGATCATGAAACTATGTTAAAGTAGTATAGAATCTCATGGGAAAGCCCGTATGGTCTACGGCAAGGGACTGAACATTTACATGGAATAAAACATACGAGTTGAGTAACCTATATATGCGATATATTAGGTTAACATAGACCATTACACGACTTTTGAGTAAGGGTCATTCATGGTTAACACATGATACGGTGGGAATACTAGTACGGTAGGTGCAGAGCTAAAAGACAGGATAGATACCATGGGATGTTATACGTGATAGATATCTTGGGGATATTATACTTGACAGGAACTTGACGATGGGATATCTTGTTTTATCTTGACACCGTAATTTATCATGACACCTTAGTTTCTCTGAGTTCAGTAGTTCATCCTGTTATTTTGATTTGGCTTATCTATCTTGTCATCATGCTTATGTTCATCTCAGTTTCTCATGTCAGTTAACTTTACTAGTTTTTATGCTGATAGTAGATAGGGCTTACTCAGTCTTTTTGACTGACCCGTTTTGTTTCGCCTCTTTTCTTCCGTTTCCCCCCCAGGTTATAGGGAGGAAATACTGTTGTTTGGTTCGGACTTCTTCTGCTTGAAGGTCATCATGGATGGCTTGGACTTTTCTTGGCTATGGCTACTTTACTGTTTTTACTTGGGGAATAATTTATGAAAAAGTCTTTGTGCTTCTTTACTATTGCAAGACAGGTTTTGATGTACTCTGATGTAAAAGGCTTTAGACCTTAATTATTGATGTTTATGAAAGTTCGATTTTACTTCCGCTATTTTATATGTTCTGTCTTGTGATATTTCTGTGCATGTTTACCAATAATGCCCCTCTAAAGCTAGTGCATTCCTTTGCGAGTGACCCTAGCGGAGGCGGGGTGTTACACTTCTTAAAACTTTTATTTTCTTATTGAGTTGATTCTCAACTTCTGCATTATACTGTTTAAACATGTCGAATGCTTTGTTCTTGTTTCTAAGGAGGTACACATAATAGTACCTTGTACAATCATTAATAAAAGTAATGAAGTACCTCTTTCCTCCTCTAGTTTGACACATTTTCAAGTCACATATACTAGTATGTATTAAAACTAGAGGTCATGTTTCTCTTTCAACATGATGAAATGAGGTTTTTTGTCAATTTGGCTTTAGCATAAATTTGACATTTATATTTAGAATCAGTTCTACACTTACATATGAATTCTAGGTTGATCAGTTTTTGCAATGTATCAAAATTCACATTACCTAGTCTAGAATACATAAATTAGAAGAGTCGACCATATAAGTAGAAGAATCAATTTTATTCATATCATTGTTTGGTACAACAGTGGTTACATTTGCTTTAAATAAGCCATCACACACATAACGCCTTCCTACATACACTCCATTCGTTGATATTACAAATTTATCTGCAAAAAGAATCATTTTGAAGCCATGCTTGCTAAGCAGTGATCCTGAAATCAAATTTTTGCGGATTTTTGAAACATGGAGAATGTCACTCAGTGTAAGTTCCTTTCCAGAAGTCAATTTCAATATAACCTTTCCCTTGCCTTCAATATATGATGCAGATGAATTTCACATTAATACTTTCTCATTTTGAGTAGCAGTCTTGTAGGTTGTAAACATCCGCTTATTTGCACATATATGATGAGTGACTCCTGTGTCTACAAATACTCTTTGTTCTTATCAACAATGTTGCATTTTGAAACAACCGCACATAAATCCATTTCAGAAACACTGTTGAAATGTCTACCACATTTTCTTTCGACTTCATCTTTTTTGGTGGTCCATGACATTCTACTGCTTTGTGTCCCTTCTTTCCGCAATTGTGGCCTCAACCTTGAAACTTCTTTGACTTCTTATTAGGTTTGTTGTCATGTTCCCTTTTCTTGGACTTGTCCATCTCGATAACGTTTGCTTTGGCTACCATATTCTGCGAACTCTTTTTCTCAGAATTCATATTATCTTCCTCAATTCTCAATTGAACTACATGTTCCTCCATTGTCATTTCCTTATGCTTGTGGTTTAGGTAGTTCTTGAAGTCCTTCCAAGATGGAGGAAGTTTTTCAATGGCAGCGACAACCTTGAGACTTCTCAATGGCAGCGACAATCTTCTAGTTGACGAAGAATAAGTAGTAGTTCTTGAATCTGGTTGATCACAATATTTGAATTCACCATTTTGAATTCGAGAAATTCGCCAATGATGAATTTCTTCATGCCTACATCTTCCGTTTTGTACTACTTTTCCAAAGCCGATTAGAGTTCTTTGGATGTTGCAACAGTACAGTAGACATTATATAGGCTATTATCCAGACCATACAGAATATAGTTTTTACACATAAAGTTAGAATTTTTCTAGCGTTCAGTGCCTCTACTTTGGTTGCATCGGGCTCGAGTTCTCCAATTTTAGAAGCATCTTCGGTCAGAAATTTAGCGAGTCCTAAATTTGTTAGATAGAACAACATCTTCAATCGCTTGAAGTCTACCCATGTGAACTTCTCAGGACTTTCTCCATGCGTTAGTGCCACCGTTGAAACTATGGTTCCAGTCTGATTATTGGCCAAAGTCCGAGTTGTTTCAAGAATGTTGTTGTTGTGGTTCTGTTGAGACATCGTCGTCTGCAAAGGCTTGCAACAATCAATATCCTTTTAAGATTGTTAACCAAATTGTTATTCAAACTGTTACAAAACTATTAAAATTTTGTCACAGTAACTAGAAATGCTTTGCCAGTGCTATTGCAATTGTATCGTTACTTACAGTAACAAAAAACCGTCATAGATTCATCACAAAATTATTACAAATATTACTATGCAGTTTACCCGAAAAGCAAACCATAATTATGGTTTACCGATTTGATTGTTCGAGTGTAGCAAAAACTATTTCCTTGAAACGGTATTGCTCCCTCTACGATGCTTTCAGATGCTAAGCAATCGTTTCCCAAGGATGAACTGGACCTTCTCTGTGGTGTTGAGTAATAATCACAGGGAGATGGCAAATGCAAGAAGTTTTTGATAAGAACACACGTATGTAGGAAGAAGCAAGAGAACAAAGAAAATGGGATAATCCGATTTTGTTTTCTGTCTGCCTATATATAGGCAAGAGGAGGTATCTATTTGGCTGTAGGCATGACTGTTCAAATGATTGCAATTGTTAGAAAGGTTGCAACCCTTTACCAATAGACGCAACCGTTTCTGTCAGTAAAAACACACTGTTCGGTTCAAAATTAACTAAATAACGTAGTAGGCCTAAGCATTAGACGGTGCACCATTTAATCACGAGACCCCAAGAGCCCCAACGCCCTATTGTTGACATTTAAATATTAGTAAGAAGGCCTTCTACCTATACCGCCTCACTCCTTCAAGTTTTCATGTCTTAATTCCCTTTTGATATAACATGTTGGGTCATAGTATATATAGATAAGTTGGCACAAGTATTCCCCGATGTGGGACATTATTTCCATTATGTTTCCACTATCTTTAACAGAACCCAAACTAATCATTCATTTCTAACGCTGGTATAGTTCTTTATAATCATTTTTAATATAAAGCTTTGATGTTTGTGAATTTGGATATGTTGATTAATTGTTATCAGGGTTATAAATCTCGTATATCTGTCGCGTTTTGTCTTGGGCATTTTAGAGACTTGATCTCGTATCGTGGGAAGATCTCGGATGAGATGGGTCTACCTCGGGGAGTTCGTGTTGGATTTCAGTCTTGGGTCTAAAAATTCATATTGGAACAATCTCAGGGTACACTATATATTTAAAAATGATATTCTTACACAATGATTTTTATGAATGCTATTATAAACATAGTATGTTAAACTTGAATTGCAGAATTATTTCATTATTCTTAATTTATGAAAGATCATTCATACTCTAAATCATTATGTGCCAAAAACAGAAGTATAACATAATGTAAATAGATTAGTGTTTATGACACATGATCAATGAACATGAATTATTGTTAGACATAAATGTAAAAAAGAACTGAAACATTTAAAAAGTTCATCATAATTAGAGCACAAAATACATAATTTCATAGGTAACATGTATGGTAAAAAAAGGCAAATAAGAAAACCATAAGCGTTGTATGAACATACGATATAGCCATTTAACATGCAAAATGTTAAGTGGAAGGAGATTATCGTGGCTAGATCTGAGTTTTTTAAATATTGTTCTGATTTTGGCATAAATTTAAGTTTTTAACTAGAAAAACCAAGATCTCAGACAATATTCCAGTATCTCGTCTTGGTTAATATATCGTTCGATATTGCAATATCTCAAACAATATATTCAAAGGGAGATTTACAGTAGATTTGTTATTTCGTTTTGGGATGAGCCCAAAACGATATCATAGACGAAAACTCAAGCGATATTTTTGAGATCTGAAATAATGATTGTTATAAGATGATAATAGTAGATTATTTGTTGATTTAGGAATATGATTAAAACCTTTAAGTTAGAAATTTGGTTGATTATCAATTATAAATTGATGAATACTATAAATTGGTTGGTGATAATAGTATGTGTTAGTTCATTTGAGAATGGTAATTGGTGTTGCTTGTTACGGATGGAGGATAATGGATCTTAAGGCAAAACTAACACTGGAGGGGGTGAATAGTGTTTTAAAAAACTTATAGACATCTTAATCAATTAACAATTACTCAAACAACCATATGAATCACATAATGTATATTATAACAGAAACAATCACAAATGCAAATATAAAAAGAAATAAAAGGCAGAAAAGAAAAGTACACACCGGATTTTGTACTAGTTCGGATACGTCCAGTCTCGCACAACGCTTGATTGTGCAAAGTTTTATTGATATCCGTATCAAATTACAACACCCTTGATTTCACAGCTACAAGGTTAACACCGATTTGGGACCCTTGATTTTATGGCTACAAGGTTAACACCGCTTCTTTTCCATGATTTACGGGCTACAAGGAGTACACCCTATCCTTTTTCTTGATTTCAAGGCTACAAAGAACACACCCTTCCTATCTTTGATTACAATTGTCGTAGAACTCTTGAGTAGCACTTCCAAACATAGAGTATTTGATAGAGGTTGAAAATAGAAGAAGAATGATATAATTTGTGTTGAAATCGCCAGAGTATAAGTGTAGAATCTTAGAAAATTAAGAAGAATAATGTTGGTATGTAAAGTAGGGAATAAGGAGATGATAACTTGTGAAAAAAATCGAAATCAAACCATTTATATAGTGTTCCAAGAGTTACAACCGTTTCTGAAACGTTTTAAAATGAAAAGACACATCTATTTAAATTTAAAAGTTTGTGATAGTTATATGTCGACCTACACTTGTGTATGTCGACATATGCTATATATTTTTAAATTTTAAATTATTTTTAAAGTATTTAAACTAATATATATATTTTGAAAATTCCTGAAATAAAACTAGTTATTTAAAATATAACTTTTCTAATATAAAAACATATGATTTAAAACTATGTATATATATATATACGAATGATATAAAACAATATAATTATAAAACTTTATAATATATAATTATAAGAAACTTAGGAAGCATATATATTTGAAATCATAAGCTAAAAAAATCATTACATGATTAAAAACATTTTTGGAAGAGTTTGAAATCAATTTAAAATTATGTTGAAATCAATTTTAAAAGAGATAAAATGAAAATAGAATTTGAGTGCTATTCATAGTTTTACATACTAACTAGACTCTGTTACTTTGATTTTTTTTTTTTTTTTTTGGCATAGCCGATAGGGTTGAGTGGGCCCCTACCACTTATATTGATAACCAAAGAAAGAACACAAAGGAACTACGAACGGAGAACAAGAAAAAACAGAGAAACAAGGTTATCTACTATAGGAGAAAACAAACAAAAGACAAAAATAAAACAGCCAAATTCCAGGCGTAAGAAGCAGCAACTTCTTCAACTCCAGATACCCGGGTCAAACACTTGAGACATCATTTGTATACCGTTCCTTATCATTCCCATAACATGCGTTTTCAATTGATGATCAAGAACCGCAATGTCCGGGGAGAATATTCAATCATTCCGCAAAATCCATATGGAATGTATGAATTTCTTCTGTACAAAACTTATCAGCTTAGCATGCTTGTTTCCTTTACCAATGTGGTGATGTATCATGCTCCATTCTTCAGAATTCTGTTGCGCAGTGCTGTCCCTTCTAGATTTGTATATAGCTTCCTTCCAAATATCTCCAACATGTTCACATTTAAAGAACACGTGGCCAACGTCCTCAGGTTCCTCACGACAAAAAACACAGTAGATTGGCAAGCTAAATCCTCTAGCAACCGGTTTTACTCTAGTGAAGAAAGCATTGTGAATTACTTTCCAAAGAAAAAGATTCTCTTTAACCTCATTCTTTCCTTTCCAAATAATTGACTGCCACCTGCAAAGTGGCAAAGTTTTCATGTCCATCATTAAAATGTACATGAGTTTTATTGAGTACTTCTCACCTTTCAGCGCCCAAGAAGATCTGGCATTGCCTGGGTTTGATGGCGGAAGTGGATGAATCTTATTCCAGTACTTAGCGCAGCAATGCGAGGTAGTTCTCAGCAAAGAGAAATTATTGTTGTTCATTAAGCTACCCATAGTAGCAAGATCATGGATACCAGACATAATTTTTCATGTTGCTTCATGACGTTATTAAGTATAAGCCCGTGCTTGATCCATGGGTCATACCAAAATTTTATGTTCATGAAAGCCGAAGGATTGAATTTAAACAAAGGAAGAATCATGCCTCTTAACTTAAAAAATACACAATCATGTCCAACTTAAGTTAGGTGGGGGTTCCATGGTCCAGAAATTGAGATTTATAACGATGTGATTTGTAGACCATGAAACCCAAATACTATCAATATTGTGTAGATAATTGTCGATATGTTTCACAAAAGCAGTCCTATTCCACAAAACAATGTTAATTATGCCTAAACCACCATATATAATTGGTTTTCGATATATTTGAAAGAAATAGGAGGTGAATATTTGACACGTATACCACCTTTCCCAAAAAACCTCATGAAAGTGGTTTTAGTCATTTTCAGAAGTTTCTATTGAAGGATATAAGCTCTAGACCAGTAAGTGTGCATTGTTATAATAACGGCTTTTATTAGAATCAACCTACCTGCTTGCATGAGCTTCTTAGTGGACCAACATTCAAGCCTGCAAAGGATTTATTCATATAGAGGGAGACATTGCACAATAGTGATCCTTGAAGTTGTGAGGGACAGGCCAAGGCAAATTGTGGCGTTTTGATTTTCGCTAAGACCAGTAATAGCCTAAATTTCATTAGCGACTTCAGGAGAAACTCCAGCGATGTTTAGTTCTGATTTGGCAATGTTTATTTGTAATCCTATAATCCTATAAAATTTCTTTAACATACTCATGATATTAATCATGGTATCTTTGTTAGGCTTGGAGAAAACAATCAAGTCATCTGCAAATAGCAGTGAAGTAATAATTGGATCATGACACTTAGGGTGGAGCTGAAATTCATTATTTCCTACAGCTTCGTCAAATAATCTTGTTAGTAATTCCATCATAATTATGAAAATGTAGGTAGACATAGGGTCTCCCTGCCTAATACCAATTTTGATTTTAAAATAACCAACATTATTGCCATTTAAGTTGATAGAGAAATGAACAGTAGATAAACAAGCATGAATCCATGATATAATGTTAGCAGGAAAATTAATATAAGATAGAATTCTAGTTATGGAATCCCAATGCAAAGAATCAAAAGCTTTTTTGATGTCTAGTTTAAGCTTAGTCCTCGGCGAAATGTGTTTCCTTTTATAACCTTTTAATAACTCATGAGCCATGAGAACATTGTCTAATATATTCCTATTAGCTAAGAAAGCAGTTTGATTAGGGGAAATTATTTTAGGCAGGACATTTTTTAATATGTTAGGTATTATTTTGGCAATGCATTTGTATATAGTGTTGCAACAAGCTATTGGTCTAAAATCATGCACATGATTTGCATTCTTAACCTTAGGGATCAATGCCAGAATAATGTTATTATAAGAGTCCATAAGTTTAGCTTTTAAAAATAAATTCGTGATGGCTTTACGTACGTCATTGCCTGCTATATTCCAACATGTAGCATAGAAATTGGCATTATAACCATCAGGACCACCACACAAATTCTTATTCAAAGAAAACATGGCGTCTTTGATTTCTTCCATGGTGACAAGCGATCTTAGTTCATCTTTATCGGACTGATTTAGTTTGGGAAGAATATTTGGGTTAAGTTCATTAAAGCATGGTGTAAA
Organism: Allium sativum; assembly: GCA_030737875.1. NCBI lineage: Eukaryota > Viridiplantae > Streptophyta > Magnoliopsida > Asparagales > Amaryllidaceae > Allium > Allium sativum. Next base: position 177,872,522 of record CM060912.1, read on the forward strand.
GAGATTTTTTTTGCAAAATAAAGAAGAAAAGTACTTTATAAATGCATGTTGAATCCCATCTTGAGTGGTGTATAGCTGATCCTCAGCGTCATAAATAGCGAAGATGTTTTCTCTGTCATGTTTCGCCTTGAGAGCACTATGAAAATAGGAACTATTCTTGTCGCCTTCATGAATCCATTGCAATCTATCTTTTTGTTTCTTCATAAGAACCTCGGTGTACATCGCCTCCTTAAGTAATTGAGAAATGTGACTTTCATTCGCAGCAAGTTCAATATTAGAAACATCGTTGAGTAAGGTGGATTGAATAGAGAGCAGTTGTTCAGCAAGATCTTCTGAAAGTTTAGTGCCACTACCAAATTTCCCTTTAGCCCAATTTTTTAAGACGTGCTTTAATGACTTAAGTTTCCGGTGGAGAAAAAACATGCTATTGCCATAGCATGGTTGATTCCACGATGACAAAACCATAGAGCTAAAGTTTTCTTCCTTAAGCCAGCAATTGAAGAACCTAAAGCTAGGTTTCCTGACAATGCTGCGATCACCTAAAGACAGGATTTGAGGGGAATGATAAGAGATATATGGTGGAGGAATGGTATTATGAAGTGATGGCCATGTCACTAGAGACTGATAATTGCAGAAGGAATGATCGATTCTAGAGAAAGTTATTGGCCCATCCCTTTTTTTGTTATTCCATGTGAATTCAACACCATTTGCATTTTATTTCTATTAATTCATTATCTATGACAGCTACATTGTTTGGCTAAATTTCATTTAGAGTGACCGAGTTACCACCATGCTTATCTGACAATTTTAACGGGGACTTGAAATCATCACTGACTATCCATGGGTGGGTATTTTGCCTGAAGTTGAGAAGTAAGTCATACATTTTGTCTCTGTCATTCATAGAGTTGCAAGAATAAATAAATGTTATGTAGTAAGAAATCTGAGTAGGCAAGTGAGAATTGTGGCAGTGAATTAATTGATCAGAGGAAAGAATCTTCGTAAGATTGTGAATGGATGGATCGAAGAGGATACAAATCCTACCATACGCAACTTCATCTAGATTATGAATCATCGACCACGTTGGGTTTATGTACCTAGCAGCTCTTTCAGTCAAGGGGGTATTTAACTTAGTTTCAAGAATAGACAAAATACTGAGGTTGTTCTTGAGTATAATATTCTTACATGCATCAAGTTTGAAGTCTTGATGGGTACCTCTAACATTCCAAATGCCTATATTTTGTGACATTGATTAAACTGCTGTTCTTCTACCTTTTTTTAAACCTAGTGACCAGGTTTGCACTCCTTGTAGAAATTGTCTTCTTTTTCTTATCAGCATTGCTTGCTGTTTTATTATCAAGAGCTTCAGCCGAGAATCCTTTAACAACTTCTTCTATTTATTTTTCAGTTAAGTAAGCTTCAGGCGGCACTATGTCACCATAAGGATATTTCTTAGCAACAGAGAGGGTATTAGCTTTATCTAGATGCACAACAGCTACATCGGTTACAGACTCAAGTATTTTTGTGTCTGTCAAAGATTTATCTAGAGCATCTCTTACTTCAGAAGGGTCAGAGAAAACAACTTGCATATCATCAACAGTGATTGGATCATGAGACAAAGAAGGTTTGCTTGCTGTGTTACAGTTCACTGTGTTATTAGTCTGTATACCCAGCTCTTCGTTTTGGTTTATATAGGAGATTCCAATCTCTTTGTTACTTCCTTTACCATCTTGCATACCATCAAAAATACTGCTATATGGAATAGACATATTCATTCCATTCGCAAGTATTGTGTGAACAGAATTATCAGCAATACCAATCTGTTTCAAGGGATCAATCTTTGGCATGATGGAAGTATCAATTGGCTTGGTGACCGCGCATGCTGAATTCAGAGTTTCAATGATGCTACTTTGCAGTCGCACAACTTCAGTAGATTTAACGAAGGGATCTACAGAGTTGCAATGCACCTGAAAATCAATAGTCGGTTGCACATTGACTAACTTACCAGAGATGACATACCCGTCGGGGGTTCTTTTAACTGCAGGAGTTTCATGAGAGCAGAGATCATTGCTTGTCGAGACTACATCATTTTTGCATTGTGACACTTGTGATTTGCCTATTTCTTTGTTACTTACTGAATCCTCCTTCAAGACCTTCTCAACATTGTATTGAGTATTCTGGACATTATCTTCAGCTATTAAGGTGTCTTACAGTTCTTTACCAATATCATCTAAAATAGGTTTATTTATTAAAGAAACAACTGATAAATGACCATTGCTAGCTTCAAGACTAGGAAACGAGTTGACCTGATTATGTATGGTTGCTAAGTTGGCAAGCTCACAACTACCCTTAGCATAATCCATATTCCTTTCATTAATTGTTTCGAATAACTTGATCATTTCTTCTTGTGCTTCTTCATCGTATTCTATCTCACCTTCTTCTAAATTTGGTTAATCTTGGATATTATCACCTTCTTTCATCACCTCCATGTGATCAAGATTGAATGTTCGTGCTTCCAAGTTTGTAGTTTCAGCTCTACCAACACGAACTGCAAGAAGCGAGTGAATCAAGGTGGAGCTATCAGGTTATTTATCAATGGTGATATCAGGTTGTTTATCATTGTTGCTTGCATTCACTTGTTCCAAACTATTCAGCCTCTCTTCTCTACACAACATTGTCCTTGGCTATTCGTTTAAAGACAGTGGTGCTTATCCTATTTTTGCCGACCTTTTGCCACCTTCGAACTGGTTTAAACACCTCATTTCTTCCATGGTTGATGCCTCTTCTCATATGATAATAACTTTTCTTGGGAGGATTATTTATCACTTGTTCTTTTCTAACCTTCTCCACAATTGCTTATGGTTCTTGTCCTTTTGCTTAAGTCGTTTCTATCTTGCTATTTGTATCACTTTTTTCGCATACCTCAGTTTTGTGCCCAAAAACCCTTTGCATGTCATACAAATATATGGTTTCCATAAATTCGTCACTTTTATCATTTGAGTACTTCCATCTGGACAGTCCACTTCAAATTCTTCAACCAGTTGTTACGAGGGATTAACATCTATCAAACATTTTGCATATTCAATTCTTGCAATTCGCTTTGTCATCTCGTCCATACAAATCAATCTACCCAGTCTACAAGCTAACCAATTAATTCCTGGTAGAGACCACGCAAATATTGGTATATTATGAAATTGGACCCAAATTGGTACTGGTTTAATCATGCCACATACATTACTGATTTTTGCGTCAAAAGGCTTAATAATAAATAGTTTATCCTTGATGATGATATGGTCAGAAGTTAAAATCTTATGCCTATCTTCTTCATTCGAAAGTTGAATGAGGAAAATTTTACCATCAAAATTCGTTTTAACTGTACCCTTAAGCCTCCAGTCCGATTTCAATTTGTGTATGATTGTCATGTAAGATAATGGTTGATCAAGGAAAAATCCCACTAAAGTGTCGATCCGTACCTTTTCTCCTGCTTTAACTATCGCTTCGGTGTATTTCATGGATTTTCCATTGAAGCTAGGAATCATTACAACAGGCTCGTACTTGCCTGCGTTACGAGGGAGCCGATTAATCAACGAGGTCCAAATTCTTTTAACTGGGATCGAATTTGTGTCAGAGGGATTAGTTCCAGCAAGGGATGTTGCGGTTGATACTGGCGAGGAGCTAGAGGCACAGGAGAAGAAGTAGGCGAAGGATCTGGTGGTGTGGGGGGAGGAGCAGAGCGAGGCGGATTTTAAGGAGGAAAGTCAGACTGCAAGCTCGAGGAAGGGTCAGTGGTAACGATCATTTTTTTGATTTAATGTATGACTTGATTAAAAATAATATTTTTAATGAACGATAATCTTGAATTCTAGATACTCCTTTGAAATCAAGATTCTCTTAAACAGTACAGTGTAACAACCCGAAAATCTGGGCCAGTTTAAAATTTTTATTTTGGCAATTATAGCGAATTTTCTATATTTTAAATAATATCGACGAGAAATTTATTTTGAATAGAATCGAACGTGTATGTTATATACGTCGTCGTTAGAATATAAATAATTATATATAATTATAAATAGAATTGAAAATGGCGCGGTAGTTCGATAATTCGATTTCAAACTTCAATTGAATGTACCGGGTGCAAAACAATCCGGATTTTAGCGAAACCCAAAACATTAGGATCTAATTGGGAATATCTTTCCAACAAATCCGAAAAATTGAAATTTCATAGCGGGGATCAAAAGATATGTCCAGTTGAAAATTCTGAATAGTCGCTATGGAATTCAGGCCCTTAAAAATGGGAATTTTGCAAACGACCTCGGATTTTGACGAAACAACTTTTGTTGGGTCCGTGATGTCAAATTATTGCTAGATTCCAAATTTCATAATTTTTCGAATCAATATGTGAGCGTGGCAAAGGAAAACGCGTTTGACCAGTTTTAGTTGATTTTAACGACTGGAAAATGGCCATTTTTCCAATGGTCTCAGAATTCGACGAAACTAGTTTTGTTAGGACCGTATCGTCAATACGAAGCTAGAAAATATTTTTCTGGAATTTTTCTAGTTAGTATGTGACCCCAGTAAATTGAAATGCGCGTTCAAATTCAATCTATAGAGTTGTATGTTGATTTTAACGGAAACTGATTGTAATGATCGAATCAGCCTACGATACATATCCCATTGTGTTCGGAATGGGGGGTAATTAGCTATGGACGACAGGCGGTGGGCCTTGTTTCGAGGTCGAATGAAAAATACCTTTTTGAAATTTAAAATAAAATAAATATTTTCTCTCTCTTCCTTTTAACTTCTTCCCCCCCCCCCCCGTTTCTTCAAATCAGAAAAAAAAATCAAAAAAAAGAAAGGAAGAGGACGGACGGAGCCGCCCTCCCTCCCTCGCAATCGACGCCGCCTCCCCTTCATTTGCCGCGCCGCCACCTTCTTCTCCTCCTCCTTCTTCCTCCACCTCGCAGTCTCCCCTCTCCACCCCTAGCCTCTTCGATCCACGCACAAACCCCCACCTCGATCCCCTCTTCTCCTTCCACCACCACCCAAACCCTAACCGCAACCACCACCCGCCGTTCAACCCCCTGGCGCGCCACCCGAGAGCACGCCCCCTCCTCTTCCGATTTTGAGCACAGTAAGTTCGTTTATTTTATTTTATATTTAATTAAAATATGTTGTTTCATTTTCTGATTTTTATATAACCAAAAATCAATTGGTTATTTTCAGATTTTATATAAATAATATAGGAAAGTTAAAATTTTTATTATAGGAAAGTTAATATTTTTATTATAGGAAAGTTAACATTTTTATATACGAAAGTCGATATTTTTATATATAGAAAAGGCGAAATCTTTATATAGAGACTAGCGTGATAAAAATGGAATTTTTATCTATATAGTAGCGATGTAAAAATGGAATTTTTATCTATATAGTAGCGATGTAAAAATGGATTTTTTATCTATATAGTAGCGATGTAAAAATGGAATTTTTATCTAGAGAATAGCGTGTAAAAATGGAATTTTTATCTATATAGTAGCGGTGTGAAAATAGAATTTTTATCCATATAGCATGATTGTAAAAATGGGATTTTTATATACATGGCAGCGAAGTAAAAATAGGATTTTTATATATTGAATAGCGAAGTAAAAATTCGATTTTCATATGTCGAATAGCGAAGTAAAAATATGATTATTATATATGTAGTGGCTACGGGCAACGAAAGTGATTAAAGGCGAGCACGGTGAAGATGTTCTACATAGGAAGTGCCATGGAGTTAGGATAGCTATCGGTGAGAACTTCTCACTCTAAATTTCTTTTTCTAGTTATATATATATATACTAGGATGCAGACGGTGCTTAGCAGCACCCAACACCCGTCGTCCACAGACCATGGATGGCTTGTTTGTTTGATTGATATGTTGTGAATTTTTTTTTGTGAAATTGATGTGAAATAGATAATGAAATATATTCATGTGTTGAAAGGAAATAAAATATTTGTATAGTTAAAAATATTTTATCGTTAAAAATTTAATTTTTAACGTGAATGTGAATAAATAAATATTTATAAACAAATCGATCGATTTGTCTATATACACTAATTTGACTGGTATTGATTGGGATGATAAATTTTACACATCGCCCAACTGCACAAATAAAAATCTGTGTTTGTTGCTTTGAAACCCCACACCAGTGTTGGGGTGATATTTGGGTACACTAATCCCAATTATTTAATTGTATGTCGATCGATTGGTCGACAGACTGTGTAAGCGTTAATTATTTATATTTGATGCTTGTGCAGTTGTGTGGTGCACCTTGGATGATGGTTGATTGTTTATCATTGCTTTTAAATACATGTGTTGTATGGAATCCATATAATTAACGTTATATGGTGATTGATTGGGCCTCATTCCAATCGGGAAAATAATGAATATTATAAAAGAAGATTCATGTGTTGAATATAAAAATAGTCATGTGTTGATATTTATGTGTTGAAACTATTGATGTGTTGAGTGAATATTTTATCAATAGAATTTACATCTTTATCATATTTAAAATTAGAACTACTTTATGGTGGAGTCTAATTAAAAATCAAACGATAGATACCATAGTTTTATAAAATATTTTACATAACAAAAATAGTGATGTGTTGACAGTACTCATGTGTTGAGATTAGTCGTGTGTTGAAAGAAATATAGATTCATGTGTTGAATAGAATAAATATTCATTTGTTGAATAGAATAAAGAAGTTTTGAAAAACATAAAGCCGTGTCGATTAGAGATGCGTTATTTTTGACGCGAACGATATTTATATCGATTTTATTCGTTTTATAATGAATATTGAAAAGTGATTTCAAAATTTAATATTTTGAAATAAATTCAAATTAAATTAGATTAAAATTGAAATTAGATTAAAATTGAAATTGAAATTTTATTGAATCAATTTGAAATGAATTCGAATCGAATAGAAAATGAATTCGATTCGAATTGAATAGAAAGTGAATTTGAATTCGAATTGAATAGAAATGAATTCAAATTGAATTAAATTGAAATTGAATTAAAAACGAATTGAAATCGTTTTGAATGAAATTTAAAACGAACTGAAATTGAATTGAAATCAATTTGAAATGAATTCGAATTCAAGTAAATAGAAGGTAAAATCAATTTGAATTGAATTGAAACGAATTTGAATTCGAATTAAATAAAATTGAAATGAATTCGAATTGAATTGAAATCAAATCGATTTGAAATTGGAAATAGTGCTGAAATGGTTTTGAAAACGAATTTAAAACGATTTATAAAATACGTTTTAAAAGGAAATCGACGAAATATATAATATATATATATATTATATATAATGGCCTGAATAGAACGCGCCGCGCCGCGGCAGTTCGTGAATTTCGACCATTGACTTCGAATTGACGTTGCGGGAGATCCGACCCTAGGATTCTCCTGAAACTGGAACCGTTGGGTTCGTATCGAAAAGAGCTTTCCAATGAATATTAGAAATTTGAAATCTAAGGGTTGGATTTGGAATTATGTCCAAATCGAATTTGGAAAAGGTCGTTGTAAGTGCAGTTCGATGGCCGTTGATGGAAATCGACTGTACGGGCCTTGATAAAATTATTAAAAATATCTATAATTTGTGTAAAATCATAAGAAGTGATTTGGGAAAAATTGAGCTGAAAAATTTCATATTTGAAAAGATAAAAATAGTTTTTTATCGAAATGAACTAGTTTTGAACTAGGATTAAAATCAATTTATTTTTGAAATAAATAAATTGAATTTGAAAGTGATTTTAAAAATAATCAATATTCCCAATACGTGAATTGGGCTGGATTTGAATCGAAATTATCTTCGGAATATTTCGATGTTGGATTTCGTGACTATACAGATATTGTTATGGGAATTTGAAAGATATATTTTATATCGTTATTTCCAATACGATATTTGTTGGTTTCAGAATTTGATATTGAATATAAACCGATATATTTTCTATTCAAAGCCTTGTATTTAATATCAAATATGATTTGGGTTTATCGTGAATCGTGTTTTATATGACATTGGTTCTTTAACCCAGTTAAAGGCAAGATGTTGATTTTTAAAAAGATTAAAATTAAGTGGAGTTTTAATGAATCTTTAATTAGATTAAAATGTGAATTGATAATTTAAATTATCAAATTTGAAAGGTGATCGAGAGTGGAGTATCACCAGTTTTGCTCCAAAGCGGTAGTTAAATCTTTAATTAGATTTAAACGTGAAATGGTAATTAATTTTACCGATAACACCGTGGTGTTAGGAATGGAGTATCACCAGTTTTGCTCCATGGGATATATAGGTTGGGATTAGGGAAATAAAATAAATAATTACTTCGGTGTGGCTCGCTAATCCCGACTAGTTTGAAATGATATCCAAAGGAGGATTAAAGAATAAATTTAGAAGAATTTATCTTGGATAAAATTAATGGGAACCTTTCCCTAAGAATGTGATTTTGTGAATAAAAGAATATTCTGAATTGGAATGAGGCGTTCGTTGTGTTTGTGTAACATTTGTTTATTATGTACGTGGGTTATTCAGAAAGGCCGGGTTATACCCATTCTGAATAACCGATTCGACGAGATGTCGAAGATGAAGACGGTGGTCGAGGACCGGAAGTCTTCACATCGTTTCGGTGATTACTGATGATCTTGATTGGGCTGTACACCCAAGATGAGGGATACAGTTGGTGATCGTCCAGACATACCTGGAGATGGATGGATATGCGAGGAAAGTGCCTCCGGTTTCGTTCAGACCTAGAACAAACTTGTAAATGGATTGTGTGTCTGACATTGGATTTTATTCTGTGTTGATTGATTTCTATTAAATATACATATGTTTGGCGGCGGAGAATTTATTCTCTTGCTTAACGCCCTTCTCTGAGACGTACGAGCTCAGAGGTTGTATATCGATGGACATCAGTCGCATGGAATGAATTGCCTGTGTGGCACACGTAAGTGGCAATTGATCTAGGCTTCTGTTGAAAAGCAAAGTCTTGTGGTTGATGATCAAAGCATGGCCTGTGTGGCGCAGCTTTGTGTATAGCGTGAATTCGCGAGCCTCATATCTCGGTATGAGTCAAAAAGGGGATAGTGACTGTAGAGAGAGCACGGCGTTTCTTTCTAGCTAGGGTGGTGTCAGTGACCTACCAGCCCTGACATTTATATACTTTTCACCTGTGTGGTTGTTGGAATGCGAGGCACCTCGGATATAGGTCTGTAAGGACCGGGAAACGTGTGTTCAGGAATAACTAATCCTCAAAAGTAAGAGAGGACTGGCCCTGACGATCCAAGGATCAAAGTGGGGTCCTGGGACATTTGCTAGAGTGTCTCGAATCGGAGAGGAGCTTGCCCCTTGCCTCGGCTCATGACGGAAATCCAATTTCCAATACGTGATATTGCGGTTTTAATTGTAGAACTAGTATGGCGACATGATAGATGGTACCCATGTCGCCTATGATTGATATTTATGATTTGAAATTGTTTTGACACTATACACCTATAATAGTATCAAATGATTTGTTTTTAAACGTACCAAGCATTATTTGGCTATTATAAGGGAAAACCCTATCCTCCAGCTTGCGTTGCAATGTATGATGGGACCTGGGTCTTATAAGAGCTTCATTTTTCTTTATTTAGCATTGCGCTGTTTGTTCTGTGCACTGGTATTCTTGGGAGGAAACCCGTTCCGTGTTATACGGCGTGGTCCCTTGAGTTACCAAACTTTTAAACCAATATTAATAACTGTTTTAGTTCTCACACCAGTCACATGACTGACCTGAAGTTTATTGTTTTATCCTAAACGCTGGGTGCCCATATTTTCGACACGGGCAGCTAGTAGTTTTGGTTTTGCAGATTTATATTCATAGGGTCCTGATTTACAGCTGGAACGATGCTCGGAAAGCTTTGTATCCGTGTATCACTTCTAGTTGTGCTTTTGTATTATTTTCCGCTGCTATGTAATTTATTGTAATCTCTGATATTTATTGAATGTAATTTATTCATTTATACACTGTATATTCTTGTATCTGATGGAATTGTTGTAATAACAATGAAATGTTCTTCCGTCTGCGTTCTGTTTTGTCCTGTTCTCAAAACGATCAGGGGTTTCGAACGGTCTTTGTCGGTTTAACGATCGATTCAGATCGAGCGAAATTCCTCGCCGTTACAGTTGGTATCAGAGCTTTGGTTTACAGAGCTCGAGAACAAGAACCATACGAAAGAATTCATCAGATATTGGATTAGTAATATCCAGTTAGAATGACTCGTTAGAGATAGGATCAGTAGTATCCTAGAACGAGTGTGAAGAGTATATTTTTCAAATGAAAACAGTTTTGTTTTGAAAATTTAAATCGCTTTATATGTATTTTAATATTTATTTATTTTGAATATGGATAATCGAGTATATAAAGATTTCGCGTATACGCGTCATGAACGTATATTCGAAGTTTTAATATACTGGATAGATATAGAATCACATCCTAGACACCCGGAGATGGTTCTGATGATTGATATATCATCATCAGAGTTTGTGTTCGTGTTTCGAAGGTGTGACATCTATATATTTCCATTAGACTGGTGTGAGAACCAAAACTTATATAGATAAATTTATGGTTGTGTATTGGCATCAAAAACATGATTTTTGTATATGTATCAAAATTATGAATTTGAAACTCTAATTCACTAATTGATTGATGTTTGTGTTGTTTGTTTATTTGTTTGATAATTTTGAACCTTTAGCCTAATTGAATCAAATATTGAATTGTATTGAAATTGGTCGCATTTGCTTGCATATACATGTACTTACATTGAACAGGTCATAGCAAGGAGGCTAGAGCAGAGAATAAAATTTGTTTGCCCGACAAATAGGTACATATTTACAATAATTTACTGTTTTGTTTGGGTGATGATGATTTTATGAGCCTATTGGCTAGCCGCTTGGCTTTTTCTTTTTCTTTTTGAGATCAGAAGGCCTATATGGCAATTTCGGGATTTTCCCATGGCTCCCGGTGCAGGGGAGGTTATGGCGAAATTTTTCGAAAATTCCGGGTGTTAGCCAAATTTTTAAAGAATTTGAAAATTCTCAAAAACTGAAAAGTTGGAGAATGGAAGCCAGATCGAACGTAGAGTTGATTAATCAAACCACTTTCAACTTTGTTCCTTTTCGGGGAAGAAAAGTTTTAAGTGGGGGAGATTGTAACAACCCGAAAATCTGGGCTAGTTTAAAATTTATATTTTGGCAATTATAGCGAATTTTCTATATTTAAAATGAATTATTTTAAATAATATCGACGAGAAATTTATTTTGAATAGAATCGAACGTGAATGTTATATACGTCGTCGTTAGAATATAAATAATTATAAATAGAATTGAAAATGGCGCGGTAGTTTGATAATTCGATTTCAAACTTCAATTGAATGTACCGGGTGCAAAACAATCCGGATTTTAGTGAAACCAAAAACATTAGGATCTAATTAGGAATTTCTTTCCAACGAGTCTGAAAAATTGAAATTTCATAGCGGGGATCAAAAGATATGTCCAGTTGAAAATTCTGAATAGTCACTATGGAATTCAGGCCGTTAAAAATGGGAATTTTGCAAACGACCTCGGATTTCGACGAAACCACTTTTGTTGGGTCCGTGATGTCAAATTATTGCTAGATTCCAAATTTCATAATTTTTTGAATCAATATGTGAGCGTGGCAAAGGAAAACGCGTTTGACCAGTTTTAGTTGATTTTAATCGACTGGAAAATGGCCATTTTTCCGACGGTCTCAGAATTCGACGAAACTAGTTTTGTTAGGACCGTATCGTCAATACGAAGCTAGAAAATATTTTTCTGGAATTTTTGTAGTTAGTATGTGACCCCAGTAAATTGAAATGCGCGTTCAAATTCAATCTATAGAGTTATATGTTGATTTTAATGGAAACTGATTGTAACGATCGAATCAGCCTACGATATATATCCCATTGTGTTCGGAATGGGGGTAATTAGCTATGGACGATAGGCGGTGGGCCTTGTTTCGAGGTCGAATGAAAAGTACCTTTTTGAAATTTAAAAAAAAAAAAAAAAAAATTTCTCTCTCTTCCTTTTAACTTCTGCCCCCCCCCCCCCCGTTTCTTCAAATCAGAAAATAAAATAAAAAAATTGAAAGGAAGAGGACGGACGGACCCGCCCTCCCTCCCTCCCTCGCGATCGACGCCGCCTCCCCTTCATCTACCACGCCGCCACCTTCTTCTTCTCCTCCTCCTTCTTCCTCCACCTCGCAGTCTCCCCTAGCCTCTTCGATCCATGCACAAACCCCCACCTCGATCCCCTCTTCTCCTTCCACTGCCACCCAAACCGCAACCACCACCCGCCGTTCAACCCCCTGGCGCGCCATTCGAGAGCACCCCCCTCCTCTTCCGATTTTGAGCACAGTAAGTTCGTTTTTTTATTTTATATTTAATTAAAATACGTTGTTTCATTTTCTGATTTTTATATAACCAAAAATCAATTGGTTATTTTCAGATTTTATATAAATAATATAGGAAAGTTAATATTTTTATTATAGGAAAGTTAATATTTTTATTATAGGAAATTTAATATGTTTATTATAGGAAAGTTAACATTTTTATAATGGAAAGTCGACATTTTTATATATAGAAAAGGCGAAATCTTTATATAGAGAATAGCGTGATAAAAATGGAATTTTTATCTATATAGTAGCGATGTAAAAATGGAATTTTTATCTATATAGTAGCGATGTAAAAATGGAATTTTTATCTATATAGTAGCGGTGTGAAAATAGAATTTTTATCCATATAGCGTGATTGTAAAAATGGGATTTTTATATACATGGCAGCGAAGAAAAAATAGGATTTTTATATATTGAATAGCGAAGTAAAAAATCGATTTTCATATATTGAATAGCGAAGTAAAAATATGATTTTTATATATGTAGTGGCTACGGGCAACGAAAGTGATGAAAGGCGAGCACGGTGAAGATGTTCTACATAAGAAGTGCCATAGAGTTAGGATAGCTATCGGTGAGAACTTCTCACTCTAAATTTCTTTTTCTATATATATATATATATATATATATATATATATATATATATATATATATATATATATATATATATACTAGGATGCAGACGGTGCTTAGCAGCACCCGACACCCGTCATCCACAGACCATGGATGGCTTGTTTGTTTGATTGATATGTTGTGAAAATTTGTTTGTGAAATTTATGTGAAATAGATAATGAAATATATTCATGTGTTGAAAGGTAATAAAATATTTGTACAGTTAAAAATATTTTATCGTTAAAAATATGATTTTTAACGTGAATGTGAATAAATAAATATTTATAAACAAATCGACCGATTTGTTTATATACACTGATTTGACTGATATTGATTGGGATGATAAATTTTACACATTGCCCAACTGCACAAATAAAAATCTGTGTTTGTTGATTTGAAACCCCACACGAGTGTTGGGATGATATTTGGGTACACTAATCCCAATTATTTAATTGTATGTCGATCGATTGGTCGACAGACTGTGTAAGCGTTAATTATTTATATTTGATGCTTGTGCAGTTGTGTGGTGCACCTTGGATGATGGTTGATTGTTTATCATTGCTTTTATATACATGTGTTGTATGGAATCCATATAATTAACGTTATATGGTGATTGATTGGGCCTCATTCCAATCGGGAAAATAATGAATATTATAAAAGAAGATTCATGTGTTGAATATAAAAATAGTCATGTGTTGATGATATTTATGTGTTGAAACTATTGATGTGTTGAGTGAAATATTTTATCAATAGAATTTACATCTTTATCATATTTAAAATTAGAACTACTTCACGGTGGAGTCTAATTAAAAATCAAACGATAGATACCATAGTTTTATAAAATATTTTACATAACAAAAATAGTGATGTGTTGACAGTACTCATGTGTTGAGATTAGTCGTGTGTTGAAAGAAATATAGATTCATGTGTTAAATAGAATAAATATTCATTTGTTGAATAGAATAAAGAAGTTTTGAAAAACATAAAGCCGTGTCGATTAGAGATGCGTTATTTTGACGCGAACGATATTTATAACGATTTTATTCGTTTTATAATGAATATTTAAAAGTGATTTCAAAATTTAATATTTTGAAATGAAATTCAAATTAAATTAGATTAAAATTGAAATTGAAATTTTATTGAATCAATTTGAAATGAATTCGAATCGAATAGAAAATTAATTCGATTCGAATTGAATAGAAAGTGAATTTGAACTTGAATTGAATAGAAATGAATTCAAATTGAAACTGAATTAAAAACGAATTGAAACCGTTTTGAATGGAATTTAAAACGAACTGAAATTGAATTGAAATCAATTTGAAATGAATTCGAATTGAAGTAAATAGAAGGTAAATTCAATTTGAATTGAATTAAACGAATTTGAATTCGAATTAAATAAAATTGAAATTAATTCGAATTGAATTGAAATCAAATCGATTTGAAATTGGAAATAGTGCTGAAATGGTTTTGAAAACGAATTTAAAACGATTTATAAAATACGTTTTAAAAGGAAATCGACAAAATATAATATATATATATATATATATAATGGCCTGAATAGAACGCGCCGCGCCGCGGCAGTTCGTGAATTTCGACCATTGACTTCGAATTGACGTTGCGGGAGATCCGACCGTCGGATTCTCCTGAAACCGGAACCGTTGGGTTCGTATCGAAAAGAGCTTTCCAATGAATATTAGAAATTTGAAATCTAACGGGTGGATATGGAATTATACAAATCATATTTGGAAAAGGTCGCTGTAAGTGCAGTTCGATGGCCGTTGATGGAAATCGACTGTACGGGCCTTGATAAAATTATTAAAAATATCTATAATTTGTGTAAAATCATAAGAAGTGATTTGGGAAAAATTGAGCTGAAAAATTCCATATTTGAAAAGATAAAAATAGATTTTTATCGAAATGAACTATTTTTGAACTAGGATTAAAATCAATTTATTTTTGAAATAAATAAATTGAATTTGAAAGTGATTTTAAAAATAATCAATATTCCCAATACGTGAATTGGGCTGGAGTTGAATCGAAATTATCTTCGGAATATTTCGATGTTGGATTTCGTGAATATACAGATATTGTTATGGGAATTTGAAATATATATTTTATATCGTTATTTCCAATATGATATTTGTTGGTTTCAGAATTTGATATTGAATATAAACCGATATATTTTCTATTCAGAGCCTTGTATTTAATATCAAATATGATTTGGGTTTATCGTGAATCGTGTTTTATATGACATTGGTTCTTTAACCCAGTTAAAGGCAAGATGTTGATTTTTAAAAAGATTAAAACTAAGTGGAGTTTTAATGAATCTTTAATTAGATTAAAATGTGAATTGATAATTTAAATTATCAAATTTGAAAGGTGATCGAGAGTGGAGTATCACCAGTTTTGCTCCAAAGCGGTAGTTAAATCTTTAATTAGATTTAAACGTGAAATGGTAATTAATTTTACCAATAACACCGTGGTGTTAGGAATGGAGTATCACCAGTTTTGCTCCATGGGACATATAGGTCGGGATTAGGGAAATAAAATAAATAATTACTTCGGTGTGGCTCGCTAATCCCGACTAGTTTGAAATGATATCCAAAGGAGGATTAAAGAATAAATTTAGAAGAATTTATCTTGGATAAAATTAATGGGAACCTTTCCCTAAGAATGTGATTTTGTGAATAAAAGAATATTCTGAATTGGAATGAGGCGTTCGTTGTGTTTATGTAACATTTGTTTATTATATATGTGGGTTATTCAGAAAGGCCGGGTTATACCCATTCTGAATAACCGATTCGACGAGATGTCGAAGATGAAGACAGTGGTCGAGGACCGGAAGTCTTCACATTGTTTGGGTGATTACTGATGATCTTGATTGGGCTGTACACCCAAGATGAGGGATACAGTTGGTGATCGTCCAGACGTACTTGGAGATGGATGGATATGCAAGGAAAGTGCCTCCGGTTTCGTTCAGACCCGGAACGAACTTGTAAATGGATTGTGTGTCTGACATTGGATTTTATTCTGTGTTGATTGATTTCTATTAAATATACATCTGTTTGGCGGCGGAGAATTTATTCTCTTGCTTAACGCCCTTCTCTGAGACGTACGAGCTCAGAGGTTGTATATCGATGGACATCAGTCGCATGGAGTGAATTGCTTGTGTGGCACGCGTAAGTGGCAATTGATCAAGGCTTCTGTTGAAAAGAAAAGTCTTGTGGTTGATGATCAAAGCATGGCATGTGTGGCGCAGCTTTGTGTATAGCGTGAATTCACGAGCCTCACGCCTCGGTATGAGTCAAAAAGGGGATAGTGACTGCAGGGAGAGCACGCCGTTTCTTTCTAGCTAGGGTGGTGTCAGTGACCTACCAGCCCTGACATTTATATACTTTTCACCTGTGTGGTTGTTGGAATGCGAGGCGCCTCGGATATAGGTCTGTAAGGACCGAGAAACGTGTGTTCAGGAATAACTAATCCTCAAAAGTAAGAGAGGACCGGCCCTGAAGATCCAAGGATCAGAGTGGGGTCCTGGGACATTTGCTAGAGTGTCTCGAATCGGAGAGGAGCTTGCCCCTTGCCTCGGCTCATGACGGAAATCCAATTTCCAATACGTGATATTGCGGTTTTAATTGTAGAACAAGTATGGCGACATGATAGATGGTACCCATGCCGCCTATTATTGATATTTATGATTTGAAATTGTTTTGACACTATACACCTATAATAGTATCAAATGATTTGTTTTTAAACGTACCAAGCATTATTTGGCTATTATAAGGGAAAACCCTATCCTCCGGCTTGCATTGCATTGTGTGATGGGACCTGGGTCTTATAATAGCTTCATTTTTCTTTATTTAGCATTGCACTATTTGTTCTATGCACTGGTATTCTTGGGAGGAAACCCGTTCCGTGTTATACGGCGTGGTCCCTTGAGTTACCAAACTTTAAAACCAATATTAGTAATTGTTTTAGTTCTCACACCAGTCACATGACTGTCCTGGAGTTTATTGTTTTAACCTAAACTCTGGGTGCCCATATTTTCGACACGGGCAGCTAGTAGTTTTGGTTTTGCAGTTTTATATTCACATCGTCCTGATTTACAGCTGGAACGATGCTCGGAAAGCTCTGTATCCGTGTATCACTTCTAGTTGTGCTTTTGTATTATTTTCCGCTGCTATGTAATTTATTGTAATCTCTGATATTTATTGAATGTAATTTATTCATTTATACTCTGTATATTCTTGTATCTGATGGAATTGTTGTAATAATTCTTCCATCTGCGTTCTGTTTTGTCCTGTTCTCAAAACGATCAGGGGTTTCGAACGGTCTTTGTCGGTTTAACGATCGATTCAGATCGAGCGAAATTCTTTGCCGTTACATACAATCTTCAATAACTTTTACCTGCATATATATATATATACATATATATATATATATATATATGCAGTGTGAGGTGCTCGTTCATGGCCATTGGTGAGATCTTCACCATTTTTCGTCATTCGTGAGTGTCCTCTTCACCTTTCTTTTCCTTCCTTTAATTTCTTTCTTACAATCATTTTATTTCATCAACCTTCACCGATCATTTCGTTGATAATACATTTGATTTTCATTTGTTTTTCACAACTAAGGTCAAATCTGGTTATTTAACAAGCGTGTATGATCAATCAGACATAGTTTTAGATCTATGCATCACTGGACTAACTGCAGTTAATACAAATCCGATGCGAAGCTGTTCGAAATAAGGATATCAGGCCCTTGAGGGAGCTGGGATATGGCATTGCTAGCGAAAGTGTTGAATCACTTCCGGCTCCTCATAACCGATATGCCTATTCTCTAACTTCTTCGTGATTTTGTATGTATGTGAAACTGATTTTTAGGAGACTGTGTTAGAATCGAGTTATGCTAGGGTTTGGTTCGATTGCGGAAATAGATTTGTGTGTCTTAAAGAAGGATAGAGAATATGGTTTCAGTACTAATCCCTTATAGTAGATTTGCTTCAGATAGACTTTCGAAATATTTATACTGGTGTTTGTGATGTAGCTAGCATTTTCTATCATTTTTACCCCAAATTGTTAATGTCTCCAACTATGTTATATAGAGGAATTGGTAGATTTACTGAATTTAAATTCATAAATATATTTGGGGCTATATTATCTTGCTACATCTTGTGTTAGGCAATGTTGTTCTGTTGGTCAATATTAGGTAAATATGAGGATGTTTAACCGGCTTAAGTATGAATGAAATGGGATATGATGATAGGTGAACATGTTCGGTAGCTTATCTTTAGCATTCCTTACCCCAAATGGTTTTATGGGTAGATTGTATTTGTATATGTAGCTACTAGTTGTTTTAGTGAATTGTTTGAGTAAACTGTTATGAATTGGTTTCGATGTTTATAAGGGAGCTGCCAATTGCAATCTTTGGCAATGGTTTTGACTCCAAAACAAAATCTAATAGCTCACATGTATTAGAGGTTAATTTGTCTTTCCAGTGTTCTTTCTTCTCTCATATGATCTGAGTAAGTGGTATTGGGTTCTCTGTGTGATGAGACATTAGTTCCTCTTACAATTATTTATGTATGGGTTCGCAAATGTGTAGGAGTTGTTTAGCAGTTAACATTATAGATGGGAAACGTGAATTTTTCTTCATGCTATCAGGTTTTTGGGACTTTAGGCAAACAAAACAAGAAATATTTGAAGTTTAGTCTACTTTGCTATTCGTTTTCATTCAGATATCTGCAACTTATATAAAAACTAGTACTTGGTTATCTATGCTATAATGTTGATTCAGGTACTAGGATGGATTCACAGTGTTGTGAATCATCAACCAGATTTTGTGCTTGGATTTGAATTTTTGTAAGCTAGGTGATGTTCGTCTGCCTAATTACTAGTCTTCTATATGTTTTATATGAAATCATGTGACCTTTTATGTTTTCATATGTAGTTTGTAGTTGATCCGTTTGAAGAAAAAATTTGGTGAAGGTTTGGATGAAAATGGTGCGAAATGCAAAGTGTTTTGTTTATGTTTTGGAAAAGGTGCTACTGATTTCTAATGTGAAGTAAAATCACTATTTTTGGATTGCATCTTTTATAGAAGACGACCAGATGATGATCTAGAGGAGCTTTAGGCTCGTTAGATGTGCAGTTTGCATGCTAGCAGGATGATGGCCTCATCATGGGTCAATTTATGTTTGTTTAGGTTTAAAAGTTACTTGTATTTTTCAGACTTTTTTTCTTTTTCTTTTTGGGTAATGGTTAGTATGCTAACCTCTTTCTTGTACGATTTTTACAGTTGCTAATAAAGTGAACCAATTTTCAAAATATATATATATATATATATTCTGGATACAGATGTTAGTATATATTTTATAATCAATAATGATAATGATTGAAACAAGGTTGTTGTCATCAAAATTCTATTCTCCAACAATCTCCCCCCTTTTTTATGATGACAACCTTGATTTATAGAATATTCATACCTGATATTACCTGTCAGTCTGATTCCTCGATTACTCCCCCTTTCACCATTAATTCCTTCTAACTCCCCCTTAAACTATGCCTTTCTAGACTATACCTATTTATAATTTCTTCCCCCTTGTCATTAGCATAATATATCTATTTATACTTAGAACTAATTATATATATAACTCCCTCTAAATTTATAATACTCCCTAAATCTATAATTTTCTTAAAACTCCCCCTAACTCTATGACTATACCATTGTAATTCTGCTAGTTAAACTTAAATAGGAGGATAAAATTGTATAAAGTAGGAAATCCAAACAATATCTACAAACAATCCAAAGATATACATGATAAATTAATTTTTCAATCAAATCACACAAATCAAACCATACCATACAAATCAAGCAAATTATTCATACATCTCTTGGAACTTCTACCCATCCATCTCCACCGAAGATCGAATTCGCTTTTATGACTTCCCGTCTTCGTTGTCTTTGGTGAGAGGTGATCCAGTGATGTTGTTATCTTCATCTCTGGAAAGAGAAGAGATCATCCAACGAATAACATCAAAGTGTTTTTCTTGTCATTCAATCATCTTTATCTGACTTAATTCTAGATGACGTTGATTACGGAGAATGATAGATAGGATATTCTTGAAAGAATTGAGAGTTTCTTCAAGATTTTCACTTGGATTGTGAATAGGTTTAGCCATAATTTTGATTATATAGAAGAAGAGTGGTTAGAGATAAAACAGAGAAGTAAAAATGATTTTTTCTGAAAGAAAATGGTATATATAGAGTCTGGAATTTGTTTGAAAATGAATAGATATAAGATAATTATTAAAAAATTCAAATTTGAACAAATTTTAATTTTTGACATTTAAATGTCGACATACAAGAACATGTATGTCGACATACCCATACAATTTTGGGTATTTTATCTTTTCACACAATTTTGAATTATTTCTTATTATATTATATTATTTTATTCTAATGTGTTTTTACAGATTTTTAAAGGTGGTTTTGACAGAGAAAAATCATATATCACTACTAATGAGAGATTACAATCAAACGATACATGAAATACATGAAATAGAAAGTACGGGAAGGAAATACAAGCTAATATGAATGATAACATATTCTAGTTAACTTAGATTTTAGCCGATGAAGACGAGGAAGATGATATTCCAAGTTTTCTTCCAATTTTTTTTGAAAAACTTGTTCATTTTTGAAGAAATTTGGTTGAGAGTCTTCTTGATTTTATTTTGATTTTTGGCTAGTTTGACTTGGTTTTGAAAAATGGCTTCTTTGGATATGACTCTTAATGAAGTAGAAAATTTTATGCTTTCCATGGAGGATTCTTCTTCACCTGTTTCCACTTGGACTTCTTCTTGTTCCATTTTAGCTTGTTTTTCGGTGTATGACTCATATAGTTTGAAAGTGATTGGAATTTGCATAAGGGATATATTTCCCGAGTTAAAGACTTTTCTAGGAACAAATTCCTCTCCTTTGAAATCCACTACAAAATATTTAAAGATTCGGGTAAGATAAATTCCATGATAAAGAGTGTTTTCTTTTATAGACATTTCCTTCGATTTATAATCTCTCAAAATTACTTCGGCCCAATTAATATCATAAGTGACAAAGATGGCAAAAAGATCTTTTTGGTCTTTGAGAGTAGGGTTATTAAAGTTTTCGAAATGGGGAGTGAGAGTATGTTAAATAAGAAGGTTAACACTTCTTACTTTTGGACAGAAAAAGTAATTCTTAAATTCCATATGTTCATTGCTTTCAAAAATTTGATGAAAAGTTTCCAAACCATGTTGATCGATTTCAAAATCCGAAAAATCTGATCCTGTTTTCTTGCAATTTAATATGGTTCCCAAAACATCACTATCCAAAATAATTTGAGTGTCTTTCACACTACTCCAAACTTGATTTTCATTTCCTTCGAAAAATCCATGATGTAAATTTGCATAAAATATTTTGATAAGATTTGGATAACATACTTCATCATTATCTTGAGAATCAATCAAACTTAAAACTTCATTTCGATGAAAAAGAGTAGGAAGATCATAGGATGCAAAATCTTCAAAGATAGTGAATGTTCCTGTATTTACTTTTCCATTCGTTACATAGTCTATGTATGCTTGAATAGCCTCCAGGTTGTTGTAGAGATGACCATTGAGAGTCTTAGTTAGTCTCATGGTCTTTGGAGCACTTAAGGAAGCCATTAGAGAATAGTGTCGAAGTGCATAGGATAAAGAAAGTAGTTTTGAATTTTGAATGAGAGGCAGAAAGAATAGTATTGAATAGATGATTAAATAGAGATCAAATAGACACATCTTTCTTAATAGAAGGACACCGTTTCAGACCTTGAGAGTTGGTGAAAAGGTGGTGGGAAGTTTGAAAGTTTAAACATTTGAAATTCAAAGTTTGAATTTCAAATTCTGGTGTATATGTCGACGTGTATATTCATGTGTGCCGACATACATGTGACAATTCAAAAATTCAGGTGACTTTTTAACTTTGTTTATATTATTTAATATTTTATATTCTTGTTTAGTTATTTCCTAAGATATTATCTAAAAAAAAAATATAAAATCAAATTTTATTATTATATTATTATTATTTTGAATTTCAAAATTCTAATCTAAAAAAATATTTTAAAATTAATTATTATTATTATATTTTTATTTTATATTTCAAATTTGAATTTAGAATTCAAATTTAAACAAAGCAAGAAAATAAGAATCCACTCAACCACTTCAATCAAAAATTATTAATTAAGGCATACTTGATTTTTTGATCCATTCCTTCGATATTTTCTGATTCTTGAATTGTTATGAAGCACATATTTGAATTTCCGGTTTCCGGCTCTTCATCACTTGATGATGAATCTGAATCATCTAAAGTTGGTGCATATGCTCTTTTCCTCTTCTTTGACGAATTATCGTTTGTTTGTTGACTTGATCAATCTGGATATGGACACATCCTTTTTACATGGCTTGGTTTGTTACGGTTGTAGCATCTATCGTTATTACTATTTTTTCCTGAACATTCTTGAATATTTTTCTAAAAATTATTCCTCGTTTTATATCTCAAGAATTTTCTAAAATTCCTTGTCATTAAGTCAATTTCTTCATCATCCTCACTGTTTGAATCCGAACCATCAGTTATTGCTTTGAATGCCATATATTTCTTTTCTGAAGACTTATTCTCCTTTCTTTTCTGTAACTGTACCTTGAATGACATAAAATTCTTAATTAACTCTTCAATCTTCATTTCATTAATATTATTGGCCTCTTATATTGCCAGTGTTTTTAGATCCCATTCTAGAGTTAGAGAATTAAGAATTTTTCTGACTTGATCTTCTTCAGAATAAGTTTTTCCCAAAGCCATTAATGAATGCACGATTTGCTGGACCCTGCAGTACATATCGGAGACAGATTTATTCTGATTCATTTTAAATAACTTAAATTGATTTGTTAGGATTGATATCTTTGTCTGTTTAACATTATTTGTTCTTTTATGAGTAACTTGCAAGGTTTTCCATATTTCATAAGCATATTTACAAACTGATACTCTGTTAAATTCATTTCTATCTAATGAACTGAATAACATATTCATAACCTCAGAAATACTTTGCGCAGAGGCCTTTGTTCATTACTCCATTGTGCAAAATTAGTAGTGACTTCAACATATTTAGTTTGTGTGATATTCTGAGTGCCTAATCCTATAGATTGTAAATATATTTTCATCCTACATGCCCAATAAGAATAATTACTACTATTAAATAGTGGTGGTCTAACAGTAGACTGACCCTCTACAAATGAACTATTATTGTTAGCAATTCCAATGTTGGTTGCCATTTAGTATTTTCAAAAATTAGGTGGAGCTGGAGTTTTTGGTTGAGCTGGAGATTTGATGCTTTTCTCTGGTGTCTCTTCCCACCATGGATATGATGAAGCATGTGGAGCTGGAGCATTCAGAGATTCAAGGGAGACAGTTTGGACTTCCCAGCCTTTGTTGTACCTTTACTTAGAGGGAATGTCCATTTCTCTTGCTCTTTGTGCGTCTTATGTGGAGTGTTGGAAATTTCAGCGTCACTCTTGTCTATAGCGTCTATTTGTCGAGGCTTCATCTGCCTTGCCTACTGTATAGTTATCTTTTTGGTCGTTGACCATCTTTTCTATTGTTTCTTAGACGTATATTGTTATGTTTCTATTTTTCATGTGTGCGCACGGTTTCTTCATTCTGTAGAAATTGTTATTGTGAGCCGTTGGAGAATGGCCAGATTCTCCCTTTTGTTATATTATATATTACTTTTTTGTTAAAAAAAATCAAAAATTTAGATGATGAAATTTTGAAATCCTAAGCTTTGATAACAATTGTTAGGGATAAGGATCAAGGATCTTAAGGCAAAACTAACACTAGAGGGGTATGTATAGTGTTTTAAAGAACTTATAGAAATCTTAACCAATTAACAATTACTCAAACAACTATATGAATAGCAGAATGTATATCACAACAGAAACAATCATAGATGAAAATATAAACTGAAATAAAATGTAGAAAAGGAAAGAACACACCCAATTTTATACTGGTTCGAATTATTCCTACGTCTAGTCCCGCACAATGCTGGATTGTGCAGAGTTTTATTAATATCAGTATCTAATTACAACACCCTTGATTTCACGGCTTTAAGATTAACACTGATTCAACACCCATGATTTCATGACTACAAGGTTATCACCGCTCCTTTTCCATGATTTATGGGCTATATGGAACACACCCTATGCCTTTCCTTGATTTCAGGGATACAAGGAACACACCCTTCCTATCTTTAATTACAATTGCTTTATAACTCTTGAGTAGCACTTCCAAACAGAGAGTATTTGATAGAGATTGAAAATAGAAGAATAATGATACAATTTGTGTTGAAATCGCCAGAGTATAAGAGTAGAATCTTAGAAAATTAAGAAGAATAATGGTGGTATGTAAAGTAGGGAAGAAGGAGATGATAACTTTGGAAAAATTCGAAATCAAACCCTTTGTATAGTGTTCCAAGAGTCATAACAGTTTCTGAAACGTTTTAAAATGAAAAGACACATCTTTTAAAAATTAAAAATTTGTGACAGTTATATGTCGACATGTACAAATGTGTATGTCGACATATGCTATATATTTTTAAATTTTAAATCATTTTTAAAGTATTTAAACCAATATATATAATCTGGAAATTCCTGAAATAAAAGTAGTTATTTAAAATATAATTTTCCAAGTATAAAAACATATTTAAACATATGATTTAAAAACTATATGCATACAAATGATATAAAACTATATAATATACTTATAAACATATATAATTATAAAACTTTATAATATATAAACATAAGAAACTTAGGAAGTATATGGATTTGAAATCATAAGTTAAAAATTCCTTACATGGTTAAAAATATTTTTGAGAAGCGTATGAACTTAGTTTATAAATATTTTGAAATCAATTATAAAAGAGATAATTTGAAAACAGAATTGGGTGCTATTGTAACTGCCCGCATTTTATGTATCGAAGGATCATAAAATATTTTTATTTTATTTCCTGAGGGTTGGATCATTCTCATATTTTAATACGTTGTTTATGGGGATGTGAGACATAGTCCATAATTTTTACCAATTTTATTTGTGACCATTTTTCCACTGTCAGTCTTGTACAGGGCATAACATTTGACTCGGATCAAATCAGGTGCTGAGAATGTTCTCATTGGATAGGAAATGATGATTCCCATTCCATAGAGTGGTCACATTAAAGATTTGGCTAAGCAGCTTGGGAGAAATCATTGTTTTAAGGTTTCACAGTTGATTATTCAGGTTTTGTAAGCCATATTGGGATGATTTAGGGAGGCCCGTTCATGGGCTGGTGGAATGCTATAAATAGGGGGTATGAGGCATGGAGAATAGTTTACATTCTCCATTCTCTCATTTGGAAGAGCTAGAGGTCCTCCATTACTCCATCTTCTTCACCTTTCCATCATTAGATCTTAGATCTACTTAGAGAATCGAAGATCTACATCGTTTGAAGCTAGATCTACATCAATTGAAGAGAGAGTTCATCAAATCGAAGAGTTTAGAGCAAATTCTTCACTGTCTGGAATCTTAACTTCATCATTTTATGTTGTTTTGAAGAATTGGTGAGTGATATGCATCTCTCACGCAGATTCAATCAAGTATATAAGTTGTATGCACATGCTTTCATCATTTTAAGTCAATTTCTCCTAGATCTACATCATGGTAAGTCTATTTTCATTTGAATCACCATTGATCTAATCTAGCAACTTAAAACTGGTAATTTCCATATTGTTCCATAAGTTTATGCAAGTTAGATCCATAATTTAGTTCATATGTTCATTTATCATGATTTTGATGAATTTTACATAATTATTGATGAAATTTTCATTTACAAGTTGTTGATTTCATAACATGTTTGTGGTTGAATTGGATGAGTTGATTTTGACGATATAGTCGTTTGGCGAAGTTGCGGTCAAGTTTGGAGATGGGTCTGTCCAGGTGACGGGTCGGCATCATCCAATGGGTCAGTCAAGACGAAGGCATTCATGTTGGCCCTGTGATGGGTCGACCAAGAGGTATTATAATATGGATTGCCCGGAAGCTATGGGTCGGTCGGCATGGAGTGTGATGGATCGGTCAGAACTTCGTAATATGGATCGATCGGGACGAAGTGTGGATAGATCGGTCGAGTCCCTTAGTGATGGATTGGTCATGACTTCTGGAGGATGGATCGGTTGGAGTATCTGGGGATGGATTGATCGGTTCTCTTGGGGAATGGGTCGGTCCATTTTTCTGCATAATAGATCGGCATGTATTGAAGGTTATGGTGGCGCTTTTAAACGCTATGGTTGATGGCATAAATGTTGTGGTTTGTTTCCGTAGTGAATGTGTGAATGTTATGGATTGTTTCAGACCCTATATTAGTGTTGTTTGTTTCAGTAATGTTGTAACTTCTAAGTGGATTCAATAGGGAATGTCGAAGAGATCTGATGCATTCGTTGATCGTTGAAATGCAACGGATGTGATGACAACTCAATGGTGTTCCGAGTTAGTTGATAATGGTTGGATAGTCGCTGTCGATGACTAGAGATATTAAAGGCTGAGGAATTATCTTTGTCATAGGTTCTAATGGGATCAAAGCAGGGGTATGTCTAAAAGACTGGTTGTATGGTTGAGTACCCTGGGTATCGTTGAAAGGCCTAGGTACGTATCGTTGAAAGGCGTAAGGAGTTTTTGCTAGAACCGGGTTTACCATTAGCCTTGACATATGGAAAGGTTGGCCGTCATACGATTAACAATGGTTTCGAAGCAGGATTGGCTGTGATAGCCATAGTCGGTCATGGATGATTGGTTGTTCTGTTTGTACAACCTCACGTAGATTGTCCAACGTCGGAGAAGATGTTTCTTGGGTGCTTGTCTGATATTGGCTTAGACCTCTGGGGATTGTGCTTGAGGGATATTGAATTTGATTAGGATGGTTTATGTGAGATATATAATCTGGATGTTACGAGTGTTATTGTTTGGTTGCTTTGATTTCCATGATTGAATGGTTGTTTGGTTTCCATGAATGTATGGTTGAAATGCTTTATGTAAAGGCTATCACTATCCAGTGTGGGGAAGAGGGTGGAGTTCTTCTCTGGTAGTTAGAGTAGATTTGGTTGTTAATATCTCTATTCTCATATACTTTATTGATGATGTTTGTTAGTTGTTTTATCGCTCACTAAGTCTGTTGTTTAACTCAAGGTTTTATCTTGCCCTCTTATTACCTTTGGCTGTTCATCCGGTTTTGGATGGACAGAGTAGGTGGCAGGTGATTAGTAAGGACGATGCTGCTGGGTAGTGGCGAGTAGGTGACTAGTGTATTTCTTTCATATATCTAGTATCTTTTATTTCCGCTGTTTGATGTTTGACTCTCAGTGCTGTAGTGAGGCAAATTTGTACACAAACTATTGTTGTAATCTGAGTGTATGGATATTTCGTTCTAGTTGTTATGAAAGTTTGGATTTTCTTCTCAAATATGCTTCACTATTATTGCCTATTGTATATGCTCTATTATATTTTATCCTTGCATTGTGAGTTACGACAAGTTCCGATTGTGTTTCATCCCTTGTTGATCGTCCATAACTGCCTGGCACATCTTTCAGCGCATTATTTCTCTTGTTTAGTGCAGAGGTTATGGGTGGTCGTCACAATTGGTATCAGAGCTCTGGTTATCAATTTTAACCAAATTTCGAAGACGTAATTATGCATGAGAGACGTATTTGTAGATTTGTGATGGATGAATACTATATAGTATAATAGCATTCGTACTTCTTTAGCAGCTTTTCTTGCAAGTAGCTAATCATTCTAATTTGCAGATTTAGAATGAGTCGACGTACTTCGAGACATACTGATAGGGAGAGTACTGTGCCTGGAGGGAGTAATGGCGGTACTCCAGATTACCCAGCTATGATAGAAGCGTTCATGAGAAGGGTACACGCTCCAGTGGCAGCCGCGGTAGATGTAGGTGTGTAGGTTCCTAGGGTTGTGGATTTCGCGAAGTTATGCAAGGACTTTACATCTCTAGGAGGAAAACCATTCAAAGGAACAAAGCCAACTGAAGAGGTTCATAGGTGGTTAGATTCTTATTTTCATATTTTTGGAGATTTGGGAATCGATGATGCAACTAAGAGAAAGCTTGCGTCATGGCAGTTGCAGGGCAGGGCCATAGAGTGGTGGAATTCAGTTACGCAAGAGACTCCAGAAGAGGAAATAACTTGGGAACAGATCCAAGTTAAATTCAAGACAAAATTTATCTCCACTGCATAGAAATCTTCTCTATTCAAGAAATTTTTGGAATTGAAGCAAAATGTTAGGCCGGTGCTAGATTATGTTTCAGATTTTGAGGCCTTGTCCAGATATGCTCGTTTATACATTGACGCACCCTATCAGAAGAATGAGAAGTTTGTTATGGGTAGGATACCTATATAGGAAGACCGTTGGTGGAACATTTTGATGATTCATTTGAGAAGCTTGTGGGAAAAGCCGTGAGAGAGCTTGTTTCCAAAAGAGGAAGTTGTTATTGTTTCATCCAAGGAAGCTACGAAACCACAACAGGGTAGTAATAACAACAGGAAGAGGAAGCAACAACAGCAAAAAGGGAAGAAGAAGCCTAAGAGTAAAGTGGTTTGCTATAACTGTCAACAGAAGGGTCATTTCACTAATGAGTGCAAGAATCCCAAAGCTGAAAAGAAGTGCTTCAAGTGTAGAAAGCCTAGTCATGAGATAAAGGATTGTCCAAAATCATCTAAGGGTAAGCAGGTTGTGAAGGCTTATGCTTTGGAATCCATACCATCTTCTTCAAGAGCTCCTACTATAGAGGAGAAAGGGAAGGGTGTCGTTGTCCAAGGTATCCTTTCCGTTTGAGGTGTTTCAGTTCGAGTGTTGTTTGATACTGGAGTGTCACATTCTTTTATTTGTAATAAGCTCGTTTGCAGCTTGGGTTTGGAACCTGAGACTTGTGATAGACCTTTGATTGTGACTAATCCAGTTGGTGGTTCGTCCAGCCTTTGTATGCTTTGTCGTGGTCTTGTGTTATCGAGTCATGGTTGCACTTTTGTATGTGATTGCTTTATGTTAAACTTCGCTGGGTTTGGGATCATCTTGGGCGTGGATTGGCTCAAGAGGTATGTGGCAAGAGTGAATTGCGAGAGGCTAGAGGTGAGAGTCGAGGATGTGGAAGAGAGAAAGGTGTTGATTAGATGTAAGCCCAAAGACTAGGTCTTCGTAAGCTATCTATATTCACTTGGGATTCCACAGAAACACTTGTCATCTTTGTTCATCGCAAATGAGTTTGGTGATGTCTTTGACGAGGTTAGAGGGTTGCCGCTGTATCGTGAGATTGAGTTTAGGATCGATTTGGTCGAGGGTGTTAGACCTATCGTTATGCCTCTTAGGTGGATGGCGCATAAGGAATAGCGGGAGTTAAAGGTGCAAGTTCGTGACCTTTTAAGGAACAAATTCATTCAGAGAAGTGTATCCAAATGGGGTGCACTTGTTGTGTTTGCAACCAAGGCAGATGGCTTGTTGAGATTGTATATGGACTATCGTGAGCTGAACAAGGTAACCCAGAAGAACAAGTATCTGTTGCCAAGGATCGATGACTTGTTCGATCAGCTTCACGAGGCCAAAGTGTTTTCTCAGATTGGCAACGGGATTTCACCAGTTGAGAGCGGCAAAGGATAGTGTGCTGAAGACTTCTTTTAGGACACCATCTGGTTTCTTTGAATGGTTAGTGAAACCTTTGGGTTAACTAACGCGCCAGAATATTTTGTGGATCTTATGAATAGAGTTTTCAGAGATCAGTTGAACAAGTCCATGCTTATGTTCGTGGATGATATTCTGGTTTACTCTCGGAATGAGGAAGAGCACAAGACGCATTTGAGAGTTGTTTTGGAAATCTTGTGAAAGCATCAGCTGAGAGCTAAGTTTTCGAAATGCCACTTCTGGAAGAATGAAATGAGGTTCTTTGGCCATGTTGTTTTCAGAAATGGAACAGTAGTTGATCCCGCTAAGGTGGCAGCAATCCAGAACTGGGATAGACCTAAGAGTGCGACAAATGTTCGAAGTTTTCTTGGATTGGTAGGATATTACCAATGGTTTATCAAGGATTTTTCCAAGATAGCCGCACCATTAACAGGATTGGCGATGAAGAACCAAGTGTTTACATAGGATGCAAAGTGTGAGCAAGCATTTGGAGTTCTAAAAGAAAGATTGACGAGTGCTCCTACGTTGACCATTCCAAGCGGGAATGAAGAGATGGTGGTGTACACCGACGCATGTGGTACTGGACTTGGAGCAGTGCTGATGCAAAAGAATAAGGTTGTGGCCTACGCAAGTCGACAGCTGAAGCTGCACGAAAGGAATTATCTAACTCACGATTTAGAGTTGGCAACAATCGTGTTTGCTCTGAAGATGTAGAGACATTACATGTTGGGAGTTCGATTCGAGTTGTTTAAGGATCACAATTTGTTAAAGTATCTTTTCTCCCAAAAGGATTTGAATCTTCAGTAGCAACGGTGATTAGAGTTTCTAGTATCTTATGATTTTGGTATAGCTTATACTCTTGGTAAATGTAACGTAGTTGCTGATGCATTGAGTCGAAGACATGCAAGTTTGGGAGTGATGTTTTCAGAATGGAAGAGCCTTGAGTATTTGGAAAGATTTGACTTCAGGCCAAGGTGTGAGTTGGAACCTGAAATATTGGCAAGCTTTTCGATAAGACCTACTCTCATCGAAAGGATTGGCGAGGGCCAAAAGCGAGATGCAAAGCTTGTCAAGTTTATCCAGAAACTAGAACAAGAGGATAAGGAATTCGAGGTCGATCGAGAAGGTTAGCTTCGAAAGCAAGGATTACTAGTTGTTCCTAATAACAACAAATTGAGAGATGAGGTTTTGAGGGAATGTCATCACTCGAAGTTGACGATCCATCCCAGAGGTAATAATATGTATCAAGACATGAAGCGAGTCTACTGCTCGGAAGGGATGAAAAGAGATATTGGAAAGTTCATTTCCAAGTGCATGAACTATCAGTTGGTGAAACCAGAACAGAAAAAGCCGAGTGGTTTGCTTCTGCTATTGGAAGTTCCTACATGGAAATGGGAGCAGATATCGATGGATTTTATCGATGGACTACCTAGAACCAAGGCAGGAAACGAAGGAATTTGGGTCATCGTGGATCACCTGACCAAAAGTGCAAGGTTCATTCCTGTAAAATCGACTAGGACAACATCTAAGTTGGTTGAGCTTTATGTGAAATGGATAGTTCGGTTCCATGGTATCCCAAAGAGCATTGTGAGTGATCGAGATCCATTATTCACGAGTAGATTTTGGAATAGTTTGCAAGAAGCTTTGGGAACCAAGTTGTGTTTGAATACAGCTTATCATCCCCAAACTGATGGTCAAACCGAGAGGGTTAACCAAGTTTTGGAAGATCTCCAGAGGGCTTGTGTGTTAGACTTTGGAGGATTATAGGAAGACCATCAACATCCGTTGAGTTTGTGTATAATAATAGCTACCAGTCGAGCATTGGGATTACACCATATGAGGCATTATATGGTAGACCATGTAATTCTCCGGCATGTTGGTTAGAAACTAAAGATAAGTTGATACTTGGACCAGAGATGATTAGAGAGACATCAGATTGTATCGAGATTGTTCAATAACGAATGAAAGCAGCCCAAGATCGTCATAAGAGTTACGTCAGTAAGCGTCGAAAAGATTTGGAATTTGATGTTGGCGACATGGTTTTCATGAAGATTTCACCGTTGAAGCATGTTGTTCGATTCAGAAATAAAGGAAAGTCATCTCCTAGGTTCGTTGGACTGTTTCCAATAATTGAGCGGATTAGAAAGCTTGCGTATAAGTTGGAGTTACCTGAGAAGATGTCGGGAGTACATAATGTTTTCTATGTGTCGTTTCTACGGAAGTGCGTGCATGATTCGAATATGGTGGTATCTCCAGAACAATATGAAGGCCTAGAAGTAGAGACCGTAGTTACGAGACCTTGTAAGCCATTTCGCGTTGTGGGGAATGGCACAAAATAGCTTAGGAGGAAGACGGTTAAGTTAGTCAAGGTACAATGGAGTGAGGATGATGACGATTGTACATGGGAGACGGAAGAGAGTATGAAGACGACCCATCTAGAACTCTTCATCGGTACCACCCATTGATAACGTGTCATCATTATATCAATGTAACTTGTGATATAGTTGTTGTTGTTAGAATTCCACGTGCTAGGATAAGTCTATGGACGCATGGCTTGATGGCTGCTAGTTTGGGTGATAGAATTGGCTGCTCATGGATGATAGGGACGCAGAATTGTTTTTGTTGCTTATGGTTGTTGGAATTTCGGAGGCGAAATTTCCTAGGGGGGTAGAATGTAACAACCCACATTTTACATATCAGAGGATCATAAAATATTTTCATTTTATTCCCTGATGGTTGGATCATTATCATATTTTAATATGTTGTTTATAGGGATGTGATACATGTCCATAATTTTTACCAATTTTATTTGTGACCATTTTGCCCCTGTTAATCTTGTATAGAGCATAACTTTTGACTCGGATTGAATCAGGTGCTGAGATTGGTCTCATTGGAAAGGAAATGATGATTTCCATTCCGTAGAGTGGCCACATTAACGATTTAGCTCAGCAGTTTGGGAGAAATCGCTGTTTTAAGGTTTTGCAATTGGTTGTTCAGGTTTTGTAAGCCATAATGGGATGATTTGGGGAGGCCCATTAGTGGGCTAGTTGTAACTCCCCGTAATTTTAATAATAATGTTAACGAATTAAAGAATACTTAATTTCAAATGTGGGAATTAAGGGAAACGGGTCATTCCATTGTGTTCATCTTGGAATTCTGCTTGAGATAGAGTCCGAGTTTGCGTAAAACTGATACCGTATGAAGAAGATATGGACAAACGAAGTTAGGCAGAAAAACCAGAAACGGGCCAGAATGCACTGGCGCACTTGGGAAGTGCGCCAGAACAAAATTGCACTGGCGCACTTGGGAAGTGCGCCAATGCAAAGTTGCACTGGCGCACTTGGCAGGTGCGCCCAGGCCGAGGTAAAAACCAGTACAGATTTCTGAGGCTCTGATTCGAACAGTGAGTCAGTGCTGAGTCATTTCTGACTAGTTAATGAGTCATTAGGGTTTCTGGATAGTTCTAATTTGGACTGAGTGGTTTTGATTAACCCTAAGATCATCGGACGGCTATAATTAAATTGAAATTCTATATAAACATGTGTAGACTCAAACCCTAGAATCAAATCAAAATTAGATCAATGGTTGTCATGTTGTCACTCCAAACCCTAGAGTAGCCGCCACCAACTAAAAGCAAAGTAAAGCAACTCAATTCAAATCAAATCAAGCCTAAAACTACAACAACGAAATTGCCTACATCAAGGGAATGCTAATCAATTACAGAATTCAGATCCCAGAATTCAAGACCCCTTTTTCGGAGAGTTCTAGTCACTTTTAGGTTTAAATAGATAAAAGTGAACAATTGTAGACTATGATTTGGGTATATGTTGTTTGTAGTTATGCACGTTTATTGTTGTTGTGGATCATGAAATTATACGAGTTTATTGTGGTGGCGAATCATGAAATGATGCAAGTTCCTTATTATTGTGAATCATAAAATTATGCAAGTTCATTATTGTTGTGAATCATGAAATGATGCAAGTTCATTATCGTTGTGAATCATGAAGTTATGCAAGTTATTATGTTGAGAAACTATGAACCTATGCAAGTTACCTATGCAAGTTATTGTGTGATGA
Source organism: Allium sativum (assembly GCA_030737875.1). Lineage (NCBI taxonomy): Eukaryota > Viridiplantae > Streptophyta > Magnoliopsida > Asparagales > Amaryllidaceae > Allium > Allium sativum. The sequence goes on from CM060912.1 coordinate 177,906,476, forward strand.
ATTCATGAACCTATGCAAGTTGATACGTTGTTAATTCATGAATCTATGCTAGTTGTTATGTTATGAATCATGAACGTATGCAAGTTACCTATGCAAGTTGTTAAATTGTGAATTCATGAACCTATTATGTTGTGGATCATGAACCTATGTAAGTCACCTATGCAATAGGTTATGTTATGAATCATACAAGTTGTTATGTTGTGAATCACGAACCTATATAAGTTGTTAATTATGCTGAGAATCATGAACCTATGCAAGTGGTTGTGTTGCAAAATCATGAATCTATGCAAGTTGTTAATTATGTCATGAATCACAATTATATGCGAAGTTATCGTGTCACTTTCCCTAGTTGTCATGATTATGCCAATAATTGTACTAAAAATGATCACCTTGTCATTCCCTTTATTTTACTGTTATGGCAAGGCTACCTTGTAGCCTCGATGATGCCAAAAACGCAAACGGTTACGCTAGTTAAGAAACGGGGAAAAGGGGAATTTGTTATAGGCATAATTTACATAGTGATTATGTAAATTGGACACATGATTCTAGTAGGGAAACATATAAATAATTACCTATTATGACATAGGTAAAGTTGAGTAAAAATGGTATAATTTGAATATGAACATTTATGGATAGGAAATTCAAATTGTTAATAAGATAGGTATTGACACCTATAAAAAGGAAAGGATTAATTAATTAACTTAATAAATCAAAAGAGGAATGTTTAAGCAATTAAAGTCTGAGGATTTAATATTGAGAATTGGCATAAAATAAATTTGTGATGTTAATTGGTATGATTTTACATACCATAAATAGATGGACATAATTGAGTCTATTATGGCCATAGTTAAATTTGGAATTGATTGATAATTTGAATAGGGAAATTAATTCAAATTGGGGAATGATTAATTAGGAGTAATTAATCGTCTAAGACACGAGGTTAGGCTCTTTTGTGGTGTAAGACTGCCCGGACCCGCCCGGCAAATCCAGCTGCCACAAATGCCAGTCTAATGTGGGAGGTCTTTGGCATAAATTAAATGCGTAACAATTGTAAATACACGAGGTTAGGCTCGTTTGTGGTGTAAGACTGCCCGGATCCGCCCGACAAATCCAGCTGCCACAAATGCCAGTCTAATGTGGGAGGTCTTTATAAGGTTACGGTCTTAATGAATTAAGAAACACTTAACCAGACAAACAAGTAGTGGGACATGAGGGGTTAAGTGGGTGCCTTGGGTGGCATGTGGAATTAAGTGGGTGCCTTGGGTGGCATGTGAAATACGATTAGGTGTCTCAATAATTAATTAATGCTGATTAAAGACTACTTAACCTAACTAAATACATATGGGCTGTATGACGATAGACATAAGTTAGGGTTACGTAAAACGAGTTGGATTGTGGGTGGGTTAAGTACAACTGATGGGTAGGTGGGTAATATTAATATATATAGGCCCACAAACTTAACCATTAAATAAATATGATTAAATCAGTGGGAGGGTTAAGTACAACTGAAGGGTAGGTGGGTAATATTAATACATATAGGCCCACAAACTTAACCGGATAAAAAGGGTTATGTAATTAAAGACACCTAATGGTATACATAACCGGGGCAGAATAGTAAAGTTATGTATTAAAGACACCCTTAGGGGTACGCATAACTAATGGGAATAGATAGAGTTATGTATTAAAGACACCTATAGGTAAGCATAACTGATAGGTAGATTAAGGGTTATGTATTAAAGACACCTATAGGTACGCATAACTGATTGAGGGCTATGTAATTAAAGACACCTTAGGGTATACATAGTCAATAGAAAACCTAGTGGGGATACAAGACATAGAGGAGAGCTTGTATCATGTTGTGTGGGACCCATTTTAGTCAGTAACCCGGAGGGGTATCAAAGTAAAGATCTCCGTACTAGGCGGGGAAGGGGCACGCTTACTGATTGATTGTAAGAGATCCAAAACGAGATGGATGGTGTGGGCGGCGCAAACCGACCGGGGACATGTGCGTGCATGGGCCGGGCAGAGGGGGACAAGACGACCGTGACACCAGTAGGTATAACTGTGCACACCTTAGGTTGCCACTTTAGGGAAGTGATACCCCCTAGTTGTGGGACCAGCACAGAGTATCTGCAAAGTAGGGAGCCGATCGATTAGGGTAGTAGTTAGGGTATACCCGGACGTGTGCCCTAAGTCTACCAATTTATAGTGGGGAAGGGGGGTAGTGGGTATGACTAGTTGAGATAGGATCAGGCGGCACCTACGACAGCAGTTAGGAATACACGAAACTACCACCATCATTATCGTTATTATGGTTAGCGGAAGAGATCATCCCATCTTGATTTGACTAGTAATAGTGCAGAGTAGTTAGTAGTGAAGCATGCATACACCTTACCTTATTTGTCCTATCATACCTGCCATCTATACCGTGAATCCTCTTATCCACTTTGTATGTCTGTCATGTTTACCTTTATTTATTTACTGGCTAAAAATTACTGGACTCACCAGACGTATGTCTGACCTAGTTTGTTTCGCCTCTTTTCTTCCGTTTCCCCCCAGGTTCTCAGGGAGGAAACACCCAGGTTTAGTCAGGATTTGGATATCATCTTCTAGGAGCTACTTCTGAAGTATGGCTCGAGTCTCTGTCTCTTACATGGCTTGCTCTTTAATATGGGGAATGATGTTTTTCCTTTATATACCTATGTACTCTGATGATGTAAGACAGAAGTATTTTAATGGTTTTATGACTCATGGTATTATGTAACAAAGTATTTTGGTGATTTAATAAATTTGTTTATTTTCTGTTGCAAAATTTTTATATCTGTCTTGTTATATTCTGTGTTTGTTTACCAAAAACGCTCCATTGAAGTTAAGGCATTCCCTTTGTGAGTGACTTTAATGGAGGTGGGGTGTTACACTAGTGGAATGCTATAAATAGGGGGTAGGAGGCATAGAGAATACTTTACTTTCTCCATTCTCTCATTTGGAAGAGCCAAAATTCCTCCATTATTCCATCTTCTTCATCTTTCCACCATTAGAGCTTAGATCTACATTAGAGAATTGAAGATCTACACAGTTTGAAGCTAGATCTACACCAACTGAAGAGAGAGTTCATTAAATCAAAGAGTTTAGAGAAAATTCTTCGCTGTCTGGAATCTTAACTTCAACATTTTATGTTATTTTGGAGAATTGGTAAGTGATATGCATCTCTCATGCAGATTCAATCAAATATATGAGTTGTATGCGCATGCTTTCATTATTTTAAGTCTATTTTCATATGAATCACCATCGGATCTAATCTAGCAACTTAAACCAGTAATTTCCATATAGTTCCATATGTTTATGCAAGTTAGATCCATAATTTAGTTCATATATTCATTTATCATGATTTTGGTGAATTTTACATAATTATTGATGGAATTGTTATTTACAAGTTGTTGCTAATTTCATAACATGTTTTTGGTTGAATTGGATGAGTTGATTTCGACGATATAGTCATTTGGTGAAGTTGCGGTCAAGTTTGGAGATGATTTGGGTCTGTCCAGTTGATGGATCGGCCGAACTAGAGATGGATCGGCTGGGATTGAATGGGTCGATTGTGGTGTGGCTTGGAGAACAAGTCAGGGGATGGATTGGCCGGACTGGAGATGGATCGGCCGGGGAGGACTGGAGATGGATTGGTCGGTAGGCTTAGAAGCGTGGATCGGTCGGAAGGCACAAGGCGTGGATCGTCCTGAGCAATGTTTGATGGGTTCGGCATCATACAATGGGTCGGTCAAGACGAAGGAGTTCAGGTCGGTCCTGTGATCGGTCAGCCAAGGGGTATTATGATATGGATCGGCCTGAAGCTATAGGTCAGTAGGCACAGAGTGTGATGGATCAATCAAAACTTCATAGTATGGATCGTACGGGATGAAGTGTGAATGGATCGATCGAGTCCCTCAGTGATGGATCGGTTGTGACTTTTAGAGGATGGATCGGTCGGTTCTCTTGGGGAATGGGTCGGTCTGTTTTTCTGCATAACAGATCGGCATGTACTGAAGGTTATGGCAGTGCTCTGAAACGCTATGATTGATGGCATAAACGATGTGGTTTGTTTCAGTAGTGAATGTGTGAATGCTATGGATTATTTTGGACCTTATATTAGTATTGTTTGGTTTAATAATGTTGTAACTTCAACGTGAATTCAATGGGGAATGTCGAAGTGATGTGATGAATTCGTTGATTGTTGAAATGCAACAGATGTGATGACAACTCAAAGGTGTTCCGAGTTGGTTGATAATGGTTGGATAGCCGTCGTCGGTGATGACTAGAGATATTGAAGGCTAAGGAATTATCATTGTCGTAGGTTCTAGCAGGCTCAAAGCAGGGGTATGTCTAAAAGACCGGTTGTATGATCGAGTACCCTGGGTATCGTTGAAAGTCCTAGGTATGTATCGTTGAAAGGCGTATGGAGTTTTTGCTAGAACCGAGGTTATCATTAGCCCTTGACATATGACAGGGTTGGCTGTCATAAGATTAACGATGGTTTCGAAGCAGGATTGGCAGTGATAGCCAGAGTCGGTCATGAATGATTCGTTGTTCTGTTTATACCATCTCACGTAGATTGTCCAACGTCGAAGAAGATGTTTCTTGGGTACTTGTCTGATATGGGCTTAGGACTCTGGGTCATGTGCTTGAGGGATGTTGAACTCGACTAGGATGGTTTACGTGAGATATATAATTTGGATGTTATGAGTGCCATTGTTCGGTTGCTTTGATTTCCATGATTGAATGGTTGTTCTAGTTTCCATGAATGTATGGTTGAAATGCTTGATGTAAAGGCTATCACTGTCCGATGTGGGGAAGACAGGATGAACTTCTTCTCTAGTGTTTAGAGTAGATTGGGTTGTTAATCTCCCTATTCTCATATACTTTATTGATGATGTTTGTTAGTTGTTTTATCTTTCACACTGTTGTATGACTCAAGGTTTTATGTTTCCCTCATATTACCTTGGGCCGTTCATCCAGTTTTGGATGGGCAGACTAGGTGGCAGGTGATTAGTAAGGACGATGTTATTGTGCAGTAAGCAGGAGGCTGGCGTATTTCTTTCCTATATCTAGTCCTTTTATTTCCGCTGTTTGTTGTTTGACTCTTAGTATTGTAGTGAGGCAAATTTGTACCGAAACTATTGTTGTAATCCGAGTGTATGGATATTTCTTTCTTGTTGTTATGAAAGCTTTGGGTTTTCTTCTCAAATATGCTTCACTATTATTGCCTATTGTATACGTTCTATTATATTTTATCCTTGCGCTGTGAGTTACGATAGGTTACGATTGTGTTTCATACCTTGGTGATCGTCCATAGTTGCTTGACACATCTTTCAGCACATTATTTCTCTTGTTTAGTGCAGGTGTTATGGGTGGTCGTCACAGTTATTCATAGTTTTACATACTAACTAGACTCTATTACTCTGATAATCTTGAATTCTTGATTCCGAATCTCTTAAACTGTACAGTCTTTAATATTTATTTCATGCATGTAATTCATGTATATATATGTTTTAGATAAAGATGTTAGTGTATATTTTATAATCAATAATGATAACAATTGGAACAAGGTTGTTGTCATCCAAATTCTATTCTCCAACATTGCTAATATGGCTGCGATAAATGCCGTTAAAGGTGACATTATTTAGCGAGTATCGGGTGAAAAAACGACAATTTTTAGTGTCGGATGTTGATGGTTAAAAATCGTTGCTATTGGCAGCATTTATTTTAGTGTATGTGTATTCCATATTCACTACGTAGGCATAAAAGACATCCTACAACTGAAAATCCCGACCTTCTACACACATCATGAGGGAAAAGGTAGAAGTAAATAAGCAACAGAAAGTGTCATGAAATATACTGCAAACATCCCAAAGCAACTCATGTTCTTTTTACTAAAAAAAATAAAATTATTCTAACCACTACCTCTGGCAAGGTGGTCGAGATAAAGCTTTCCACCAAGAAAAAAATGTCTTTCGCTCGGACAGATGAAGGTTGCAAAATCTTATTCAAAATAATTGAAAAATATAGATAATAAAGATGATTTACAAATCAGTAGATTACTTCGATATTATAAAGGAAATAAATAGCTTTAGAAGTGAGTAAAAATAGTTTCAACTAGTGTACACTGACTCCTATATTAGTGAGTTTGTGCACGTATGCTTATAAAGGAAACAAATACTGTTCATCGCGTATTTTGACTTTTAGAGTTGATTTGACATGTATGTAATAGTGTAATTTGTATACACATACATGAAAAACTCAATCAAACATGTATAACTTGTGCATGTCAGAATAAAAACCATTTCCTCTCCTCCTTTTCTGAGCTTTACCCTCACATAATAATAAAGGAATTACAGATGGTGGAGGTAAAGACGTTTGTAGGAATAAGCAATATTCTATTAGAATCGAATTAATGTATTGATCTAGTTTATTTCAACTAGTTCAATTTTGTTTTAAAACTGTGTTGATTTGAATTCAGATCAAAAACTATTATATTTTTGTTATTGGTTTAACTGAATTAACCGAAATTTTATTGTATTAATTAATTGTATGGTATTGTGGTACTTTAAATAGTTGTTTTACTACAAAAAACAAAGGTAATTTATTAAAAATAAGGTAAATTTTATTATAAACATAAATTTTACTAAATAAAATCTCTCTAAACATAAACTAATCTTTTATTTTAAGTGATTTATGTTAAATTTTATGACATTATATTATAGAATTGAAGTGGTTGGAAGTAACTTCGCAACGGAGAAGATGGTTCGTAAATCGGAGCTCGTAGGAGGAAGTCGCAGGTAAAAGGCGAGTTATATTTCAGCGTTTTAGCTCAAACGTATGACCAAGAGGGTCATACTTCTGACCGGGTTGCAAATGCAACCAGAGTGTTGCATTAAACATTTGAATTTTGTGTTAAATATCTGACCTGAAATAAAATTGTTGCCAGACGACTGAGTAAGAAGGTTAGACATCTGAGCTTATAGGGATTGCTTTCCCGAGCCTTGGGACAAACGTCTGACCATATGGCTCAGACATCTAAGGCGGTTTCTGTGTTGTTTTATGTTATGGACTTGGTTTGCTGGTTTGCTGAGTACATAGGTGCCGTCTGCCCCTATCTCCACTAGGTGTACCCCACTACCCACTTTCAATCGGCTCCCTACTCGTAGATACCCGTGCTGGCCCCACAGTGGGGTGTATCACTCCCCTAAAGTGGCAACCCGATACAAATGAGAATGCACGGCTTACACCTACACGATGCAACAACGTCTTACTTACCAGCCCGGGTCCACACACGCATATGAAACCCGTTGGACTTGCGTTGCCACCGCTCCCCGTTTTGGCCTCTTACAGTCAATCCCAGTATGCGTGTCCCGTCATCGACTTGGGTCGAGCCCACAAAGATACGTTTGGGATACTGGTTGAAATGGGCCCCCACAAGCTACCCACCTAAGCTTGTCATTAATATATCCCACTTAACCCTCTTAGTCATGTTCATTTACATGTGTGTTTGGTTAAGTCTTACCAATCGTATTTCACATGCCACTAAAGGCACCCACTATATTCCCCATGCCACCCAAGGCACCTACTTAACCCCCATGTCCCACTTTACATGTTTATCTTGGTTAAGTATTTCTTAATTCATTCAGGCCATAACCTCATAAAGACCTCTCACATTAGACTGGCATTTATGGTAGCTGGATTTGCCGGGCGGGTCCGGGAAGTCTTACACCATAAAAGAGTCTAACCTCGTGTCTTTACAAATGTTATGCTTTAGTCTAGGCCTAGGACCTCTCACATTAGGCTGACATTTGTGACCACTGGATTTGCCAGGCGGTTTCGGGCAGGTTTACGTCACAAACGAGTCCAACCTCGTGTCCTAAGCATTGATTGACAACTTTCAATCTTTTACCCCAGTTTTAATAATTCCCTATCCAAATTATTAATTTAGTCCACTTTTATTGATGTCCATAATTGACTCAATTATGGTCATCCACTCATGGTATGCAAAATCATATCAATTGCACCCAACATCTTATTATTAAATCCTTAATATTACCGCTACCCCACATTTTTACGTTCGCTTATTCAATGCATAATATAGGCTAGACTTGAATAGTCTAACGCATAGCACAAAGATAAATTATCATAACATATAGACGAAAATAAATCTAATCATAATAGGGGTGGAACTTGCATAAACTACACATGTTAAGGACCAAAAGGTGTCAACTTGTTAAATGTCACAATTTACATGATATGATCATAGCCCAAATCTATACATAAATTTGCATATGGGGTTTATAGGCAACATAATGATGGTGTGAACTAGCATAGGATATCACATATGTCATAACATAGTTCTTGATGTCATAATAGATATCATGGCATATGTTCATAACTTTTCTAATCAATTTAACTTGCATATGTAACTTGTCATATAGACCAACATAGCCCAAACATGATGATTTAATTAATATGAACTAACTAGCATAGACGACTTTCTAACATGTATGATTCATCACAACTTAGCATAGAAACTTTCAACATACATAGCATGATTTACAACATATAATATATCATCACCACATAGCATAGGATTAATAACATACATGATAGCATATGACAATTCACATCATCTACTCACAATCCATTCATGACTTAACCTAATTAAAATGATAATAATCTTGTTAAGACTATCATACTCACAATTATAGAAGGAAGAGAGTCAAATTAGCGCTCTTTTGATGAAGAATCGCTGTTAGGGTTGGGTAGTTCTGATTTGGCTGCTGTTCTTTATCTTTAATTTGATGGCGGCTGCTCTAGGTCTCAAAATATCAACATGACGACCATGGTCTTTGTTTATTTTCTGATTTAGGGTTTGTGTATAGGGGTCTTTTTATAGAGTTATAAATTAATTTAAGCCGTCGGATGTTCTTAGGTTTAATCAAAACCATTTAATTATGATAGGGTGATGAGTCAGCCCTAATGACTCAGCAAGGAGTCAGAATGGACTCAACAACACGGGTCAGCCTGAACCAGAAAGCTGTGCAGGCTCCAGCCTCGGCCTGGGCGCACTTGGCAGGTGCGCCAGTGTAAATATGTACTGGCGCACTTCCCAAGTGCGCCAGTGCATTTATTATTATTTATTTTTTTTGCCCCAAACTTCGTTTGTCCATAACTTTTTCATCCAATACTCATTTCCTGCAAACTCGGACTCTATCTCCACTAGAATTCTGAGACGAACACAATGGCGCAACCCGTTTCCCACAATTCTCACGTCTGAGATTAGTTATTCTTTAATTTGTAAATATTAATATTAACAGAATTACGGGGTGTTACATTCTCCCCTCCTTAAAGGATTTCGTCCCCGAAATCTTCAAGTTAAGAAGAATGTATATCCTAACATCCAAACAACCATCTACTCAACCATCAAACACAGGCATCCATTATCCTTATAGACTTCTAATGCTTTCATGTTTTAAATGCACAATGTGTGTATATGTCCATATCTAATGCAAAATCAGGCGGTCCACTGATTCAGGTGACCTCCTTTAATGCAAACCTTGATAGTGCCATGCGTCCATTATGTATGCAAAAGTTCCCTAATGCTACATATTATTTCTACATGCGTGCACAACCATTCACCAAAATGCGGTATCCATATGATAGCACAATCATTATACATCCATTTTACTAAATACAACCATTTATATGCAATATGCAGTTTGAAGTGACTGAGCCGATCTAGTGCCTAATAGTGTGTGTATATGCGTCCACGAGCAACCACTAGCAAACACTTGCATCCACTTTGCATCCATCATACATAACATGTCTCAAACACATGTTTCAACCATAGGATGATCCTAACTAAAGGTCAAAGATACTAGCGAGAGGATACACTAAAGATAAGATAAGTACAAGATAAGCGATAAAGGAGAAATTAAAAGATATACCCTCAAAAAGAAAAGGGTATCGTGAACGCATCTTCTCTTTTGTCTCCCAAGTAGCGTTGCTCTCATCATCTCCCCATTGCACTTTGACTAGTCTGACCTCTCGATTTCTCAGCTTCTTAATCTCCGACCCAAGAATGCGCGTTGGAGCTCGTCGAATCGTCGCGTCACGCTCGATCTCCACCTCTCTAAGCAAGCTCGGCTCTACCACTTCCGCGGTCTCGTGCAAGCACTTCCTCAAATGTGACACATGGAATACGTCGTGTACACCACTAAGTCTCTCGGGCAACTCCACTCTATACGCCATCCGTCCAATCCTCTCCTTAATAAGAAACGGTCCTACAAACCTTGGTGCTAATTTCCCAACGGACCCAAAGCGAACAACGTTTCGTAATGGAGACACTTTGACAAAGACCATGTCCCCAACCTCAAATTCAAGATCCGTCCTTCTCTTATCCGCATATGATTTCCTCCTATCTTGCGCTGCTTTCATCCTCCTCCGAATCAAGTCGATCTTCTCCGAAGTCTCTCTAATCATATCGGGCCCAAGTAAGATCTTATCGGTAGATTCCCACCAACATGTAGACGAACGACACGGCCGTCCATAAAGAGCTTCAAATGGTGCCATACCAATGCTAGACTGAAAGCTGTTATCATATGCGAACTCCACCAGTGGAAGATGCTCTTCCCATGTACCCCCAAAGTCTAGGATACATAGCCTCAAAAGATCCTCTAGAATGCGATTCACCCTCTCGGTCAGGCCGTCCGTCTGAGGATGATATGCAGTGCTCAAACATAACTGAGTCCCTACCGCCTCTTGTAAGCTTCTCCAAAACTCGCTAGTGAAAATAGGATCGTGGTCGCTCACTATGCTAGAAGGAACACCATGCAAACGAACTATTTCTCGGACGTATACAGAAGCTAACCATGGAGCAGTCCTCTTACTCCTCACGGGAATGAAATGGGTGCTCTTAGTAAGTCTATCTACTATAACCCAAATCCCCGTATTACCCTTTCTCGATCTCGGTAATCCGTCAATAAAGTCCATCGAGACGCTTTCCCACTTCCATAGTGGAACCTCCAATGGGTGAAGTAACCCACCGGGTTTCTTTTGCTCCGCTTTTACCTGTTGGCACACCAAGCATCTAGCGACATACTCGGCTACGTCCCTCTTCATACCGGCCCAGAAGTAAACTCGTCTCATGTCCATGTACATCTTGTCCCCGCCGGGATGAATGGTCATCTTTCGAACGATGTGCTTCGTCAAGAATAGTCTTCCTTAGGTCATCGTCATTTGGTACACAAAGTCTACCGTCCCTACGTAACCAACCCTTATCATCTAGGGTATACCTATGGAGATGGCTTGATGACTCCCCTCCTTTGAGCTTTTCTACTAACTCAACCAACTGCGGGTCGTCTCGCCGTGCCTCACCAATCCGTCCCAAAAGCGTAGGTCTGACCTCCAAGGATGCTAGCAAACCGGGTACGAAGTCAACGGAAGGTCTAAAGTCAAACATCGAAATGAATTCTAAGCTTCGCCGCTCCACAAACAAAGGACTTAAGGATAACCTTTTTCTACTTAAGGCATCCGCCACCACGTTACCCTTGCCAGGGGTATATGCTATCTCGAAGTCGTAGGATGCTAAGAACTCCATCCACCTTAACATATCTCCCTTCCCTAGAGACCACATGCCCTAAATTCCTCACTTCCTTCCTCCAAAAATGGTATCTTGGAGAACTTAGCTTTAAGCTAGTGCACTTGTAGGGTCCCTAAGCTTTCCCTAAGACATAGGGCATGCTTTTCTCTGCTTCTAGAGAAAACCAGGATATTATCCCATGTAAAATCGTCACAACTATCCATCTCTCACGCAGACCATCCTAGTCGAATTCGACATCCCCCAAGTGCAAGCCCCAAAGGCCTAAACCAATATCAGACAAACACCCGAGGGATACCTCCTTCGAATTCAGACGACCTACGTGAGATGATACTAGTAAGATGGTCAATCAATTGAGCACTTGACCGACTCTGGCCGTCCTTGCCAGTCTTGTTCCAAAACTACCGCTGATTACATAACGGGCTTTGCTTAATCTATTAAGCACAAACGAAAACTTATTCCGTGCCTATGGGTAAACCCCGCGCTTTATCAACGACGTCTCCATACTCACGGACCACACAAATAGGTTCCTAATCATCGTTAGATGCGTCAGAAGATTCTAGGCAGCTAAGCGTCACTGAACCCCTAGGGTCGCAAGAAATATGAGGGTTTTTCTACAACGAATCAATAGTCTAACTACCCTCCTTTCACAGTCTAGGATGGCACCCCGCTTGGCTAGCCAATCCACCCCTAGAATCAAACTACAGCCCATGAAACCAAGGACAAAGGCGTTGCATTCAAACTCAACGCCCAAGATAAACACTCTCAAATCCCGACAAATCATAGAAAGATGAGCCGAACCACCAATAGGATTTGAGACTACTAAGGGATCAGTAACAATACTAGTATCTATGTGCAATGTTTCAACTAATGATGAATGCGATGCGCCCGAATCGAATAAGGTACGGACAGGATGATCAAACAGAAATCTAAGCTTTCAACAGAAATGGTTCTACCTCGTTCTTGCAGCGGTGGGACCGCGAGAGCCTGAACTTGTCCCCTTGTCTGCCCTGGTGCTATAAGAGCCTGCACCTGTCCTCCCGAGGTAGCCCCTGCCCTCTGCCCCTTCCTTGGGCAGTCTTTCACTAAATGTCCCGCATTGCCACAATGAAAACAGCCAGTCTTCTTTTTCTTTCGGCAGTCCCTGCTGAGATGGTCTGGGGTCCCACATTTAAAACATTTCTTCTTTCCCTTGCCGTTATTGTCTTTGCCACCCTTATTTTGATCCCCTTTCTTCTCGGGTGCCTTATCAGCTTTAGTGCTTTTCTCCTCGTGCATGAGTGCCATGTCTACTAGCTTCTCAAAGGTGGCCCCCATAGGGATGTGGGTCATAGCCAACCCTTGCAATGGTTCATTCAAGCCATTCACGAACCTCAGCGCCTTCTTCTCCGGCGTGTTCACTAAATCCAAGCCAAACCTTGCTAACTGATTAAATTTATTGACATATTCTTTCACTGATGAGCTTCCTTGCTTCAATGTCAAGAACCTTTCCATATATAGGTTTTCTTCTGCCTTGAGAGAAACTTCGCCTCGAACCTACGTTTGAAATCCGCCCAAGAGTCAACAGGACGCTCCCCATTAGTGACCTCCCACCAAAACGAGGCCTCTCCCTTCATTAGCCAAGCTGCTAATCGAACCTTCTTCCCTTCTTATACTTCAAATATTTCTAGCAATTCTTCCACCTCCTTAAGCCAATCTCTAGCTTCCACAAACGTTTCTGACCCTTGAAATGGTTTTCCACCCATAGCCTTGAATTCCTTGCACGTCTTTGCAAAAGTATCTACGCGAGGAGGAGGAACAGGTGCAACTGGTGGTGGAGGAACATTGGCTGGACCTGCGGCGGCCCTAGACTCTAACAACCTCCTATACCATCCTGGTATCGTTACACCGTCAGGTAGGTTAAGATCTTCAGCCATGCTGAAACGAAAAAGGAAATATTCGAAACGGAGAATTCGAAAGATAAAGATATATGGCTATTTAGGGATTATGTTTTTCATAAAAACTTCCTCTTTAAATTTCTCATTAAAACATGTTTTTGAAAACATTTCTTCCAAAAATAACTATTTTTCTAAAGTATTTTTATCTGTTCTGGTAACCTTAAGCTCTGATACCACGTGTAACACCCCACGTCCATTAATGTCACTCACAAAGGGAATGCATTAACTTCCATGGAGGTTATAAGTGAATATAGAACAGAAAAATTACAACAAGACAGATAATAAGTAGTACTTGAAAACTAAAGCTTCATTTTATTGCAGCGGAAACATGTTTATTACATCACAAAACCATTAATCAGAGTCAAGTACATTATCCATCTTCATAAAAACAAAATACATAATCCCATTACACAAATAGCCATTAAAGAAGATAACAAGCTGGACTTTACTTCAATGGTCCAAGCTTTCCAAAGAGAGATGAGCAATCCAATCAAACTTCACTAGAACTGGGTCCAACCTGAGGACCTGGAGGGGGAAAAGGATAGAAATGGAGGGGGTCAGACATAAAGTCTGGCGAGTATGATAATTCTAACAATACTATTATCAAAATAACTAGACTAAGGCATAAGCTGGAAGACAAGTAAATGTCTATGAACTATTTGGAAGAAAAAGATGGTGTTTAAGATAACGTTAAAGATAACGGTAAAGGCATACCTAATTACTAACGAATAATTACTATACTGCACCGCACATTACTACACTGCACCGCGCCAATTACTACATTGCACCACGCCAATTACTCAAAAGGTTGATCCCGCATGCTTCACACAGAAACTATATAAATAGCCTTGCGTACCCCTAGCTGACTACATAGGTGCCATCTGCCCCTATCTCCACTAGGTGTACCCCACTACCCTCTTAGAAATTTTATAAGTAACTTCGTGTACTCCTAGCTGACTACATAGGTGTCATCTGCCCCTATCTCCACTAGGTGTACCCCACTACCCACTTTCGATCGGCTCCCTACTCGTAGATACCCGTGCTGGCCCCACATTGGGGTGTATCACTCCCCTAAAGTGGCAACCCGATACAACTGAGAATGCACAACTTATACCTACACGATGTAACAACGTCTTACCTACCAGCCCGGGTCCACACACGCATATGAAACCCGTTGGACTTGCGTTGCCACCACTCCCCGTTTTGGCCTCTTACAGTCAAGCCAAGTATGCGTGTCCCGTCCTCGACTTGGGTCGAGCCCACAAAGATACGTTTGGGATACTGGTTGAAATGGCCCCCCACAAGCTACCCACCTAAGCTTGTCATTAATATATCCCACTTAACCCTCTTAGTCATGTTCATTTACATGTGTGTTTGGTTAAGTCTTACTAATCGTATTTCACATGCCACTAAGGGCACCCACTATATTCCTCATGCCACCCAAGGCACCTACTTAACCCCCATGTCCCACTTTACACGTTTATCTTGGTTAAGTATTTCTTAATTCATTCAGGCCATAACCTCATAAAGACCTCTCACATTAGACTGGCATTTATGGCAGCTAGATTTGCCGGGCGGGTCCGGGCAGTCTTACACCATAAAAGAGTCTAACCTCGTGTCTTTACAACTGTTATGCTTTAGTTTAGGCCTAGGACCTCTCACATTGGGCTGACATTTGTGACCACTGGATTTGCCAGGCGGTTCCGGGCAGGTTTACGTCACAACCGCGTCCAACCTCGTGTCCTATGCATTGATTGACAACTTTTAATCTTTTACCCCAGTATTAATAATTCCCTATCCAAATTATTAATTTAGTCCACTTTTATTGATGTCCATAATTGACTCAATTATGGTCATCCACTCATGGTGTGCAAAATCATATCAATTGCACCCAACATCTTATTATTAAATCCTTAATATTACCCCTACCCCACGTTTATACGTTCGCTTATTCAATGCATAATATAGGCTAGACTTGAATAGTCTAACGCATAGCACAAAGATAAATTATCACAACATATAGACGAAAATAAATCTTATCATAATAGGGGTGGAACTTGCATAAACTACACATGTTAAGAATCAAAAGGTGTCAACTTGTTAAATGTCACAATTTACATGATATGATCATAGCCCGAATCTATACATAAACTTGCATATGGGGTTTATAGGCAACATAATGATGGTGTGAACTAGCATAGGATATCACATATGTCATAGCATAGTTCTAGATGTCGTAATAGATATCATGGCATATGTTCATAACTTTTCTAATCAATTTAACTTGCATATGTAACTTGTCATATAGATCAACATAGCCCAAACATGATGATTTAATTAATATGAACTAACTAGCATAGACAGCTTTCTAACTTGTATGATTCATCACAACTTAGCATAGAAACTTTCAACATACATAGCATGATTTACAACATATAATATATCATCACCACATAGCATAGGATTAATAACATACATGATAGCATATGACAATTCACATCATCTACTCACAATCCATTCATGACTTAACCTAATTAAAATGATAATAATCTTGTTAAGACTATCATACTCACAATTATAGAAGAAAGAGAGTCAAATTAGCGCTCTTTTGATGAAGAATCGCTGTTAGGGTTGGGTAGTTCTGATTTGGTTGCTGCGGCTGCTCTAGGTCTCAAAATATCAGCATGACGGCTATGGTCTTTGTTTATTTTCTGATTTAGGGTTTGTGTATAGGGGTCTTTTTATAGAGTTATAAATTAATTTAAGCCATCGGATGTTATTAGGGTTAATCAAAACCATTTAATTATGATAGGGTGATGAGTCAGCCCTAATGACTCAACAAGGAGTCAGAATGGACTCAACAACACGGGTCAGCCTGAACCAGAAAGCTGTGCAGGCTCCAGCCTCGGCCTGGGCGGACTTGGCAGGTCCGCCAGTGTAAATATGTACTGGCGCACTTCCCAAGTGCGCCAGTGCATTTATTTATTTATTTATTTTGCCCCCAAACTTCGTTCGTCCATAACTTTTTCATCCGGTACTCATTTCCCGCAAACTCGGACTCTATCTCCACTAGAATTCCGAGACGAACACAATGGCGCAACCCGTTTCCCACAATTCTCACGTCTGAGATTAGTTATTCTTTAATTTTTAAATGTTAATATTAACGGAATTACGGGGTGTTACAAGGGAAAATATGGGAAATTGCCAAAGATTAATCTCCCTGTATAAGCTATTCCTCAGATCTAAAAGAGTTATTTCTCGTTAATCTCTAAGCTAGGGTTTTATCTTTCGTTAATTCGGTTTAGGCAATCCTATTAACTCTTTAATTCTTTTCACCACAAAATTAGATTTTTCTTTGAGAAAAGTGATCATTGTATTTAATCTCTTGTACTCTTCTTATTGATATTAATAAAAGATCTCTCTCAAGTGGATATACACTAACATGACGTTAGTGGAACCACTATAAATATGTATATTATTTATTTCATTGTTATTGCTCTCTATATTGTTCATCTTGTGTTTGTGATTGGTGTTTGGATTGATCGCGTTTGGATTTGAAATATTTTGTTGTGTTTGCACTTCTATCACGATCTAGCTTGTATTCTACAGAGTTGAACTTTATGTTTGAGTGGTCTTGAATTGGAAAAATCCATAATATTTGGTACCAGAGCTTTAGGTATTGGTAGATAGTGTTGCAAATGTTGAAAGCAAATCCAAGAAGTCCCTTAGTGGTTAGTCCAAGTGGTACAGTGCAACACCCCACAGTTACCTGTGCCCAAATTTTGACAAAAATCTAAACTTGCACACATCCATGCATAGAGCGCATATCTGGTACCTACAATAAACAAGCATGAGCATAATCAGAGTACAATAAAACATGCATTGTATTACATGTTTAAAGGTTTGAAATGTTGAATGGTATTCATTTATGGGATCATACATGCAAATTATATTCAATACTTAATGAATATATTTATGGTGACCGTTGTAGCAGTTAGCGATTGCTATAAAGGAGGCCATAAATAATTAATTAACGGTTGTGACCAATGTTGAATGTTTGTATAAGATTTAACTATGGAATTACGTGTAAATGTAATCCATTTTGAATTAATATATTTGTGGTGACCATTTGTAGCAATCAATATAATTAACTGCCATAAATGAGACCGTAAATAAAGAATAACCATTGTAACCAATATTGATTTGGGGAAAATAAATGTGATGGGAAAAATGGTTACAATTTCTAAAATCAATTAGGATAATTGTTGTGGATCCAAATCAGGAAATTTAAAAATAAAACCGCATTTAGACACGAGGTTAAACTCAACTTGTGGTATAAGCCTGCCCGGAACCAACCGGCAAATCCAGCAACCACAGGTAGTCAGTTTAATGTGAGGGGTCTAATGCATAAATATATAAGTACTATGACACGAGGTTAAGTTCACTAGTGGTAGAAGCCTGCCCGGAACTAACCAGCAAATCCAGCATCAATAGGTAGTCAACTTAATGTGGGAGGCCTAGTGCATATATATATATATATATATATATATATATATATATATATATATATATATATATATATATAACAACAAATAAACAGAAGAAAAAAAATAAGAATGGAAATTGTTTGTTGGCGTACAACAAATAGATAACTTGGGACTGATAAATAGTTGCCTTAGGAAAAATATGGCCGTTAGAGTCATAAAGAGCAATAAAAAGGAAATGGGTGTCACAATGGAATTTATGATTGTCGTTTAAACACTAAGTCCAAATTAGGGAAGGTATTAAATAAAATCCTAGGGGAGATGGAATATAACCTTCATTATTAATAGTAATGGAGATAGAAAATAAAGTGGGGTTTAGTAGGTTAATAATGTAAGATATTATTAACTATATAACCCCGTGACGCAAATAAATAGTGTATGTATAGTATTTCCATATAAAGGTACTAAATGGGAATGACTTAATTAACGTAGCCTACTTTATCCCAAATAAGGAAAGGTGTTAAAGGAAAATGATGGACAAACTAATATCCTTCGCGTATAGTCCGCATCCTGGGTCCTAAAAGTCTAAGTGACTGGGGTTAAAGAATCCACCTGGGAATAGGTTTTTCAATATAGGGGTCTTAAATAGAATATGTGTGTGGGCCTACCTAAACTTGGAAATTAAAAGGGTTAGATATGGCCATCTATCCTACGGGAAGTAGTAAGCGACTAAGGGGGGTTATCTAATAAGTTCAGCTAGAAGGTGTAATGCATGGTAAAATACCTTCTCTCACCTTATGTGGGGCAAGGGTATATGCATGAATGACGGAAGCCTTTACTGTAGGCCCGTAGCTAGTGCCCTTTTTATGTTAACGTTGAAAATATTATTAAGGGTAAATAAGTGACCAATACGTCCGCCTAGATTCTTAAGTGATCAAGGAGAATCCACCCTATCTATCATTGATAGTGGGGCGTTAAATAATAAATAATAATAAATGAGGATATAGATAGAAACTCCGTAATTAGGGGCCCACTCTCGATACAATTAACCAGTTAAGCTCTGGTATAAAGGCTTGACAAAAAAATGTAGGTAAATGTCTTATCTCGGTAATATAATTTAGGAACACTACTTTGGAAAGAGTAGTAGAGTCGTGTGTAAACTTTAACAAGGTTGGGATAGAATCACTACCATGTTAGGCATACAGCTTGGGTTGAACCAAACAGAATATATCTGTGTTATAGTCTGTTTTGTACATTTCTTAGTCACCAGAACTTGTTGTTCTGACCCCCCCATCTTCGTTACAACCTCCCAGGTTTCCTAGAGAAAGTCGGGTTCTCACAGATGATTAAGTTTGGGTTTTGGTTCTCGTTCTCTCACATGCTCAGTATTGGCAAAGTGACTCACTTTGAAAAGTTAGTTACTTGAGTTACTACTTGTTATCCTATTTTGTTTCCGCTGTGAGTTTTCTTTTATCGTACTCTGATTATGTCCATGCTCATTTATTTCAGGTACCAGATATACATGTTCCATGCTTGGATGTGCTCAAGTTTTGATTTTTTTCCAAAATTTGGGTGCAAAAAAGTGTGGGGTGTTACATTTGGTATCAGAGCTTAGGTTAAAAGATCAGAGGAATTAGTTAAATTAGGACTCATGAGAGAACGTAATTCGATTTTCTTTTCTGTTTTTCTTCGTCTTTATTACTCGACTTTAATTTGTTTCAATGAAGAATTAGTCGTGGGCCTAAGTATTTAAAATGGGCTTTAATCGACTAAGAGTTGAAATATGTTGAGTTCGGGTTCTTAGCCAATTCTGGCTTACCCCACAGTAAGTTGGCGATCTCGTCGTGAAGAGCATGAGGACGATATATGGTGGAGTCCGTTGATTCGGGTTTGGAGACTGGTCAAAAATCTAGCTACAGCCGATATAGTCATAGTTTCTGGTATTTGTTTTTGTTTGGTAGTTCCAGTTAAGACCATTACTTGATACAAAACGGAGAAAAAGCCCATGTTAATATGTCGTATCCTTTTCGGAAATATAATTACAAGGTGTATCTATTTGTTACTTTGTTAAATTTCCGAATCTACCTTTATTGAGAAATTCAATTAGTTCTTGGCCTTGTATTCGAGGAAATTTATTTTTAAAATTATTTGGAAATATAAAAATGGATTTCAACAGTTTTGAAATACTGTTTTGGAAAGTAGTTTGTGAAGATATGGTTTTAAATTTTAATCTATTCGTGTTTCAAAATTTTAGAGCTATTGTGTAATTTTAATAAATATGGTCTGATTGGTAGGAAAGATGGAATTAGGAAGAACAAGGAATATGCCACTAAACATGAAAACAATAAATATCTATTCCTTGTGATTTTTAGTATCCATTTTCCTATATATATTGGATAATTTATTGAAATTACCACGGTTAACCCTTAAGATTCTAAAGCTCTGACATTTTTGGACATGAAAGGTTTTTTTTCCAAGTTTGAAATATAAAACTGGAATATAAATAGAAAAAATAGTATAGATTTATAAATACGAAACCGTTAGTTTACAATAAAATTCCGTTTTTGGAAAAGTTTTAAATTTTTCTTCGAAAAGGCTAAGGAAAATCCTTCATCCGGATTTTTGAGGTATTTGATTTCATGAATTGTTTGTTTGTTGTCAGCTGGGTTAGGAAAAATCTGTTTTAATCTATATTACGGATTTCTAGCTGAATTATTTTGGAATTCGTTCGTTCATTGTGTAGTCGCAGCATCGTAGTTGAGACTATAAAGCTTTGGAGTTAGTTCGAAGTTTAACTTCGATCTTTAATATACTGTGCTGATGAGGATAATTATTTTTCGGATTGCGTTGAATCTTAAAAGATGATGCAGGACGATTAGTATTTTAATCCGGCCCAATAAGGTCAAGGTTCAATCTCTGTCCAAATCCCATCTGGTAGTTGACCGTTTGGTGCTATAATAGGACGGTCAATTAGTTGACGAGCTTTGGTACAACTTGGACTTAGGATTCAATCATAAAAGTTGTGTCCAAATAACCCCTTAACTTCTTTCTTTCATCCTTCCTTCCTGTTCTTCTATTCGCCGCCTCGTCTCCCAATTTTTCCGCATTTGTTAACGCATTAGATCTTGCTTCACTAGTACTCCAAGATCTAATTACTTCTGTCCGACCATTTCTTGGCCAATAATACCTAGTTGCAATATTCGATCCTACTCACACCATTTAAGTCTCATCATTGGGTAGAGATCATTTGGTCGGGTCGGAATGGGAAAAAATGTCTTACCACATTGGGGCTAAGAAAATTTGGCAAAGCAGTTGGGCTTGCACCGACCCATTGCTTTGAGATTTTAGAATAGGATTTGTTGTTTGTACTGCATCCCCATTTGCTATACCTTGTTCGAATAGGTTCTTTCGAAGGTGATCGTTGTTTCGGAGATGAAAATTAAGCTATATTTTGATGGTTTTTCTGAGGAGAATCTTGATGAGAGTTTTGGAGGCATCCGTGTTTTATGCGGACTTGAATGGTCTCTTGTTTGATCGGCTTTGAAGATTTTGCAGCAAATCTCTTTTTCTTGATGTCAGTTTTCGTGTTTGGGAATCTATGCTCGAACGGCCCATGTAGACGTGTCACCCATTTAGCACATCGCTCTATGAATAGGAAGTTATTACTAGATTTGTAACAACCCAGAAATTCAGAACCAATTTAAATTTTTTATTTTAGCTATTTTAATGAATTTTGAATATTTAAAATGATTTATTTTAAATAACAACGACTAGAAATTTATTTTGAATAGAAGTAGAACGTATAAATTTATTTTAATTATATAACGAGCCTGAAATGGTGCGGTAGTTTGAAATTTTGATTTTGAACTTTAACTGAATGTACATGATTCAAAATAAATCGGATTTCAGTAAAACCAGAAATGTTGGAATCTATTTAATTATATCTTTCTAAAGAATGCGAAAAATTCAGATTTCATAACGGGAATAAAAAATTATGTCCAGTTTAAAATTGAAAATAATCGCTACGGAATTTAATTATATTTTCATTATATTATGTATGACCCAACAAGTCACATTTTGCATACGGATGAATTTGGTCTCGAAATCACTTCCATTGAGTTCAAAATGTCGTTTGCGACTCCGAACAGTATAAGCTTCGATATATTCCGAGGTTCAGAATTTTTGCACTTTGGTTGGGTTTTGGGTTAGTCAAACATAACCCTTAAAAAGTGAAATTTTGCTAGGAAACTCAGAATTCGACGAGACCAATTTAATTGGATTCATAATGACAAATCATTGTTGAGTTCCAGAATGCTCATCGAACGGAGTTAGTATGTGGCCATACGAGGCGAAACCATTTGTTCAAAAACAAGTAGTCATTTTACAAAGTAACATTGTTGATACGACCTCGGAATTCAATTCTACTTTATTTTCCAGATTCATATCGCCAAATAATGCTTAAATCCAAAAGGTCATGATTTTTGGAGTAGCCATTTGGGCGTGCAAGAAGAAAAGGTGCGCTAAAATCGCATTTTTGAACAATATTTGAGCATCTTTGAGAATTTTAACAGAAGGTCAAACAAACTCCGAATTTGACGAAACTTGTCTCGTTAGACTCGTCTTGACGTCTACTATTACATATCCAAATGCGCGGCAATTGGAGATCATTGGCATTCAGACAATAACCAGGAAAACTAGCATATAATCGCTTTTCCTCCTTTTCTATTTCATTATTTCATTTTCCTCTTTTCATTCAAAATACAAATTAATGGCCACCGCTCCTCCTTAGCCGCTGCCACCGCCCATCCGCCGCCAACACCAGCTCCGGCCGCCACCACCTCCCTCCGCCCGCCTCCTCCTCTCTCCTCCTTTGTATTTGAGAACCCTAGCACCCAAAACCACCCACCACCGCCACTCCACCACCGCACCACCACCCCCCCAGCCACGTCAGCAGGCCCTGCCGCCGCCACCCACCACCCAGCTTCGGCCGTGGGCCCCCCGTCACCAAAAACCCATTTTTCACAAATTTCCCATTTTGCAAATAACACCCTGTCACTATTTTGCCAATAACTCCCAAACCGTGCATTTCTAGCCAAAACTCCACAGTGCCAAAGTCGTATAGCACAATTTTCTCTTTGATTTAGTATATAGAAGTCCTATTTTGGATTGCGGAGCTGTCTGGAAAATGCGTCCAAAGATCGCAGATCTGCTGCTGTTTTTCGCGATTTCCAGCGAATTGTTGCAATTTTGGAAGAAAGTCCTTTCGGCAAAAGTTGTCCGGAATGGCTCGTTTAGGCTAGTGACCAATTTTGGTGAAGATTGGAGGCCGTATGCAAATTCTAGAGCCCAAGAGGCAAATTCAAGTGTGGGGAACGACAAAAGTGAGCGCGAGGGCAATTGTTTTCTACATTAGAAGAATTGTGACGAATTAGTTAGCTTCTAGGTGAGAACACCTTCTCACTCTATTTGTTTTGCAGTTAAAAATATACTAGGATGCAGACGGTGCTTAGTAGCACCCGACACTAATTTATTTGTACAAACCGTGGTTGTTTGTCTGTTTGAATTGAATTGATTGTGAATTGTTTGGAAAGAATTGGGATGAAAAATTCCATATTTGAAAAGATAAAAATATATTTTTATCGAAATGAAGTAGTTATCAACTAGAATTATAATCCAATTATTTTTAATTAAATAAATTGGATTGAGAATGGGTTTTAACATAACCAGAATTTCCAATATATGAATTGGAGTGGATTTGAATGGAAATCATCTTCGGAATATTTCGATGTTGGATTTCGTGATTATACGGATATTGTTATGTTTATTTGGAAGATATATTTATGTCGTTATTTCCAATACGATATTTATTGGTTTTAGAATTTGATATTGAATATAAGCCGATATAATTTCTATTCAGAGCCTTGTATTTAATATGAAATGGGATTTTGGGTTTGTCGTGATTGTTGTCTTTATTAACACTATTCTTAAACCTAGTTGAGAAAAGAATAAATCTTTTAATTAAGATTTAAAAAAGTTTTCCAATTAATTAATATTTAATTGGAATTGAATGAAAGAATTGGATTTTTGGGTTTATCGTGAACTGTGTTTTTAATGACATTCGTTCTTTAACCCAATTAACAGTGAAATGTTATTTGGAATTTATAAATCTTTTTATTAAGATTTAAAGGAAATTTTCCAAACTAAAATTTTCCAATTTAACAAAATAAATTGGAATGGAATAAAATTCGATTGGGTAATAATCGAAGTGAGCTTCTGTGGAGGAAGACTGTTAATATATATGGAATTTAAAAGGCTTTGTCGTTATTCCATTTATATTATTAGTCAGATACGAAAATTGATATTGATTATATATTGATCTGTTTTCCATGAAGATTCCATAATTAATGGAATGTGATTTTGGGTTTATCGTGAACTGTGTTTTAAATGACATTGGTTCTTTAACCCAGTTAAAGACAGAATTACATGTCTAACATTGTATTTCGAACTGTATTGTTGATTTCTGCTAAATATATGTATATTTGGTGGCGGAGAATTTATTCTCTTGCTTAGAACCCTTCTCTAAGACGTACGAGCTTAGAGGTTGCTTAGAACCCTTCCTAAAGTTAAACAATCATTAGTACTGATTTTGAGGAAGATTAAAACTAAGCGAAGTTTAATGAATCTTTAATTAGATTGAAATGAGAATGTGATAATTTAAATTATCAAATTCGGGAAATGAATGAGAATGGAGTACCACCAGTTTTACTCCAAGCGATAGTTAAATCTTTAATTAGATTTGAATGTAAAATGGTAATTAAATTTACCGATAACACCATGGTGTTAGATATGGAGTATTACCAGTTTTGCTCCATGGGATGAATAGGTTGGGATTGGGAAATTAAACAAATGATTACTTCGGTAAGGTGCGCTAATCCCTACTAGTTTGGATAAACCTTAATTTGGTTTGAATTGAGAACCAAAGGAAGATTAAAGAATAAATTTAAAGAATTTATCTTTGATAAAATTAATGGAAACCTTTCCCAAAGGATATGAATATTTAAATAAAATAATATTCAGAATTGGAATGAGGCGTATGTTGTGTTTCATAGCACTTGATTATAAAATACGTGAATTATTTGGAAAGGTGGGGTTTATACCCATTCTGAATAATTAATTCGATGATAAGTCGACGATGAAGATGGTGGTTGAAGATCGGAGGTCTTCACATCGTTTGGATGATTACTGATGTCTTGATTGGGCTGTACGCCCAAGACAAGGTAATAAGTGGTGATCGTCCAGACGTACTTGGAGATCGACCGAATATGCGAGGACTTCTCTCCTGTATTGGACATATGGGACGAGGAATAAGGTGCCTTCGGTTTCGTTAGACCCAGAACGAACTATTAATTGGATGTGTGTCTGACATTGGATTTTATTCTGTGTTGATTGATCTCTACTAAATATATATCTGTTTGGTGACGGAGAATTTATTCTCTTGCTTAACACCCTTTTCTGAGACGTACGAGCTCAGAGTTATATATCGATAGACATCAGTTGCATGACGTGAATTATCAGTGTAGCATACAGAGATGCAGTGATCAAGGTTTCTGTTGAAAAGTAGTCTTGTGGTTGATGATCAAAGCACAGCCTTAAAGGGCATAGCTTTGTGTATAGCGTTAATTCGCGAACCTCACACCTCGGGATGAGTCAAAAACGGGATAAGGGACGCAGTGAGAACATGACGTTTCTTTCTAGCTATGGGTGGTGTCATGGTATGGAGCCCAGACATTTATATTTTTTTACCTATGTTGATTATGGATAGCGAAGCGCTTCGAATATATCAGTTACTACGGAGCCGACGGATAGGTCCTATAGGACCGGGAAACGTGTGTTCAGCAATAACTATTCCTCAAACGTAAGAGAGGACCGACACTACAGGATCTAAGGGTTTCCCAGAGTGTTAGTCCTGAGACATTTGCTAGAGTTTCTCGAAGCGGTTAATCCCTTGGCTCGACTCATAGATGGAATCCAATTTCCAATGCGTGACATTTCGGTTTTAATTGTAGAGCCTAGTATGGCGACATGATATATGATACACATGTCGTCTATGATTGATACATTTATATTTGAAGTTGTTTTATACACTATGCACTTATAATAGCATCCAATGATTTTTGTTTTAAACGTACTAAGCATGTTTTGGCTATTATAAGGGAAAAATCAATCCGGGCTTTCCCGTAAGGGCGAGTTTGGGTCGTTTCAAGATTTATCTCATGGTGCAGAAATCAATCTTTTGCTTGATCAGTGGCGTAACCATCATTTAGTGCTGCATCATATTCCATTCAACTTGTTGTTCTTATGTGTTATCTCATGGGGTTACTTTTCGTGATTTCATTTATCCATTTTTTGTCCTTAGACAATATTTGGTGGATCCATGAGAAGCAGTTTTGTGGTAGTTTTCTTTTCTCATCATAAATTCTATCTTAGTAGAGATGGTGATGTGGAAATCACTAACAACACCGATAGTGTTTGTAACATGAGATTGACCATTTTTTCTACCATGGTACGGTTAATCAAATATCATAAAAATGGTTTGAGCTCCAACCGCGGAGCAAGACATCTCGTTGTTTATAGCCATTGTTTTGGGAGTCTTCGTGTTGTTTTGTTGTTATCCCTTTCCAACATCGGGATCTTGGTTTTGTGGTGATTCGTGCTTGTAACTGTTAGTATTGTTTAAATCGCACGACTTAGGTTAATGATATTTCCAAATTTGGAAATATTTATGTCATTCACGCATGCCTGTTTAAATGAAATCTCATTTTCATATCTAAACTAACAGTTGTCCTACAGCTAGAAAGAATAAAATTCTGTGTTGGATAAATTTTAGCAAAGGACCGATTTTGCCTTTTTTTGGTCATGGGTACATAAATAAATAAATCACCGTTCCTTATTAAAGCTAAAATTTATTTTGGTCCTTTTGTATGTGATTTCAGTTTTTGCATTTTTGGCGTGACTGACTTCCTTCTTCGCCAACATGTGACTTGAATTGTTTAAATTTTCGCAAAATACATTTTTTTGAAAGTTTTTGGAAAATGTTGTTTGAAAAAAGAAAAAAAACATTTTTACCATTTTCTCATTTTATGGGAAAATGAAACGATTTTGAAAGGAAGTTTCAAAATAAACAAGACAAGTTTTCAAGCGAAAATTTATTTTCGTGAAAAAATTCGATTTTTGGTCACATGAATGATGTAAGGAAGATGTTTGGATGCTTTGTGTAAGCGTTTTAGCAGTGCAATAGGACTGATGATACGATAAGAACGTTAACGACAACAAGGAAAAGGCTGTTTCAGCCTTGGAAACGTTGTTTCCATATCTTGTCAATGATGCGTGCGACCTATTAAAACTCGTTTTATGTTTTAGAGCTTGTTTTAAGTCTGCTTTACAGTCCACAGATGGAAAATTTTGGAGTATTTTTTGTAACTAAGGTTAAAATTCCACTGTAGGGCAGGAAATGAAATATTTATAAGCGGTGGAAATGTTAAAATTCTTCGCTTTGATTTCATTTTTCTGGTTTAGAAGAAATTAAATAAGAAATGATTAGATTGCGTGGCATTTTGGATGATAGGATTTGGATGCAAAATTGGTTGCCTCACACTTCTATTCGTAGTCGTGTGAAGGTAATGGATGAAAAAGAGTTTTCAAATTTTGCATTCATATATAACTGCCAGTATATTCAAGATCTTTTGCATCATGTTTTCAAAACTGTTTTAAAAATCTCAATGCATACATGTAGAGGGCCCGATTTAGAATCATTTTGCATGCATATTTTATGATTGAACTGCATTAAGTACACCATGCACGTATACACATGGTTGCAAAGTGAATGTACACAAATTGGTTGTGTAGGATATGATAACTAGTTGTTAGAATTTCGGGATGAAATTCCTTTTAAGAGGGGAAGAATGGAACAACCCGAAATTTTGAAGGTAAATAGTTATCTAGTTAGAAGCTAAAAAAATAGGAATTTATGCAAATGATGGAATTTGAGCACGAAACTTTAACCGTTGCGTTCGTCTCGGAATTTTGGTCTAATTTCATATTTGGAATTTCACGAACGGAGTCCGTTTGAAAAGGTTACGGACGAAATACGAAAAAGACGGAAAATAAATAAAATGGAATATTACATATATAGTAATATATAATGCCTAGCCACCTCACTGCCAGGTCGACCAGGGCGGTCGTCCGCTGGCTGCGACTGCTTGGTCGAGCCAGGAAGTGACGACTAGGGTTTTGTCATATAAAATTTTGTATGAATGGATGGATATAACTTAAACAATTTAACGGTTCAAGGCTATTTCCAGCCGTATAAATAAAGGGGTAAAGCCTCATTCTTTTCCATTCAAATCTATAGAGGCAGCGGAGCTTTGCCATTTTTCTTCCTCTTCTAACCTAAATTCTAAAATAAAATATATTCATACATATACCAAATCAAATCAAATTCATATGGAATTAGGAAGATTAATAGATATAATGGAAGAGTATGCTCAACAATAGATTCTTTGCTCTCTTCCCTTTTTATTACATTTCTACAGATCTAGAATTTACCCCTTTTTAGATAAATTGTAGATTTATAAGAATTTGGGGATCGTAAGCCTAAATGGTTCAAAACTCAGAAATTAGAAGCTATAAGGTAAGTGGGAAATTTACTAATACAATTATAATGGCTTATCTATTTCATTTGAATCCAATCTATGTTCTATGCCTATTAGATCTGTTTATTTAAATAAGTGTAAATTGTGGCAACCATCAAATTTGATTTTTGAATATGTTAATATTGGCAAATGATAAGCGTGATTATGTATAACATGAGTTGTAGGATTTTTATATATTTTTCTCGCATATTCCTAAAGTTATGTCATGATATATGTTGAACATGTTAGGGATTGCAGAATAGATCGTTAAGGTAAAACAAACACTAGACAAAATCTAAAATACATGTGAAAAACTATATGAATCAAACATCACAGAAACAATCACAGACACAGAATCAAACACAAATGCAAAGATAAACAAAAGTAAAGTGAGAAAGGAAAATAGAAAAGATACAAAATAAAATAAAGCGGATTGAAGATAGAATTTGAAAACAGAATTTGAATTTGAACCTGGAGTGCTATTTAGAGTCTTACATAATCTAGACTCTATTATTAGAGTTTATGCCCTAGAGGCAATCCATTTGATGAGACTGATAACACTGTTGATGTTATTGTTTTGTTTGGAATAAAATATATATTCTGTTTTGTTATATTTACTATGTAATATAAATATTAACTTAATAGAAGTTCTTAGAATAATAATACGGAATTATATAGTTCAAGTAAGACTTGAATTTGAGATTATATAATATGATAAGTATTATAATTCTTAAATGTCCCTAGTCGAGTTTTATTGTTTATACAGGACAACAATAAAGCGTTGAGACTAGTATGTTTATTGACTGATGATCACATCTCATTGATTATTAATATATGTGATATTAATGTCAAAACATAAATACGTATTAGAGAATATCGTATTGGGCTGACCCACCTGAGATAACTACATGGAATATAATTAGCAGTATCATAAGTTATTCTCATAGTGACAGTGATGTAATGGTCCTCATCCTTAAATCATTATAATTTTATTCGAGGATATTTTTTTTTGGTATCATCTAAAGTTACCGTAACAGAGTAACAATAACGATGATGGTTGGATACATCTTGAGTCAAATTTAAATTATGAATGATCTAGATGGAATTTAACCCTGCGATATATTTATAGTGATATCCATGGGCCTTTTGATTGAGTGAGACTGTGAAATGCATGGCCGTGCTCAAATATTGATTTGTTTTAAAACAGTTTACTCATGAATCAAGATAAACATATTTAATTATAAAAAGATGATATGATCCATGACTCAAGTTTAATCCTGGATATATTGGTTAAAAGGATTATATTACATTGATACATCGGTAACAGAAAGGTTGTATCAAATCGTTGATCTTGTTATAACTTGGGTAGCAGCGACATATTACTAGATGCCAATCACTATTTATGATTTTAAATACGATTTAAAATTATTACCAACGTTGCAATAACCTATAGGATCACACGCTTAGAACATTGTAAGGGGAACGCTGTTTTGATTTTGGATAAAATAAAATATCAATCGTTGATAGTTGTGGTTGAAAGAGTATAAGGAATAGTTCCTTGTTTCATGTACACGTGTATTGATTAAAAGGGGATCGACATCTTTCATAACATACGGTATTAAATAGTTTTTTTAACCGACCCTTTTAGAAAGAAAAACCGTAAATCAAAACAAGAATGGCGGCTAGCACCGCTGGGCTCCCCTTTCTTCTTCGATTTGTTCGATGATTGAAAATGGTGTTCGGATGAATACCGATGGAGGCGCAGCGATTTGTTGGGCTATTGGTTCATGTCAACCTAGATTTATCCTCAATTTGTAAGCACGAAAAGTTAAAACCCAAGGTATGAATTATTATCTCGATTTATTATTTCATAATAGATCATGTTAGGGTTAATTATTCCACTGCTAAATCATTATGAAAACCATAATTGAACCTTCAATGGTATCGGAGTCGGGTATTTACGATATTAATAGATTGAGTTTAACTGGAATCATGCGTGAATCACTTGATTATTAAATCTGGGTTGGTGATTAAGGACTTTCGTTTTTGAATTTAAGATTCGGTGATTGCCTTTTAATTACTCATCTTAAATTGTTATGGAATGACCATAACATTGAAATTTCAATGTTTTGTTTTATAATGTGTTAGACACACTTGTATGATTTACTTAAAGACATAAAACATAGTTATGTTCTGACTTGAAATGTATCATCCAGAATAAGTTTTGTATATAGTTTAAATTCGAAAACCTTTTAAGATTGATATTGGATATCAATACCATCTCAAATGTCTATTCAGTTAATCTTTTCAATTTGAATTGATTATTTTGATAAAACTGGTTTTATGGGTTTAATTTTGAATTGAACCTCTTGTAATTGAATACAGTTGTATAATCATCTCTGTTACGATTGATTTCTGAAATCAATAAAATTACTTGTTCAGTCAAACACATGTTGATATAAAATATATCTATGAATTAAAATTGTTAATTCTATAGATATTTAAAATGTGTTTGAATCTGGAATTATAAGCAATGTCACAATATGAATCAATTTGTTTTATTGATGATTAGGAGAGTGATTTAAAACCATTTAGATTATATAAAATGTTTCATTCAAATAAGAATTAAAATTTGATCTTGATTCTATTTGAACTGTACTGGTATTAAAACTATTAAATTCTATATACACAGATTTTGATTAATATAGTGTATTGGTCTGTTTATACGTACTAAAATCACAATCAAAATGTTTGATTAATAAGTTTATATGTCCAAATTTTATTATATTTTTCTTTTCTCGATAAAATTTGTTTCGCTGATTAATGAATCAGCAAGAATGAATTTTGATATAATGAAATCATCTAAATAGAAATTTGTTAAGACAAATTTTAGATTTGATCTTTATATCTGGAAATGAAACTAAAATTAGTTTGGTTTTTGAGCATTATATCCTAATTCTATTAAATATATATATTGATCTTAAGAGATAAATGATTGATAATAGATTGTTTGAATAAAAGATTCATAGTCAAATATTCTGATTTTGTATTTTCATGATATTGATCATGGATACATGTATCACAGTGATAAAATTTTATATATGTAATGATATATATATATATATATATTTCTGTCCTTTATTTGATATATATATATATATATATATATATATATATATATATATGGATACCAAATGAATGATTAACTAGGAATTAGTTCATTGTTAATCTGAAATCTTTTCACTGTTAATATGAAATTGATTCATTATTAATCTGTGAAAAATATTTCACTGTTATAAGGCTGTTTGTGTTCGATACATAATACAAAATTGTTTTATAATAAATAAATAAATTTTACATATATGATATAGGATTATGTGATAAACTCGTATTAGAAATATTAACTTAGTTAATATTTCTATTTGATGAACCTAGTAA
Organism: Allium sativum; assembly: GCA_030737875.1. Classification (NCBI taxonomy): domain Eukaryota; kingdom Viridiplantae; phylum Streptophyta; class Magnoliopsida; order Asparagales; family Amaryllidaceae; genus Allium; species Allium sativum. The sequence goes on from CM060912.1 coordinate 177,938,664, forward strand.
TCAGGTAGAATAATCAAAATCTAGTTTTGACTTATCAGGCAAACCAAACCCTTTTAGATCACATTTAATGATACATTTTAACTGTTAATTTGTGTAATTACATTTTAAATGGATCTAATGTAATCTTATATGAATAGACCAATTTGATTATATCTGTGTAGCTGTTTGAATTTTGATATTTGTACATACAGGCTTGTAACATCTTTTTGAATGTCAAACATGTTATAGTTTTACCAATTATGTTAGGCATGTATTGCATATACATAGATTCACATGCAATTGAATATGTCACTGGATCCAACTCTATTTTCGAAACAGGTTCAAAATAGATTACATGAATCTATTGTAAATAAAATGGTGATTGAATAGTACAAACCTGATTTGTTAATTCTTCTTCCATGTACACAGTATGACAACAATTGTATACAAATCCTAGTGTTAAAACATATTCATATTTAAGGATTGTGTTTATATACGAATACATGTTGAAATAGAATTTCCTGATCAAATTTAGAACCTCTTAAATATGATTTAAGATTCATATCTGGAACAATGTGTAGATCTAAAATATGGTTGTTTATAAACTCAGTAATGACTTTTTGAAATTTTAGGATGAGATCCAAAACGTGATTTAAAATTGATTGAATAATTACCAAAGTATCTGCTAAGTTAAAATAGTTTAATCTTGCATATTCACTGGTATATACATACATATAGATATCCATATGTATATATATATATATATATATATATATATATATATATGTGTGTGTGTGTGTGTATACATACACACACACATATATATATATAACTCGGCAAATATGATCTGCCTTAACCATACGTATGTGTATTCTGAAATCTGGGCACAGATTTATTTATATTAAAATGATTTATATTCAAATGACATTTTGAATGCTATTGTTTATATATATTTCATTTTAAAATACACCAGTGGAAGTGTAAATAATGTAAGACCTATACATTGTTCAAAGTGGCATGAGAGTTATGCCAGAAATGATTGTAGAGCAACCTTTGTTCTGAAAAACTTTGTGTGTTCTTCTCATCAAGTTATTTGCATTAGTAGAACCTATTACCACATTCTGCTATGATCTCTATACATTTTAATTATGGAGATATGATACTGAATAGTTTAAATTAAAGTTTGTTGTCTGGACACTTCATGTTACATTGTATAAATCTGGATAGTTCAAAATGATTTAATTTGGGCAATTTAAATTTTATATCAAGGTCTTTTAAAGTATATATCTATTTTAATTGTTCCACTCATCAGACCTGTGTACATATTAATATATATGTTCCTTAAAACATGTATGAGAATCTAATTAGGATTAGAATATATATGTTATTAATTGTACCCTCGAAAATAGCCTTATGCATGTTTATGATCAATACTGATCTGGACTGTATATAATGATATATAGGTTAGTCCAGAGGCTTGCAGAATGGATGTTAGTGAACATGCCAAAATTTTGCATAATATATACAGATATACTAAATGATCTCGAGACATGCATGATGGACGTTCTCAAGCGGTGTTAATACATACAAATCAGATGCTAGCTGTCTTTTACATTTGATGTTAAACTATTTTTTTAATGATGTACGTGGACTGACTGAGATATATGTAAATATGTGATGAGTGCTATATATATGTGATAGTGCGAAGAGTTACAAGTTGTATAGTTTCTAATATCATTCCTATACAGTTAGTTGTATATGTATTTGAACATTTGCCATTCAATTGATTGACTTTTTGACCGTGACAATTGTAAGTTTAGAATTCATCTATGATGTATATATAACGATATATTTTATTGAATATGCAAGTGTAAAACGTTATATATAGCATTGTTAGTTTGAATAAATCAGTATTGAATAATAGCACCTATGTACTGTACAGTGATATTGTTTAGTAATAATAGGCCGTCCTACCTGATGGGCTACATATGGTCTATTATATTTTGGGTCCACACAATATATATAAACTTTTTATATATAAACGGTGGATTAATGTTAAAGTTTTGAAATGTTCGAAAATTAAACAGGTATGCTTCCTATATATAAATATTTGTAACATTGAATTTAAACGTATATATTACATATATATTATTTAGATCCAATTAATAATACAAATAAACTACATACATTTCGATATGTATAAATAACTCTAATATTGTTTTTCACTACTAGTTATAAATTTCCTTTAAAGAAAATTTTGTTATATTAAGTCATGGTGAAGTCTTCCAATAGTATGCCCGTCAATGCCAATCTCATTGGATGTAACTAACACCAAAGTGTTGTGTACCTTTTATTTTGGTTATATGTGGTAGAAGTAACTATGGTGCTTCGAATGTATTATTGGGTCGGACTTAACTAAGGCTGCATAATAGTATTTATGGTCTTAGAGAAATCGGATGAATTGTTCTATATTTTGAGCAAATGAATAATACTGAACAAAATGTTCATCATGCGATCCAAGAGTTATATACAATATAATTGACATAAGATGTCTACCTAAAAGGGTGTGTTTTGGGATTAGCCAAAGCTAGGTCAAGGCATGACTAGATATGGATCTTGGAACATCGTTATATATGTACATTGATATGTATATATAAATAGAGGGATGTTAATTTGAGCGAGAGCGTATTTTAGTTTAAATAATATATTTATGTTAATATAAATTTTGATTGTCAACATTTTTAATTTATATTAAATAAATATTATAAAATCAGTTATTATTTATTATTTACTATAGATATTAAATAATAAATAACTCTAATAATTTAAATTAATCCTTAAGAAGGATAAATTGAAAATCAAATTTCTTGACTAACATTGATATTTGAGGATTGTCCTCAAAAAAATTAAACGTAATTGTTTTAGAAATAAAGAAAGGATCTAAAACAGAGTTAAAGTATGACTTTAACCAATTAAGATATAAATGTTATAAAATCTACTTATATATATTTCTAGAATTAGATACTAGATATAAATCACATAAATGTATGTTGAATTATAGAAATTACAAAATAAGTATAAATCACATAAATGGACAAGTGGACTTACGACTGGAAATGAAGCAAATGTTGTTGGATTATCCATAGGAATTTGATTCTTGTTCAATGTACTAGCTTAATTAAATAAAATAATTGTTATTATGAAATTCCATATAAAATAAAATTTATTATAAATCTTGTGTGGACAAGTTTAAATTTCATTTGTAATAGAAGGAATAATTGTTATTCATTTTTATTTACATGAAATATCTATGGAATTTCAAAAATAGTTAATGGACTTTATAAATCATTAACTATAATATACTTGACATAAATAATTTATGAATTAAATTTAGTGGTTTAAATCCAACGTACCTTTAGCATTAACAGTTAGCCCGTATAAACAAGAGAGTGTATCAAAACTCCATAATGATGGAATTTTGAGACCATTTGATTTTGAATCATATGCGAATCTTGTTTATTAGGCAAAATAACAGAATCATCTTTCACTTGACATAGTGAATGAGCAATATGTATTGGTTCTTGTACATAATGATGTACATGGAGCAATGAATACATTAACTAGAGGTAGGTTTTATTACTTCATTATATTTACTGATAATATCAGTAGATATAGATATGTGTATTTTATGAAATACAAATCAGAATACTTTGAAAAGTTCAAAGAGTTCAAAAATGAAGTTCAAAGCCAATTTTAAGAGAAAAATAAGTTCTCTTCGAACAGATCGAAAGAATATTAAGCCAATTTTATCAAGATAGGGTTGAAATTGTTTCACAACTCACTCCATCTGGAACACCATATTGGGATGGTGTGCCTGAAAGGAGAAATTGTAATAACCCGGAAATCCGAGCCAATTTAAATTTTTTATTTTGGCAAGTTTAGTGAATTTTGAATATTTAAAATGATTTATTTTAAATAATAACGACGAGAAATTTATTTTGAATAGAATTCGAATGTATATATTTAAATAGATCGACGTTAGAATATAAATATTTTATTTTAAATATAAAGGAATTGAAAATGGCGCGATAGTTTGAAAATTCGATTTCAAATTTCAAATGAATGTACAGGATTCAAAACAAACCGGATTTTAGCGAAACCAAAAATATTAGAATCTATTTGAGAATATCTTTCCAACAAATCCGAAAAATTGAAATTTCATAGCGGGGATAAAAAGTTATGCCCAGTTGAAAATTCAGAATAGTCGCTATGGAATTCTGACCCTTAAAAATGGAAATTTTGCAAATGACCTCAGTTTTTGACGAAACCACTTTTTTTGGATTTGGGATGTAGAATTATTGCTAGATTCCAAAATTCATAATTTTCTGAATCAATATGTGAGTGTGGCAAAAGAAAATGTGTTTTGATAGTTTCTGTCAATTTTGATCGACCAGAAAGTGGCCATTTTTCAAACGGTCTTCAAATTTAACAAAATTAGTCTTATTAGAACCGTATCGTCGATACGAAACTAGAAAATATTTTTCGGGAATTTTTAGAGTTCGTATGTGGCCCTGGTAAATTGAAATGTACTTTTAAAAATTGAATATATAGATTTATATTTAAATTTGAAGAAAACTAATTGAAACGGTCGAATTGGCCTACGATACATATCCCATTGTGTTCGAAATGGGGGTAATTAGCTACGGCCGATAGTCGGTGGGTTCGATTCTGAGTTCGAAATTTTAAAGTAACCTTTTAGAGAATATAATAAAATAATATAAATAATTATTATAAACCCCACCCCCTTTTTTTCTTTTTTCTCCCTCCACGTCAGATTAGAAATCAAAGAAAAAATCCTCCAACCCTAAACCCCCGTCGCCCTTCTGAAACCTGGCCCATCGTCAACCGATCGCCGCCCCGCTTCCCTCCCTCGCCGCCGCATCGCAGGCGGAGCCTCTCCTCCCCGTCGTGGACCAACCCCCTTCCCCCTTCTTCCAAACGAGACCAAAACCCTCCCTCGGACCAAAAACCACCGCTGTGCACCACTGTGGGCCCACCTCCGCCCAGCGCCGACACCCACCACGACCAACGCCACCCTCTCAACCCGGTGCCTCCACTACTGACCCCATCTCCGGCCCCGTGGGTCTCCCTTCGACCAAAACAGAGAATGTAAGTTTTTATTTATGTAGAGTAATAAAAATATGATTTTTATATTTTTAGAATAATAAAAATATGATTTTTACTTAGTTAGAATAATAAAAATATGATTTTTACTTAGTTAGAATAATAAAAATATGATTTCTACTTAGTTAGAATAATAAAAATATGATTTTTACTTAGTTAGAAGAATAAAAATATGATTTTTGTATAATAGAAAGTATAGAAAAGATGATATTTTTATCATAGTAAAAACGATATTTTTATCATAGTAAAGACGATATTTTTATCATAGTAAAGACGATATTTTTATATATAAAAAGAAGTGATTTTTATTGTGAAGATTATTATGAATAAAAAGAAGTGAATCGCTATATAAAAATAGAATTTTTATCTATATAGTAGCAGTATAAAAATGTGATTTTTAATATAAACTTCGTGAAACAGACTGCGTTGGAAACAAGAGGAAAATTTCCTACATATGAAGAGTCGTGGTGTTTGGTTTAGCTAATCGGTGAGAACTCCTCACTTTTATTTATTTTCTAGTTGAAATATATACTAGGATGCAGATGGTGCTTAGCAACACCCGACACCCGTCGTCCATAAACCATGGATGACTTGTTTGTTTGATTGGTGTGTTGTGAAAATTGATTGTGTGATGTGGATTAAATAAATATTTTATAGTTAAAAATATAATTTTTAACGTGTATATAAAATAAATATTTATAAACAAATTGGACGGTTTGTTCATGTGCACCCATTTGAAGGATGTTGATTGGGACGATAAATTTTACACATCGGCCAACTGCACATATAAAAATTTGTGTTTGTTGACTGAAACCCCACACGGGTATTGGGATGATATTTGACGTACACTAATCCCGATTGTTTAGTTGTATGTCAATTGATGGGTGGACAGACTGTTTACGCGTTAATTATTTATATTTAATGCTTATGCAGTTGTGTGGTGCACTTTGGATGATGGTTGATTATTTATCATTGCTATTATATACATGTGTTATATAGAATCCATATAAATAACGTTATATGGTAATTGATTGGGCCTCATTCAAATTTGGAAAATAAAGAAAATTCATGTGTTGAATAAATATATATTCATGTGTTGAATAGAAGAAAATTCATGCGTTGAATAAAATATATATTCATGTGTTGAATAAAAGAAAATTCATGTGTTTTTGAATAGAAGAAAATCCATGTGTCGAATAAAATATATATTCATGTGTTGAATAAAAGAAAATTCATGTGTTGAAGAAAATATTCATTTGTTGAATAGAATAATGAAGTTATTGAAATATATAAAGCCGTGTTGATTAGATATGCGCCATTTTGACGCGAACGATATTTATATCGATTTCATTCATTTTTATAATGAATATCGAAAAGAAATTGATTTCAAAATATAATGTTTTGAAAATACTATCATTTATATATCGATGATATGGAATATTCAATTTTGATTTGAAATTGAATATGAAGTTGAAATCATTTTGAAAACGAATTTAAAACGATTTATAAAATACGTTTTGAAAGGAAATCGATGAAATATATATATGTGTATATATATATATATATATATATATATATATATATATATATATATATAACGGCCTGAATAGAACGCGCCGCGCAGCGGTAGTTCGCGAATTTCGACCATTGACTTCGAATGGACATTACGGGAGATTCGACCGTCGGATTCTCCTAAAACCGGAACCGTTGGGTTCGTATCGAAAAGAGCTTTCTAACGAATATTATAGATTTGAAATCTAACGGTTGGATTTGGAATTATATCCAAATCAAATTTGGAAAAGGTCGTTGTAAGTGCAGTTCGATGGCCGTTTGTGGAAATCGACTGTACGGGCCTTGATAAAATTATTAAAAATAGCAATAATTTGTGTAAAATCATAAGAAATGATTTGGAAAGAATTAGGATGAAAAATTCCATATTTGAAAAGATAAAAATAGATTTTTATCGAAATGAACTAGTTTTGAACAAGAATTATAATCCATTTATTTTTAAAATAAATATATTTGAATTTGAAATCGTTTTAAAAGTAACCAGAATTACCAATAATTGAATTGGAATGGATTTGAATCGAAATTGTCTTTGGAATATTTCGATGTTGGATTTCGTGATTATGCAATTATTGTTATGGAAAATTGAAAGATATATTTATATCGTTATTTCCAATATGATATTTGTTGGTCGTCGAATTTGATATTGAGTACAAGCCGATATATTTTCTATTCAGAGCCTTGTATTTAATATCAAATGGGATTTGGGTTTGTTGTGGATGGTGTCTTCATTTACACTGTTCTTAAACCCAATTGAGAAAAAGATTAAATCTTTTTATTTAGATTTAATGAAGTATACCAATTAAATGGTATTAAATTGGAATTGAGTTTGAATTGATTTTTGAGTTTATTGTGAATGGTGTTTTAAATAACACTTGTTCTTTAACCCAATAATAAATGGAATATGATTTTGGATTGTCGTGAACGGTATCTTCAATAATACTGTTCTTAGACCCAACGGAGTTAAGAAAATCAGAAACTAACTGAAGATTAGTTAAGTTGAATGACTTCTTGGGTATTGATCTGATGTTGGTTTCGGTCTTCGGGGTTATTACTTAGGGAATTGTTCACTTGCTAATTTACGGTTAAAGGCTGATGGAATAGAATGTGATTTTGGGTTTATCGTGAACCGTGTTTTAAATGACATTGGTTCTTTAATCCAGTTATAGACATGATACGATTTCCCAAGTTAAACAATCATTAATATTGATTTTTGGGAAGATTAAAACCAAGTTGAGTTTTAATGAATCTTTAATTAGATTGAAATGATCGAGAATGGAGTATCACCAGTTTTGCTCCAGGCGATAGTTAAATCTTTAATTAGATTTGAACGTGAAATGGTAATTGAATTTACCGATAATACCATGGTGTTAGATATGAAGTATGACCCGTTTTACTTCATGGGATGAATAGGTTGGGATTGGGAAATAAAATAAATGTTTACTTCGGTGTGGTTCGCTAATCCCGACTAATTTGAATTGATATTCAAAAGAAGATTAAAGAATAAATTTAAAGAATTTATCTTTGATAAAATTAATGGGAACCTTTCCCAAAGTATAAGAATATTTGAATAAAAGAATATTCTAAATTAGAATGAGGCGTATGTTGTGTTTGTGTAACACTTGTTTATTATATACGCGAGTTATTCAGAAAGACCGGGTTTATCCCATTCTGAATAACTGATTCGACGATGTGTCGAGGATGAAGACGGTGGTCGAAGACCGGAGGTCTTCACATCTTTTGGGTGATTACTGATGATCTTGATTGGGTTGTACACCCAAAAGGAGGGAATCAGTTGGTGATCGTCCAGACGTACTTGGAGATAGATGGATATGCGTGGTACAAGGTGCCTCCGGTTTCGTTCAGACCCAGAATGAACTTGTAAATGGACTGCGTGTCTGACATTGGATTTTATTCTGTGTGATTGATTTCTGTTAAATATATATATCTGTTTAGCTGTGGAGAATTTATTCTCTTGCTTAACGCCCTTCTCTGAGACGTACGAGCTCAGAGGTTATATATTGATGGATATCAATCGCATGGAGTGAATTGCCTGTGTGGCATGCTTAAGTGGCAAATGATCAAGGCTTTTGTTGAAAAACAAAGTCTTGTGGTTGATGATCAAAGCACGACCTATGTGGCATAGCTTTGTGTAGCGTTGATTCGTGAGCCTCACACCCCGGTTGTGAACCGAAAACGAGACAGGACCTCAGGGAGGACATGCGTTTTCTTCTAGCTAGGGTAGTGTCAGTGACCTACCAGCCCTGACATTTATATTATTTTCACCTGTGTGGTTGTTGGATTGTGAGGCGCCTCAGATATATCGGTGACTATGTGGAGCCGATGGAGTCATTTGGCTCATTTATGCCCCAAAGGGCAAGGAAACGCAGTGTTCAGGCATTTTTAATCCACATCGGTGGACTGACCCTGACGATCCAAGGGTCGATGCGCTCAGACCCTGAGGCTCGAGCTAGAGAGTCTCGAAGCCGGTGAGGACGATCCCTTGCCTCGGTTGGCAGATGGAAATCCAATTTCCAATACGTGACTTTGCGGTTTTGATTATAAACCTATATATGACGACATAGTGGTATGGGGAACTTATGCCATCTATGATTGATAATTATGATTGAAATTGTTTTGGCATTATACACTTATAGTAATAATAAAACATGAAATTTCACGTACCAAGCATTCTTGGCTATTATAAGGTAAAAACCCTATCCTCCGGCTTGCGTTGCATTATGTGATGGGACCTGGGTCTTATAATAGCTTCATTGTTCTTTATTTAGCATTGCGCTATTGTTTTATGCACTAGTGTTCGTGGGAGGAAACCCGTTCCGTCTTATACGGCGTGGTCCCTTGATTTACCTAACTTTAAAATAAAGATTAATAACTGTTTTAGTTCTCACACCAGTCACATGACTGACCCGGAGTTTATTGTTTTAACCTAAACTCTGGGTGTCCTTATTTTCGACACAGGTAGCTAGTAGTTTTGGTTTTGCAGATTTATATTCACAGGATCCTGATTTATAGCTAAAGCGGTATTCGGAAAGCTCTATATCCGTGTATCTGTTTTCAGTTGTGCTTTGTATTGTTTTTCCGCTGCGATGTATTTAAATGTAATTTTAATCTCTTATATTTTCTATGTAATATTTATTCATACTCTGTATATTCTTGTATTCTGATGGAATTGTTGTAATATACAATGAAATGTTCTTCTGTTTGTGTTCTGATTCGTCTTGTCCTCAAAACAATCAGGGGTTTCGAACGGTCTTGGTTGGTTTAGCGATCGATTCGGATCGAGCGAAATTCCTTGTTGTCACAGAAATCGCACCTTATAAGATATAGTACGATTAATGATAAGTCATACAGATCTTCTAATAGATTAAATTTAGAACAATAGTGTTTAATTCTACTAAAATGAGTTTGAAGACGTCGTATAAGATATGGACTAGGAAATGTGTTCTAGTGTACCTAATGCGAAGATTTGGGATGCAAGAATGTTTATTAAACGTCCTTTCTCTGATAAGAACGAACCAAAATACGATAGCTATTTTGTGTAATATCCACAAGAAACAAATGGATATTATTTTTGTAAATTCTTATAGAATAAAATGTTAATTGCTCGAATTGGTATCCTTTATAATGGAGAGCCAGTCTCTAAGATACCGGTGGGAATGAAATAGAATTCGAAATTTCTCGAAAATCACAAAATTCCAATTGATTCTTGTTTAGACAAGAAATTTAGTGGGAGTATCGCAATAATTCTAATGTTATTTGATAACACATTAATTATTGTAAATAATGTTAGTTTTAAAACAAGAAATAAATACTGATTCTAAGGAAGAAAATGTTTGGATTAAGAAGTTCATAATTGAACTCAATTCATTGTTGATCTAATGATATACATTGCAACAAAAATGTGGCTATTGCTCATGCCTAATACGTTAAACTCATTATCGGTCCAAACATATATTTAAGAAATATGATTCTTATGTGAAATTGTTCGTAGAAGAAATCACATAAGAAATGAACATATCTGCAAAGTTACAAAAGCTGTAATGTTGTAGACCTACTGAATTAAACTCTATCGCAATAGAAGTTTAACAATCACACTTGTTTCATGAGTGTACGATACATGAATGCTTTCTAGTGCAAGTGGGAGATTGTTAGAGTTTATGCCCTAGAGGCAATCCATTTGATGAGATTGATAACACTGTTGATGTTATTGTTTTATTTGGAATAAAAAATATATTCTGTTTTGTTATATCTACTGTGTAATATAAATATTAACATAATAGGAGTCCTTATAATAATAATAATAATACGGAATTATATAGTTCAAGTAAGACTTGAATTTGAGATTATATAATATGATAAGTATTATAATTCTTAAATGTCCCAAGTCGAGTTTTATTGTTTATATAGGACAACAATAAAATGTTGAGACTAGTATGTTTATTGACTGATGATCACATCCCATTGATCATTAATATACGTGATATTAATGTCAAAACATAAATACATATTAGAGAATATCGTATTGGGCCGACCCACCATGAGATAACTACATGGAATATAATTAGCAGTATCATAAGTTATTCTCATAGTGACAGTGATGTAATGGTCCCCAGACCTGAAATCATTATAATTTTATTCGAGGATATTTGTGTTTTGATATCATCTAAAGTTACTCATAACAGAGTAACGATAACGGTGATTGTTGGATACATCTCGAGTCGAATAGAAATTATGAACGATCTAGATGGAATTTAACCCTACGATATATTTGTAGTGATATCCATGGGCCTCTTGATTGAGTGAGACTGTGAAATGCATTGTCGTGCTCAAATATTGATTTGTTTTAAAATAGTCTATTCATCGATAAAGTTAAACAGATTAAATTATAAAGAGGATGATACAATCCATGACTCGAGTTTAGTCCTGGATATATTGGTTAAAAGGATAATATTACATTGATACACTGGTCACATAAAGGTTGTATCGAATCATTGATCTTATTATAACTTGGGTAGCAGTGACGTAATGCAAGATGCCAATCACTGTTTATAATTTTAAATACGATTTAAAATCATTGCCAACTTTGTAATAACCTATAGGATCACATGCTTAGAACATTGTAAGGGGAACGCTGTGTAACGGCACAGAAAATCTGAACCAATTTAAAATTTTTAAATTGGCTAAAATAATGGATTTTAAATATTTAAAATAAATATTTTATCTAATGGCAATGAAAAGTTAGTTGAATCGGCAATTGAAAACGAATATAGTTAATTATAATTATAAACAAGGCCTGAAATGGCGCTGCAGTTTCAAAATTTGAATTCAAACTTTGTCGGACTGTACCGGGTGCAAAACAAAACGGATTTTAGTGAAACCAAAATTATTTAAATCTGTTAGTGAATACCTTTCTAACGAATCTGAAAAATCGAATTTTCATAGCGGAAAGCAAAAGTTATGGCCGAATGAATTTTCGGAAGGGTCGATATGGAATTTGTATAGCCCGTGAAGTTGGCCATTTTGCATACGACCTCGGAATTCGACGAAACCACTTTTGTTGGGTCCGGGATGTGAAGTTATTGCTAGATTTCAAATTTCATAATTTTTGAAGCTAATATGTGAGCGTGGCAAAAGAAAATATGTTTTGGTCAATTACAGTTAAATTGGATCGACCAAAAATGGGCCTTTTTGCAAACGGTCTTAGTATTCGACGAAACTAGTTTTGTTGGGACCGTATCATCAAAACATAGCTAGATTTATTTTTCTGGAATTTTTCGAATTAGTTTGTGGCCCTGGCAAATTGAAATGTACGTTCAAATTAAATATTGAATGTTTTATATTTTGATTTGAATGGAAACTGACTGAAACAGTTGAATGGGCCTGTGAAACATATCCCATTGTGTTCGGAATGGGGGTAAAACGCTAGGGACGGCAGTCGTTGGGTTGGATTTCGAGTTCGTCCAAGAAAACCCCAATTTTTGAATTTAATATAGCATCGGCCAATAGGATTTTTTATTTCATTAATTTAAAAATATAAAAAAAATAAAAAAACCCCTCGTTCCCTCTCAGCGACCGACGAACCCCGATACTCCACCTTCTCTCCTCCCCCGCCGCCGCCACAGCCCACGCCAGCGACCGCCACCACCCGGATCCGACTCGCCTCCCTCCCCTCTTCACATCCGACCAGGCCTCGACCCCCCAAGCCCCGCCAGCGTCGCGAATCGTGCCTCTGAAGTGGCCGACTTTGAGTCGCCGCCGTAGGCCGGATCCGCCATCGAATTGGACGAGGCTGGTGGCGCAGGGAAGCTCTCTCGAAGCTCTTCGACGCTGGATGATCTGATCATGGAAACACTTCGCGGTTTGAACGAGATTTCAAAACCTAGTTTTGAGCTATTAAAGAAGGTATACGGCTGAATTAAACCTTCGTGATTTTAACACCTTAAAAGTGTTGCAAACTTTGAAAAAACATATCTTTTTCATATGTTGATGAAATTCAGTGAAACAAGAGACGCCGGGACCGTGAGGACGCCTTCTACACTTTAGAAGAGACCGCATATTTTTCTGAGCCTTCTGCTATTTTTGGTGGAGAGGAACCCAATGTGAGATTTCTAATTTATAAACAATATGGAAAACGACGATGTATAAATTATATAGTCGATGTATGAGTTATATTAGCGTTGTACACCTCTTGTATAAGCGTTGTATAAGTTGTACGTTCGATGTATAAGTTATATATGCGTTGTAAAAAATTATATATGTGTTGAAATAAAAGTGAATTGCTATATATATATATATATGTATATATATATATACACCCCTCGTCCACAAACCATGGGCGATATTTATTGGTTGAAATTGTTGTGAAAATTGATTGATAGCGAATGGTTGTTTGGGATTGTTTGTGGTTGATATTGATTGATTGTGGTTGAAAAATACCCGTTTGTGGTTGAGAAATATTTGGTTGAAACCACATAGGATTAGTTTGTGGAAATGAAATAAATATATACATGCCGCCTGCGTGCGAACTAGATGCATGATCCCCATTGTCAAAAACCGCGAGGTTTTAAGGTAGAGCGAGGAGCCGTACTAGGGACGGTCCCGGTTTTAACTACCCTGCCGTTATGCTGCCAAAATTTTGAATAATATTCATGTGTTTGAATTATTTTCATTTGCTAAAACTATATTTATTCATTGAATAGAAAACCTTCATGTGTTGAATCGATATTCATTCGTTGATTAGAAATTCATGTGTTGAATGGTATTCGCGTTTTAAATATAAAAATCACATTTTTATCTATATATAGAAACTATAGAAAACCTTCATGTGTTGAATCGATATTCATTCGTTGATTAGAAATTCATTTGTTGAATGGTATTCGCGTTTTAAATATAAAAATCACATTTTTATCTATATATAGAAACTATAGAAAACCTTCATGTGTTGAATCGATATTCATTCGTTGATTTGAAATTCATGTGTTGAATGGTATTCATATTTTGAAATAAATTGTTTGATAATAAAAATCACCTTTTATCGACTATATGAACTGTGTAAAATAATCTCGTTTTGAAAGAAATTGTTTTATAAGGAAAATCCTATTTTTATCACCAATATGAAATATATAAAATAATAGTGTTTTGAAATGAGTTGTTTTACAATAAAAATCACATTTTTATTATATGCATGAATCGTTGAAATGTGAAGTGTTAAAAATAGCCACTTGTTCAAATAAATATATATGAGTTGAAATATTCATTAATTAGCTAATGATATGATTTGTACCTATGTATGTAACATTAGAATGAATGGTGTTTTTAAACCAAATAGAAATCAAATATGAAGTTGAATAGAAAATGATAAATGATAAGAACTATATATATGTACATGCATATTCATTGAACAGGTTATAGCAAAGGGGCTAGAGAAGAGGAATAAAATTTTGTGTCCAACAAATAGGTACACATTTACTGTTTTGTTTGGGTGATGATTTTATGAGCCCGTTGGCTAGCCGCTTGGCTTTTTCTTTTTCTTTTTGAGATTAGAAGGACCGGGGAAGCTATTTGAGATTTCTCGATGCTCCCGGTGCAGGGGAGGTTATGGCGAAATTTTCCAAAATTGTAAGGCGTTAGTGAAATATTTGAAGTGAAAACGATATTGAAATCATTGAATGAAGTATATTTATATAAATATATGAATATAAATAAAATTATAACGAAACGAGGCCGTGCAGTTCGTATTTTGAAACCGTGATTTCAAACAACTAGTGCGGGAAATCCGACCATTGGATTTTCCCGAAACCTCAACCGTCGGGTTCGCCTTGGAAATATCTTCCCAACGGCACCAACCTTGTAAAAATCCAACGGTTGGATTGTCTTGAATGTTTAATTCAAATTCGAAGAAAAACAGCGCCAGAAATGATTATATATATATATATATATAATTATATTTAATCGAATAACGACGCTGCAGTTCGTATTTTGAAATCGAAACTTCAAACAACTGTACCGGGAGATCCGACCGTCGGATTTTCCTGAAACTGGAACCGTTGGATTCGTTTTGAATAGACCTTTCTAAAGATGTAAATTTTGTGAAGATCCAACGGTTAGATTTTCAGATATGTGTAAATCAAATCTGAAGAAAAACAGCGCCACGACCGCGTTATGGCCCGAAGCGTCGTTTTGAATAAATTGGCTATTTTAAAATAAATAAAAATAGCGATAAATCGTTATAAAATATCATAAACGATATGGAATGGAAATAAACTGAATTTGCTCGATTTATGTGGCTTTTGATGGTTGAATGTGTTTGGTGTGAAAATTACATTAAAGAACAAAATTGGTGTTGTCGAATAATTTAACCATTGAAATAAATTGATTTGAAAATTCTAAATATACGTGAATTATTTGAAAGGGCCGAGCTAATTCTCATTTCAAATAATTGACCGACGATTGAAAGTCGAAGATGAAGACGATGGTCGAAGACCGGAGATCTTCACCTCGTTTGGATGGTAACCGAGGTCCTGATTGGGAGGCATCCCGAAATATGGATAATGAGTGGTGATCGTCCAGACGTACGTGGTGATCGAAGGGTTTGCGAGGTATTTAGTGCCTCCGGTTTCGTTCAGACCCAGAACAGACTTGTAAATGGACTGTGTGTCTGACATTGGATTTTATTCTATGTTGATTGATCCCTATTAAATATACATCTGTTTGGCGGCGGAGAATTTATTCTTTTGCTTAACGCCCTTCTCTGAAACGCACGAGCTCAGAGGTTGTATATCGATGGACATCAGTCGCATGGCATGAATTGCCTGTGTGGCATGCTAAGATGCAGTGATCAGGGCTTCTGTTGAAAAGCAAAGTCTTGTGGTGATGATCAAAGCACCGCCTGTGTGGTGTAGCTTTGTGTATAACGTGAATTCGCGAGCCTCACACCCTGGTATGAACCAGAAACGGGAGGAAGGACCTCAGGGAGGACATGCGTTTCTTTCTAGCTAGGGTGGTGTCAGTGACCTACCAGCCCTGACATTTATATACTTTTCACCTATGTGGTTGTTGCTGTTGCGAGGCGCCTCGGTTTGATCGGACGATCCGGGTCCGATGGAGTCATTTGTTGGCTCGTTTACGCCCCAAAGGGCGGGGAAACATATTGTTTAGGAATTTTAATCCACATCGGTGGACCGACCCTGTCGCTCCTAGGGTCACTCGAGCTCTGATCCTGTGGCTCGGGCTAAAGAGTCACAAATTCGGTAAGGACTATCTTTTGCCTTGGTTCGTGACGGAAATCCAATTCCCAAATACGACATCGCGCGGTTTTGATTGTATATATATATATATATATATATATATATATATATATATATATATGGCGACATGATATATGGTACCCATGCCGTCTATGATTGATAGTTATGATTGAAATTGTTTTTGAAACATATAAACACTAGCAATAATATCAAATGCCTTTGTTTTATTCGTATCAGGCATATCTTGGCCGTTATAAGGTAAAACTCTATCCTCCGGTTTGCGTTGCATTGTGTGACGGGAACTGAGTCTTATAATGGTTTCATTTTTACAAAAAAGCATAGCGATGTTTAAAAGAAAGATTTGTTTTTAAGCACTGGCAATCCAATGGAGTAAACCCGTTCCACGAAAGTGGCGTGGTCCTGTGATTGGCCAAATTATATATGTGTTGAGTAGATTTCTCATACCAGTCCCATGACTGACTCGTAGTTTGTTTCACTTTCAAACTCGGGTGCCCCTTTTTCTACACGGGCAGCTTTATATTCAGGTTTTGCTGGTTCTTTCTGGATAGCTGGAGCTGAAGATGGATTCTATCATTTATCTCTTTTTATGCTGTTCAGCTCCTATTGTACATATTTTGTTTGTTTTCCGCTGTAGACATTTATGTATAGCTGAACTGTATTTGTGCTAAGTATGATCCTGTATACTGTGTAACTCTGATGATTACCTTTATCCAGTATATTCTATTGTTCATTATCTGGTGTATTTATTTAATTTTGTTCTGCTATTATTTGTTTCTGTGTTATATTCCAAAGATAACCCTTGTTTCCCTCAGAATGGGATTTCAGGTCGTCTCACGCTGTTTTGATTTTGGATAAAATAAAATATCAATCGTTGATATTTGTGGTTGAAAGAGTATAAGGAATTGTTCCTTGTTTCATGTACACGTATATTGATTAAAAGAGGATCTACATCTTTTATAACACACGGTATTGAATAGTTTTTTTAACTAACCCTTTCAGAAAGAAAAACCCTAAATCAAAACAAGAATGGCGGCTAGAACCGCTGGGCTCCCCTTTCTTCTTCGATCCGTTCGACGATTGAAAATGATGTTCGCATGGATACCGATGGAAGCACAGCGACTTGTTAGGCTATTGGTTCGGGTCAACCTAGATTTATCCTCAATTTGTAAGCACGAAAATTTAAAACCCAAGGTATGAATTATTATATTGATTTACTATTTCATAATAGACCCTGTTACGGTTAATTATTCCGCTGGAAAATCATTGTGAAAAACCCTAATTGAACCTTCATCTATAACTATATCAGTCTTGAGCTCTTGAAATCTTGAATACTCATGTGTCTTGAAGTTTCTCTGAACTCTAAATCTCTAATATCTTTAAAATGTATAGTCTTTAGTAATATTTCTTGTATATAAATCGTGCACACGTGTGTGTATATATATATATTCTATAAAAAAGTGTCTATATTTCATAATCAATTAATATTGAAATAAGATTGTTGTAATCAAAACTCCAATCTCCAATAATCTCCCTTTTTTGTTGATGACAACCTTAGTTTATAAAATATCGTACTTTACATACCTATTGATGATGACCCTTCAAATACTCCCTCTGTCTATATGAATTCTACTATATCTATATTTAATAATTTCTCCCCCTTTGGCATTATCAAAAAGAAATTCTAAAACAACTCCCCCTAAATCCTATAACTATCTAAATAAGTCCTATACTAAAGTAAAGTACTCCCCCTGAGTCCTAAATCTATAATCATAAAATACACCCCCTAAAATTATGCCTATATAATATCCTAATACTATATATATATATATATATATATGTATATATAACTCCTCACAAATTTATAACTCTCCCTTAATCTATAATTTTCTATAAATTTATATAACTCCCCTTAAATCTATGACTACACTAGTCTAATAAACTAAATATAAGGATAATAAACTAAGCAAGCCAATCAATCCAAACAAGAAATTTAAACAAACCATCTAAACAATTAAATCAACCAAAGCATTTTTGAACCTTCAACTAATCCTTAGAAACTCTAAAAATCCCCCTTAATATAATACAAGACTAAACCAATCCTAAACTCTAGTTCCGTTAAAACTATAATAAGACTTTAATCTAGACTAAGAAATAACTCCAATATGGTATTCTTAAAATTATGATATAAGCAAAACAATCAATCAATTCAAACATAAAACAAAGCATTTCTTGTAACTTCTGTTTATCCTAAAACCTATAATCAACTTCAAATGCATAAGTATATTTTTAACACCCTTATCAACCACTAATGAAATTCAACCATGTCAAACAATTCAAACAAGTCAATCAGATCAAGCCAAACAAATCAAACAAACCGAACAAATCAATCAATCCAATCAAGTCAATCAACTCAATCAAGTTAATCAAGATAAAGTAAATATGTTATGTATTAGATTAAAAATCCTAGATAAAAACTTTTCATACTATATGCTTGTTATGCATGGAGTTAAAGTTAACATGTAATGTAGTGTGTTGGTTATAATGCAGTATGTCATATGCAAATCTATATGAAGTGATATATTGAATTAAATGCAACTTGTGCTGTGAATGATTATAATTTGAGATGTATTATAATTTATAATAATGATGTATGATATGAAATAAGATGTGTAATGGTAGTATGTAGAATGATTTGGTAATTATATCTATTTAGGTAAAAATATATTCAAAGTACTATCTAACTATTATGCATATATGTTATAAATTATTTGAATTAAACAAGAATAATATATATTAATTTCTAGACTTAGGTTAATGATACTTATGAAAGAGATTGAAAGGATAGTAAAGATAAATTTTTTATGGTATTTGTAACACCCCGAAAATTCTATAACTGTGAAATTAACAAATTAAAGTATAATTAATTTGAAATCAAAGAACCAAGGGAAACGGGATACGCCATTGCGTTCGTCTCGGAAAAATACGCGAATTAGAGTCCGAGTTTTCGAAAAACGGAGTCCGTATGAAGAAGATATGGCCTTCGGAAGTTTTGAATTAAATTTAAAATTCAAACAGAATAAAATAATTAAAAATCGGGCCCAGTGGGCTAGGGCGGATAAACACCCGCCTAGGCCACCCAGGTCGACTGGGCTGTCGACCTGGGCTACCCATGTCGACAGGGCTGTCGACAGCCCTGTCGACAGGGGTGTCGACCTGGTCGAGCCCAGTCAACCTGGCTGGCCAGGTCTGTGTTTGGTCGAATTTCTATGGTCTGCTTTGTCACTAGGGCTAGGTGGCAGGTTCTAATTGGTCTCTCTATCTAATGAATGGCTGTGATCAATCCTAGCAACATCAAGGGTCCTAATCAATTCCTAACCTCTATATAAACAACCCTAGACTAAACCCTAATCTATTCATTAAAAATTAAGAACATAGCCGCCATGTTGCTGAGGAACGACAAAGAGTAGCCGCCAACTAGAGAGAGAATTAGGAAGAAAGTTCTAAATCCTAAAGCAATTCAAGCAACCTAAAGCCAATCAATTCAACAAAGGAATCATATCCCTTAATTAGAGAATTCGCCGCAACCATTGTAAGTAGAGTATTACTTTGGTATGAATAAACAATTGTGTTGATGTGTATGCTTGAATTGTGGCAATGAAAGTAATTCATATTTGTGCGTTCTTATCAATTTATATACGTTTGGATATTCTTGAATTATGTTATTCAATTATAAAGAACTACATGCGGTAGTTCTATGCAAGTATACGTTTGGAATATTGCGCAAAGTATATAATCTATGTTGAGGCTACATGTATGTAGTTGATTGAAATCCATGCAAGTTTGGGGCTTTGTTATTATGCCATCATGATGTATATTTTTGTGCATAAATCATTTTGTAAGTAATTGAAACAAGTTTGGTTGTTATAGTTCATATGAAACTATGTTGGAATTTTGACACCATAATCCATGTATTAAGTCATGCTTTTGCAAACTTATGAATATGGCTAGGCTATGAATGATATTTGGCATAATTGAAATCTATGATTAAGTCTATCTTGTTTAAAAGAATTATATGATGACATATGTGAGACATGGCTAGGTTAGACTCAAAAATCCCTTTTTGCAAGTTTAAAGCAAACACCATGATTAGGAATATTTATGCCATGTTTATGCTAGAAGTATTTATGCCATGCTTATGTTTGACATTATGCCATGTTTATGCTAGAAGTATTTATGCCATGCTTATGTTTGACATTATGCCATGTTTATGCTAGAAGTATTTATGCCATGCTTATGTTTGACATTATGCCATGTGTATGCTAGAAGTATTTATGCCATGCTTATGTTTGACATTATGCCATGTTTATGCTAGAAGTATTCATGCCATGCTTATGTTTGACATTATGCCTAAATAAAAATATAGGTTCATGCGTCAATAAGGATATCTCAATTACAAGTTCACATGCTTTGATTCATGTCACCTATGTTTTATGACCAAAGTATATGTCACTACTATGCAAGTACACCAGTTTCTATTTTGTATTCCCATCGTCATATTGCAAGTTCATACGCTCACCTTCCCCTCTTTGTGTATACGCCATAAGCCTCCCCTTTTCGCATGGCTAAATTGGGCTTTAAAAGGCTAAGCCCAATATATATATAAACGGACGTGTAAAACGGGGGAAAATAACGTTGGGTTAAAAATTAATTAATGAATGAAAATATAAAATAGAAGGGCCCAAATTCAAGTATGGGTTGGGCCCGTGATTGGTGTAACCCTTACACCATTAACTTAATAATGGGCCGCAAATATTTACATATAAGAAATAAAGAAGAATGACAAGATATGTAAATGTAGAACATACGATGTGTTTAACCCGAGGTTGGATTGAGTTGTGATGTAAACCTGCCCGGAACCGCCCGGCTGTCCAGTAGTCACAACAATACCTATCCAATGTGGGAGGTTAAACATGGAGCCCAATAAGGACCCGAGGTTAGACTGAGTTGTGGCGTAAGACTGCCCGGAACCAACCGGCAACAGGCAGCCACAACAATACCTGTCTAATGTGAGAGGTCAGGGCCTTAATAAGACAATTAAGGCTGAGTCAGGATTGTTAGGATTAAGTGAACTAAAGACTTAATCAAAATGGAACATGCTAAACTAAACGGACTGGTGGGGGTTAGGTTAGAAAACACTTAACCAACTTAGCATGTTGGCTAGAGATAGAAAACCTAGTAACGGGGGACCCTTTTCAGCAGTAACCCCAAAAAGGTGTATCAGGATACCCTGAAACTAGGCAGGGTGGGGCACGATTACTGGGCTGATTGTAGGAGGTCAAAGCGACGGCGGTGGTGTAGCAGTGTAGGTTCTAACGGAGTGCGGGCGTGCACACACTCCGGCGCAGAAAAATAAGGCACTGGACACCAGTAGCATACCTGTGCACTCTAAGGTTGTGTCGGGTTGCCACTATGGGACTTGATACACCCCATGGTGGGACCAGCATAGGTAACTACAGACATCGGGGGCCGTAAGACACATGTAACTATGCGAGTAGGAGCCGATCATCATAGAATGGATCACATCACCCCGATTATGGGGTGTAAATTGGAAACTAGTTTATATGGGTTCAGAGATTTACATGGGGTACGATAGTATATTCGACCCTAGACAACTTAACCAAGTTTATTGTGCTTGCCCACTTCTTGTTTATACTTATCATACCCAGTTCTTTATTCATAGACAAAGTAGTACTAGACTTACTCAGGCTTTATGTCTGACTCTATTTTTCTTTCGTCTTCTTTCTTCCGTTCCCCCCCCCCCCAGGTCCTCAGGGAGGGAACACAGCAGCTTGATCAGCCTTGACATCCAGCTTGAAGTAGAGAAATGTATTGCTTGGACTTTCCTGTTTTGAACTATGGCTTTGGACAATCCACTATGGGGCTTTTGCAGTTTATCTATGTTTTATTTATGCTTCTTTAAATAATGTACTCAAGACAGATTATGAAAGTGTTATGTTATGTTTTTGGAAAGGATGTTGTTGTAACACGTATTTGACTTTATGAAATAAAAGTTTGTTGTTCTTCCGCTGTTTACAAATATGTGTTCTTATATCTGTCTTGTATATCTGTGACTTGTACTTATAAACCTCCACCAAAATTAGGGCATTCCCTTTGAGAGTGACCCTAACGGAGGTGGGGTGTTTCACTTGGTATCAGAGCATAGGTTTACCAGATAAGATAAAAAGTTTTGAAAAATTATTTTCAAAAAGGAAATTTAAAGAAGCATTTTTAAAAGAAAAATATTATTTTATTTTTTTTAAAAAAAAGGGCAAAGTCCACTCCCCAAAGCCATAGGTACTATCTCTTATCCTTCGTTTTGAATCTATCCTTTTTGTTTCAGCATGTCCCAAGAACTTAACTTGCCGGAAGGGGTGCCAATACCTGGTTGGTTTAGACGATTCTTAGAAGCAAGAGCCACTCAGCCAGGTCCTACCATTCCTCCTCCCCCAGCGGAAGGGAATCATCCAGCTGCAGCAGCACCTTTTCCTCCACCTCCTCCTCGGGGAAACACGTTTGCTAAGATATGTAAAGATTTTAAAGCTATGGGAGGAAGGGATTTCCATGGAACTGAGTCCTTCGTGGCAGCTAGGAATTGGCTGAAAGAAACGGAGGACCTATTCATCATCTTTGAGGTAGAAGATAGACAAAAAGTACAAATGGCGGTGTGGCTACTAAAGGGCGAGGCTTCCTACTGGTGGGAAGTCACTAATGCTGAAAGACCAGTGGAGACATGGGAGGACTTTAGGGCAAGGTTTGAGACTAAATTTCTCTCAGATGCGGAAAGAAGTTTGCAGTTAGAAAAATTCTTATTTCTTAAGCAAGGGGACAAGACAGTCAGAGAGTATGTGAATCAGTTTGATGAGCTGGCTAGGTTTGGGCTTGACCTAGTCAATACCCCGCACAAGAAGGCTCTCCGTTTCGTCAAAGGGTTGAATGAGCCATTACACAGTTTGGCCATGACCCATATACCCATGGGAGCCACGTATGAAAGATTGGTGCAAATGGCATTGCTGAATGAAGAGGACAAGGGTAAGAAGAAAGAGGGTTTGCAGCCCAAGAAGACAGACTTTAAGAAGGGCGGGAAAGGCAACAAAGAGAAGAGGAAGTGCAATTTCTGTGGCAAAGTGGGGCACTTAGTAAAGGACTACCGGAAAAAGAAGGCCAAGGAGAATGGTGGGTGCTTTTCTTGCGGTGAGACGGGCCATAGGGCTAAGGACTGCCCAAAGAAACGAGGACAGGGGCAGAGGGCTGGATCCACCCCAGGGGCACAGGTCCATGTGCTAGAAGCGCCACCTCTGCAACAGAGAGGTATAAATACTTCTGTAGAAAGTGTAGTTTATCTTTATGATCACCCCGTTCGCACTTTATTTGATTCCGGCGCATCACACTCCTTTATCTCGTCTGCTTTAGTAGAATCTCTGCACCTAGAAACTAGTATAGTAGAGGACCCCTTAATTGTTTCAAACCCAATTGGGGGCCCAGCTCATTTGTCTATGATCTGTTTGGATTTGAAAATTTCTATTCTAAGTGTTGAATTTCAATGTAGTGCCTTTGTTTTGGGCTTTTCGGGGTATGGTTTGATTTTGGGTATGGATTGGCTATCCAGTAATGGGGCCATCCTTGATTGTGAGAAAAGGGTTGTTAGGCTCCTAACCCAGCTCGGTAATACTTTGGAAATTTCTTGTAATCCCTCGTATGCGGTTATGCTTAGTTATCTTGAATCGCTAGATGCCTCCGTTGAAAATTTGCAATCAGTTAGAGTGGTCCGGGAATATCCGGATGTCTTTGAAGAGGTGAAGGGCTTGCCTCCGAAGCGGGAAATAGACTTCCGCATATATCTTGTAGATAATGCAAAGCCCGTTGCGTTGCCCGTTAGACATATGGCTCCACGAGAAAGGAAAGAGCTCAGTAAACAGATTAAAGAGCTTCTAGAAAAGGGGTTCATTAGGAGGAGCATTTCAGAATGGGGCGCACCAGTGGTGTTCGCTACAAAGGCGGATGGTTCACTCCGTCTATGTGTTGACTATAGGGAGCTCAACAAGCTAACGAAAAAGAATAGGCACCCTCTCCCTAGAATTGACAATTTATTTGACCAGCTTGTAGGGGCGTCTGTTTTCTCCCAACTCGATTTAGCAACCGGTTTTCATCAGCTAAGGGTGGCTGAAGATAACATCGATAAAACGGCATTCAGAACCCCAGACGGCTTCTTTGAATGGCTTGTCATGCCTTTCGGCTTGACAAATGCACCTGCTTACTTCGTGGACCTGATGAGTAGGGTATTTAGAGATTTCCTCAACAAATTCGTAGTGGTCTTCGTAGATGATATCCTTATCTTCTCAAAGAGTGAAGAGGAACATGCTCAGCACTTAAGGGCAATCATGGAAACTTTGCGAGTCCATCAACTAAAAGCCAAATTCTCCAAATGCCACTTTTGGAGAGAAGAGGTGAGGTTCCTTGGGCACATAGTATCCAAACAAGGGTTAGCAGTGGACCCTGCGAAGGTAGTGGCGGTACAGGATTGGAAGACACCAAGGAATGCAACTGAGGTCCAAAGCTTCCTAGGACTAGCAGGTTTCTATCGAAAATTTATAAGGGATTTTGCGAAAATCTCCGCTCCGCTCACGAAATTGACTAAGAAGAATCTAGTGTTCAATTGGGATTTGGATTGCGAATTTGCTTTCCAACGACTGAAAAGGGCTCTTACAACAGCCCCAGTTTTGACGCTGCCAGATGGGAGCAAGATGTTCACTGTTTATACAGACGCATGTGGGACAGGGCTAGGCGCCGTCTTAATGCAAGAAGGAAGGGTAGTAGCTTATGGCGGGAGGCAATTGAAAGTGCACGAAAAGAACTACCCAACCCACGATCTTGAGTTAGCCGCCATCGTCTTTGCACTCAAGTCTTGGCGACACTATCTCCTAGGTGAGAAGTTCGAACTTTACACTGACCATAAATCGTGGAAATATCTTTTCTCGCAGAAGGATCTTAACTTGAGGCAACAAAGATGGATGGAGTTTCTTGCCTCATACGATTTCGAAATCTCCTACACTCCGGGCAAAGGCAACGTAGTGGCAGACGCGTTGAGCCGAAAGAAATTGACCCTAAGCCCGTTGTTTGTTGAAAGACAAAGCCTAGAGTTTATAGCCAGCTTCGACTTTAAGCCTTCCTCCGATTTCGTACCAGGCTTGCTAGCATCTCTCGAAGTGCGCCCAACTTTAGTGGATTCAGTAGGGGCAGCACAACGCGAAGACCCTCAGCTTGTGGAAATAATTGATAGGTTAATTAGGGGTGAGACTTCAAGTCACCTCAACCGATACTCCATTGACGATAGGGGTTTGCTAAGGCGAGACGGAAGACTATGCGTCCCACAGACAAAAGATTTAGTAAAGAAGGTTCTCGAGGAAGCGCATCATTCCAAGATGACGATACACCCAGGCGGAGATAAAATGTACAAAGATATATAAAGGACTTTCTTTTGGAACGGCATGAAAAAGGACGTGGCAGAGTTCGTTTCTAAGTGTATGGTTTGCCAACAGGTTAAAGCGGAACAGAAAAAGCCTGGCGGACTGTTACATCCTCTGGAGGTCCCGCAGTGGAAGTGGGATAGCATCTCAATGGACTTCATCGATGGGCTGCCTAGGTCTAGGAGAGGCAACACTAGTATTTGGGTAATAGTGGATAGGCTTACTAAAAGCGCCCACTTTTTACCTGTCAAAAGTAAGAGAACTGCCTCATCCCTAGCATCACTTTACCTTAAGGAAATCGTTCGACTCCATGGAATACCATCTAGCATTGTTAGTGACCGAGACCCCATCTTCACCAGCGAATTTTGGCGGAGTCTGCAAGAAGCAGTAGGAACGCAGTTATGCTTGAGCACAGCCTATCATCCCCAAACCGACGGCCAAACAGAGAGAGTGAATAGAGTTTTGGAAGACCTCTTAAGACTATGCGTCCTTGACTTCGGAGGGACATGGGAAGATCACCTTCCTTTGGTAGAATTCGCCTACAACAACAGCTATCAAGCAACCATCGGAATGGCGCCCTTCGAAGCTTTATATGGAAGACCGTGCCGATCACCCACTTGTTGGTGGGAGTCCACGGATAAGCTCATACTTGGACCAGACATGATCCGAGAGACTTCAGAGAAAGTAGACTTAATACGAAGAAGGATGAAGACGGCCCAAGACAGACAAAAGTCCTATGCCGACAAGAGGAGGACCGACCTTGAATTCAAAGTTGGAGACAGAGTTTTTCTCAAGGTATCACCGCTAAGAAACGTTGTTCGTTTTGGAACCACAGGAAAGCTAGCGCCAAGATTCGTAGGGCCATTCCCTATTATCGAGAAGATTGGGAAAATGGCCTATAGATTAGAGCTACCCGAGAAGTTGGCTGGATTCCACAACGTTTTTCACGTTTCACATCTCCGAAAATGTCTGCATGAGTTTGCTGAAGTGGTAGAGCCAAATATACTCGAAGAGGCCGAAGTGGAACGCGAAGCAACCATAAGAAAAGTTCCAACCCGCATATTAGGAACAGAAGTGAAGAAGCTACGCAACCGCGAAGTCAAGCTCGTCAAAGTTCAGTGGAGCGACGCCGAGGAAGACGCGACTTGGGAAACTGAAGCTAGAATCCGTACAGCCTACCCTTTTCTGTTCGAGGGTACATCCTTGATCTTTCCTTTTCCTTAAGTTGCGCTTTTATCTATCTTTTTAGGTATATTTCCTCGACCGTATCTTTTAGGTAGAAACCCTTTGGATGGAAACATGTAGTTGAAACATGTTATGGATGATGGTTGCAAGTGGTTGCAAGTGATTGCTAGTGGTTGCTCGTGGTTGCATATACACACACAATCTAGGTTTTAGATCGGCTCAGTCACTTCATATTGCATATGCATATATGTTTGCATTCGTATATGGTTGAACATTAATGTGTTGTCATGTGGATGTTGCATTTGTATTGAATGATTGTGCACTCATGTAGAATCAAGAATAGGGAAATTTGCATACATAATGGATTCATGGCACTTACATAATTCGCATTAAGGAGGTCAACTGAATCAGTAGACCGCCTGATTTTGCATTAGATAAGTACATGTACATACACACTTCGCATATGATCATGAAGCATTAGAAGTCTTTTAAGGACAATGGATGCTCGTGTTTGATGGATGAGTAGATGGATGATTGGATGTTAGGAAATACATTCCTCCTAACTTGAAGATTTCGGGGACGAAATCCTTTTAAGTGGGGGAGAATGTAACACCCCGAAAATTCTATAACTGTGAAATTAACAAATTAAAGTATAATTAATTTGAAATCAAAGAACCAAGGGAAACGGGATACGCCATTGCGTTCATCTCGGAAAAATACGCGAATTAGAGTCCGAGTTTTCGAAAAACGGAGTCCGTATGAAGAAGATATGGCCTTCGGAAGTTTTGAATTAAATTTAAAATTCAAACAGAATAAAATAATTAAAAATCGGGCCTAGTGGGCCAGGGCGGATAAACACCCGCCTAGGCCACCCAGGTCGACTGGGCTGTCGACCTGGGCTACCCATGTCGACAGGGCTGTCGACAGCCCTGTCGACAGGGGTGTCGACCTGGTCGAGCCCAGTCAACCTGGCTGGCCAGGTCTGTGTTTGGTCGAATTTCTATGGTCTGCTTTGTCACTAGGGCTAGGTGGCGGGTTCTAATTGGTCTCTCTATCTAATGAATGGCTGTGATCAATCCTAGCAACATCAAGGGTCCTAATCAATTCCTAACCTCTATATAAACAACCCTAGACTAAACCCTAATCTATTCATTAAAAATTAAGAACATAGCCGCCATGTTGCTGAGGAACGACAAAGAGTAGCCGCCAACTAGAGAGAGAATTAGGAAGAAAGTTCTAAAGCCTAAAGCAATTCAAGCAACCTAAAGCCAATCAATTCAACAAAGGAATCATATCCCTTAATTAGAGAATTCGCCGCAACCATTGTAAGTAGAGTATTACTTTGGTATGAATAAACAATTGTGTTGATGTGTATGCTTGAATTGTGGCAATGAAAGTAATTCATATTTGTGCGTTCTTATCAATTTATATACGTTTGGATATTCTTGAATTATGTTATTCAATTATAAATAACTACATGCGGTAGTTCTATGCAAGTATACGTTTGGAATATTGCGCAAAGTATATAATCTATGTTGAGGCTACATGTATGTAGTTGATTGAAATCCATGCAAGTTTGGGGCTTTGTTATTATGCCATCATGATGTATATTTTTGTGCATAAATCATTTTGTAAGTAATTGAAACAAGTTTGGTTGTTATAGTTCATATGAAACTATGTTGGAATTTTGACACCATAATCCATGTATTAAGTCATGCTTTTGCAAACTTATGAATATGGCTAGGCTATGAATGATATTTGGCATAATTGAAATCTATGATTAAGTCTATCTTGTTTAAAAGAATTATATGATGACATATGTGAGACATGGCTAGGTTAGACTCAAAAATCCCTTTTTGCAAGTTTAAAGCAAACACCATGATTAGGAATATTTATGCCATGTTTATGCTAGAAGTATTTATGCCATGCTTATGTTTGACATTATGCCATGTTTATGCTAGAAGTATTTATGCCATGCTTATGTTTGACATTATGCCATGTTTATGCTAGAAGTATTTATGCCATGCTTATGTTTGACATTATGCCATGTGTATGCTAGAAGTATTTATGCCATGCTTATGTTTGACATTATGCCATGTTTATGCTAGAAGTATTCATGCCATGCTTATGTTTGACATTATGCCTAAATAAAAATATAGGTTCATGCGTCAATAAGGATATCTCAATTACAAGTTCACATGCTTTGATTCATGTCACCTATGTTTTATGACCAAAGTATATGTCACTACTATGCAAGTACACCAGTTTCTATTTTGTATTCCCATCGTCATATTGCAAGTTCATACGCTCACCTTCCCCTCTTCGTGTATACGCCATAAGCCTCCCCTTTTCGCATGGCTAAATTGGGCTTTAAAAGGCTAAGCCCAATATATATATAAACGGACGTGTAAAACGGGGGAAAATAACGTTGGGTTAAAAATTAATTAATGAATGAAAATATAAAATAGAAGGGCCCAAATTCAAGTATGGGTTGGGCCCGTGATTGGTGTAACCCTTACACCATTAACTTAATAATGGGCCGCAAATATTTACATATAAGAAATAAAGAAGAATGACAAGATATGTAAATGTAGAACATACGATGTGTTTAACCCGAGGTTGGATTGAGTTGTGATGTAAACCTGCTCGGAACCGCCCGGCTGTCCAGTAGTCACAACAATACCTATCCAATGTGGGAGGTTAAACATGGAGCCCAATAAGGACCCGAGGTTAGACTGAGTTGTGGCGTAAGACTGCCCGGAACCAACCGGCAACAGGCAGCCACAACAATACCTGTCTAATGTGAGAGGTCAGGGCCTTAATAAGACAATTAAGGCTGAGTCAGGATTGTTAGGATTAAGTGAACTAAAGACTTAATCAAAATGGAACATGCTAAACTAAACGGACTGGTGGGGGTTAGGTTAGAAAACACTTAACCAACTTAGCATGTTGGCTAGAGATAGAAAACCTAGTAACGGGGGACCCTTTTCAGCAGTAACCCCAAAAAGGTGTATCAGGATACCCTGAAACTAGGCAGGGTGGGGCACGATTACTGGGCTGATTGTAGGAGGTCAAAGCGACGGCGGTGGTGTAGCAGTGTAGGTTCTAACGGAGTGCGGGCGTGCACACACTCCGGCGCAGAAAAATAAGGCACTGGACACCAGTAGCATACCTGTGCACTCTAAGGTTGTGTCGGGTTGCCACTATGGGACTTGATACACCCCATGGTGGGACCAGCATAGGTAACTACAGACATCGGGGGCCGTAAGACACATGTAACTATGCGAGTAGGAGCCGATCATCATAGAATGGATCACATCACCCCGATTATGGGGTGTAAATTGGAAACTAGTTTATATGGGTTCAGAGATTTACATGGGGTACGATAGTATATTCGACCCTAGACAACTTAACCAAGTTTATTGTGCTTGCCCACTTCTTGTTTATACTTATCATACCCAGTTCTTTATTCATAGACAAAGTAGTACTAGACTTACTCAGGCTTTATGTCTGACTCTATTTTTCTTTCGTCTTCTTTCTTCCGTTTCCACCCCCAAGGTCCTCAGGGAGGGAACACATCAGCTTGATCAGCCTTGACATCCAGCTTGAAGTAGAGAAATGTATTGCTTGGACTTTCCTGTTTTGAACTATGGCTTTGGACAATCCACTATGGGGCTTTTGCAGTTTATCTATGTTTTATTTATGCTTCTTTAAATAATGTACTCAAGACAGATTATGAAAGTGTTATGTTATGTTTTTGGAAAGGATGTTGTTGTAACACGTATTTGACTTTATGAAATAAAAGTTTGTTGTTCTTCCGCTGTTTACAAATATGTGTTCTTATATCTGTCTTGTATATCTGTGACTTGTACTAATAAACCTCCACCAAAATTAGGGCATTCCCTTTGAGAGTGACCCTAACGGAGGTGGGGTGTTTCAGTATTCATAATATATAATAAAATATTTAAAATAATTCCATGAAAAATGTGGAGTTAAATAATCTTAGTAGGATGCTTCTTTAATATAGTAAAAATTGAAGATCTTTTTAAAGAGAATATAGAATTGTATCATATAAATTAAACATATAGTCATAATTGTTTATATAAAAACTATTTTTAAAAAAAGATTTAATATTTAACTTATTATGAAGTATAAATCAATTTTTAAATACAAATCAATTTAAAATTTTAGAAAACAAAATATATTAATTTATTAAGGAATCATTTATATGTTAAAACTTTAAAAAGAAATCCATAGTCATTACAAAATTATGAAATCTAGATATAAATTAAACTATAAAACTATAATTTCTTATATTTAAAACATAAAATCATATATTATTATTATTATTATTTTATACCAAAAAATAAGGTTAAATATTTATTCTTTTATTCATCCTACTAAGAAATCAAATAAATATTTAAGTTACAAATAGTATTTGTGATAATGTAACCCAAAATTGTTATGAAATCATATGAATAATATATAAGTTAAACTATGCATGTTTAAACTATATAAAAGATGAATAAATTTATATTTTTTAACAATATCAAAAAGTTATATTAATTTTTTATATCATATTAACATGTTTATATAATTTTATTAATTTAAATACTTTTTATATATATAAATATATATATAGAAACAAGGTATAAGAAAATAAGTAGACAGATAAAGTTAATAACCAAAATTTGAATTGGCATTTTGTTATTGAAAGGATGGAGGGAAGTTTGAAAATTCAAAATTTGAATTTATCGGAACATATGTCGACATGCTCATTTATGTATGTCGACATACATGTATAATTTCAAAGGACATATGGTTTTGTAACTCTTGGTTTTAAATTATCGATTTATATTCCAAGTTTAACTATTTACTGAAATAATATTAATCCTAACAAACATTCAAAATTTATTATTATATTTATTATTATTATAATGTTGATATTTTGAATTCCAAATTTCAAAATTTAAATTTCAAGTTTGAATTTTAATTTTCAGATTCAAAACAAAGCAAACAAAACATCCACTCAACCAAAAAATTAAAAATTAATTATGGTGTATCCGGTTTTTTGATACATTTCTTCGATATTTTCTGAATTTTGAATTATTGTGAAAAAACATATTTGAATCTCCGGTTTCTGGCTCTCCATCGCTTGCAGATGAATCTGAATCATATTTACATCTTCCAGAATTTGACGACGAGATCGATGATTTAGAGTTTAACCAACTTAGCTCCAAAATTTTGAATTTGATTTTGTATTTGGAATGAACGGACACTTCAACTGCTATGAAACGACCCAAACTTCCTCGCTAAGGAAAGCCCTGATTGATTTGATAACACGACAAATTAGAATGCAAACAGAAGAATATTTCATTGCTTATTACAACAATTTACACCAGAGTACAAGAATATACAGATTATGAACAAATAATATACATTTGATAAATATAAGAGGTTTACAAATTACAATGCAGCGGAAAATAATACAAAACACAACTGAAAGAATACGCGGATACAAAGCTTTCCGAGTATAGTTCCAGCTGTAAATCCAGGATCCTATGAATATAATATCTGCAAAACCAAACTACTAGCTACCCGTGTGGAAAATCGGGGCACCTAGAGTATAGGTTAAAACAATAAACTCTAGGTCAGTCATGTGACTGGTGTGAGAACTAAAACATTTATTTAAAACTTTAATTTAAAATAAAGTAATTCAAGGGACCACGCCGTATAATACAGAACGGGTTTCCTCCCAAGAATATCAGTGCATAAAACACACAACGCAATGCTTTTTTTGGAAAAATGGAGCTATTATAAGACCCAAGTCCCATCACACAATGCAACGCAAGTTGGAGGA
Organism: Allium sativum; assembly: GCA_030737875.1. Lineage (NCBI taxonomy): Eukaryota > Viridiplantae > Streptophyta > Magnoliopsida > Asparagales > Amaryllidaceae > Allium > Allium sativum. The sequence continues at coordinate 177,971,750 of CM060912.1, forward strand.
TAAGGTTTTCCCTTATAATAGCCAAACATGCTTGGTACATTAAAACAAATCATTTGATACTATTATAAGTGCATAGTATATAAAACAACTTCAAATATAAATGTATCAATCCTAGACGGCATGGGTACCATATATCATGTCGCCAATACTAGGCTCTATAATCAAAACCGCAAATGACACGTATTGGAAGTTGGATTTCCGTTTGTGAACTAAGGCAAGGGATCTTCCTTACCTGTAACGACCCGCAAATCTGTACTATCCGAGTTGACCAAATACAACACACGTCCAACCCAAATTGCACAGAAATACGAATCATTATTAGAAAGAAGTTAGAGGGTGAGAATTAGAAAGAAAGAAATATTAGAATAGAAGAAGAAGGATACACAACATCAGAGTAAATATGAACCTTACAGCGGAACGAATAAAATATTGTAGACAAAAAGGGAAACCTATAAATTTGAAATAGAAAGCGAACCATATACATGTTTTAAAAATGAATGATTGGGTTGTATATTGTGTTTATTCGAGGTTAGTGGTTTTGCCGTTTTGAAATTGAGAATGTTTTCAGTTAAGGTCTGAGAGGTAATTTTACCCCAACTTGATTGATTTCATTTTTAATTGATAAATAGCAAGATCCAGTCTCGAAGAGAAGTGTTTGAATAATAGTTTGGTTGAATAGAATATTTGGGTTATTTGTAACGATGTTGTATACGACATTCGTTTTAACTCAAGTGATGAAATTTTGGAAATATAAAAGTAAATATTTCCTAAGTATAATAGTCGGGATAGAGATAAGTGATTGAAATTATTTTCAATTGCAAATAGAGATATTTTCTAATATATAGAAATAAAAGAAGTTGATATTTGGAAACGTTTTCCAAATGGCATAAGAGGCCAAGATGATTATTGAAGATATTTGGTTAACAAATATTGATAAAGAAATGGAAGAGCGATATAATTAATAAAATATTAATTAAAGGGCTCAGTGATTGTTTGATACCTTGGATGAACACTTGTTTTTCTTCGATAGTTAAGTCATCGACTATCGAAACACTTGTTTTTCTTCGATAGTTAAATCACCGACTATCGAAGTTTTTGACCATCGTTGTCAATATGGAGAGACCGGTTGGATTATTATCCAAAGAACCACTCCGTATTGGTAGTAGCGTTGCAAATCAGATTATATGAAGATAATCGAAGACGGAGTAAAGTGCAAGGGCTTTTTCTAGTAATAGAAATTGTGCCTTCGGTTTCGTTCAGTCCCAGAACGAACGTATATGGACGAATGTCTGACAGAATATTTCCAATGATCAAATGGGTTGGTCTGTACAAATATATATGGTTGCAACGGATTTATTCCCTTAGCATAACATCCAGGATATTTGTGTAAACCAATTAATGATTTGCGGATCTGATAATGTGGCATTCAAAGTGATTGTGTTATCAAGGAATGGTAAGTAAGCGTAGCCTCAGGCCTCATCAACCAGGAAATGACAAAAATCGGGCAGGCAACATGGCTATGTGGGTCGCTCCCATTAGGGTGTATAATCACCTATCTAGAGATTCATTTAATTCCTTATTCTATTCGATGCTGTCCCATTCGGGAAACGGTTGCTGATCCCAACCGTTGGTGATATACATTCGATACACTCAAGCGAAATGAGTGGTCAGTCATGTGTGGGCCGAGTTGCAAGAAGTTCTTGTTGAACCCAGTGTATTTGCCTCTAGAGATACGCTATCGGCAGGTGGTCCCATACCTTGTCATAGTCGGAATCCAATCTCCAATAAGCGCCCGCGGTTTTGTTTGTATACTATATATGTGGAACGTGAGATGCAAGCGTTCTGCTAGATTTTATTTACTTGTGATTAGACATTATTATAATATCAGAAAAAGTATTGATTTCCAAAACTGTTTTGGGTTATCGTAAGGTAAAAACCATCCGTGTTTATGTGTGGATCGGTCTTACGATTATCCTTTGTTTTGAAACGGATTTTGAAAAGTTAAACCAAATGATTTGAGTTTACTCAACCAGTCCCATGACTGACCTAGAGTTTATTTTTGTTTTGTTTCCCCTAAACTCTTGGGTGCCCAAATTTGTACGGGCAGACAAGTAGTTCAGGTCTTTACAGATACCATTGGAGGAGCTTGGAGCAGGAGGCTTCAACGTTAGTTATATAGAATTGTTCCGCTATACTCTGATAAATGACATGTATACAGTACAAATTTGGTATTACAAAAGTTATGATATAATATATTTTATTCGTTCCGCTGTAAGGTTCATATTTACTCTGATGTTGTGTATCCTTCTTCTTCTATTCTAATATTTCTTTCTTTCTAATTCTCACCCTCTAACTTCTTTCTAATAATGATTCGTATTTCTGTGCAATTTGGGTTGGACGTGTGTTGTATTTGGTCAACTCAGATAGTACAGATTTGCGGGTCATTACAGTTGGTATCAGAGCTTAGGTTAAGCGAATACCTAGGCTTTGGTGGGGGTTTACTCATTAGAGATAGGGTCAGTAGTACCCTAGAATGAGTTGAGTATATATATGAGAGCACGTATTTGTAAATTGATATAAAATTCATTTTATATTGTGTTAGCTAGTCTGTTGAGTGGTTTATGAATTCTGATCGAATCGTGGGACGCCACGGAGTCGATAGGAATTTCTAAACACTTGAACAGAAGATTGAACACGATATTGTTCTAAAATGGGTGAATAAAATTATTTTACCTAAAAATTTATTTTGATATAGAAAGAATAATTTTTGAAATTATTATATTATGTGGATGTGTTGATTGATATCATTATAATCAGATAAGATTATAAAAATTGAAATGGTTATTTATAACCAAACTGAATTTGTATATGAATAAAATAAACAAATGAGGTGAATCAAAATGGAACTCAGAACCAGGAGTTGAAATTTAAATCCTGGGAAGTTTGAAAATATTTCCGAAGTACATTAAAAGAATATAGCTTTGTTTTGAAAAGACCGTTTGAATAAAAATCATATTTGAATGGATTTTGAAATAGATAAAGCACTGAACTCACTTCAGTGGCTGGAAAATAATTCTGATGATGACTGCAGCTTCATCAGTATTCATTTTCGAGTTCTAAGTGACGGATTGCTACCTTAGAAAAGTTTTTGATGAAATTTGTTTGAAAGAAAACAACTTGGTTTAAAAATTCAAATGTTTTGAATTTGGGATGGTTCTAAATATATGCGTGGATATATTTATGTGATTTCAAAAAGGATTTGAATTAAAAACCCGGGAATTTCAATTCTGGAATTTAAACAAATCGAAATGATGGAAACCAGTTAAATGAACTGAAATTGAATATTCCCATGAAAACTTAAAATTGTATGGAACTTGAGTTATAGAATTTGAAATACTGAGTTATAAAAAAAGTGGGCTTTTGAAAAAGTTAACGAGTTGTAGCATTTCTTCTGCCTTAGTAATTTCGGGGACGAAATTCTTTTAAGGGGGAAGGAATGGAACGTCCCTGATTTTTAGCTATTATATAATGAATATTTAAATTAGTTTTAAATATCTAATTGGGAATATAAATGAATTTTATATTGAATTTATCTATTAAATAATCGACATAGGATATAATTTTGAATATATCGAGTTATTAACAAGCAATTTAATTCACAGTTAAAACTGAATTGAAAAACAGTTCAGTTGATTAATATAAGATTCTGTTTGAATTAAAACAGTAATAATAATTTATTTTCGTTAAATTTTATTATCTTAAATCGATTTATATATTAAATCAAAATTAATTTAACCATTAATTTAAATTGTTTTCTGTTCTATACAGTTGAATTAAAATTCCGGAATCAGTCTCGTGGAGTTCAAAATAACGTCATAATCCGAGAACATCAGTCGTTACGGTTAAATAGCGGTTCAGGGTTTCAAGTTAGGGGCGACGAGATATTTTGGTTTTAATATAAATAAAATTCAAATCAAATCCTTTCAATCCTTATCAGCCGACCTACCCTTGTTCTGTCATACAGCTTGTTTTCCTTCATCGAGCTGTGAAAATTGTCTCACTATTTCGAAATCTAAGAAACAACAATTTAATGGCCTGTCTGCTCTCGCACATATAAATAACCATTCACCTTCACTATTTTCCCTACTCCTGAACTCACGAATTAAGTCTGAGTTTTCGCCTTCCTTTTCTTTCCTTCTATGTTTCAATTCTTCAAAATCGAAATCCAAAAAAATGGGAAATTCGCGGTCGAATCCGAAGCTTGAGACTGAGCTTGAATCGCTTTTGAATCATGAAGGAGTTGCGATTTAGGGTTATTCCCTGAAGCTCGAAATCCATTCGAGCTCCTTAAGAACCGGCGACGCGATGTGAACAAAAGGCAGGCCGAACTCGAGAATCACGGGTAGGGCTCAACGGATTAGGGTCGACAGTATTTGGGAGTACGGTGTTGAGTACAACAGGGTAGTGCGATGGGGTTTAGCTGCGATAACTGGAGGGCGACAGTTGAAGAGGAGAATTCGATCAGTGAGTTTCGAAGCTGATGGGTTTTCTGGCAGTCCGACAACAGTGAAGAAGGAGTACAGTTTGGGAATGGAGATTGTATGCGAACTGTTCGATGAATTGTCTGAGTATGAATGAGGCAATTTTTGGGCTATTTTCGGTAGGAGTGATCGTTGGTTGTGGAGTCGTTTCATGTTGGCTTCGTAGTTGTCCGGGAAATAAGGTATACACCTTCTCGAAATTTTCTTTTATACATAAAAGGATTTATTTATGTTATTAATAAATTTAATATAGGTAAATGTTTAATCGTTAAAATTAAAATAAATAATCGTAGGTTCAAGATAAATGATTTGAATAGATTTGAAACTGAGAAGACGCAGCATTTTACCGGATATTCAGTAAAGGAAGAATGAGGTGAGTAAATCTCACTCACCTTTAGAATTATTTTTATTTCATTAAAAATAATTGTTTGTTGCTTGTGTGAATGTTTTCTGGTTGTTTTATATATATTAGTTATTTAGGCTATATATATATTGGGTTGATTGATTGGTTGGATTCCCGCAGTCTCATTAGCGGATGCCCGCGGTACCATTAGCGGATGATTACCCTATACGCCCCACGCTATGATTAGTGGATGACCTTCTATACCGCGATATTCTGCCACAAAGCAGAATGGGTATTATTATGTGCTAACGTCTGTGGATGCAGGAAAACAGGTTGGAGGAATCCAACTGGATTCCTTAAAAATATATTATCTGTTTGTTTGTTTGCTTGATTTCATATATATTCATATATGACGTGCTATAAATCAAATGATTGAAATTTGAATGGTTTGATGGTTTTAAATATCACTGGGCTAAGTGTAAATTTATTTAAAATATCTAAAAGGGATATTTGAGATTTAAAAGGGGAATTCTATTTTTCTAAAATAGAATTTGAATATTTAAATAGATTTGAAATATTTACTTGTTTTAAAGGAATAAAAACAAGTAGTTCTTTTATAAACGAAGTTTATAAATGACGTGAAAAGAATTATCATTGGATAATTTAGAAAATAAAAGGTACAAGGATGAATTTGAAAAAGGAAATGAACTTAAAAATAAAACAGTATAAACAAAAGGAAATCAATTTTTCCAAAGTAGAATATATTTATTTCAAAGGGAAATTTAAATCGAGTCTTGTTTAAGAAGATATAAACGAGTAAAATAAATAGGGTTTGTAAATAGAAGGTGAGAAAATTATCACTTGGATAATTTGAAATATTTAAATTCAAATGTGAATTTAAAAATATAAATGGGGAAGATCGTTTAAAGAAATAAACGATGGAATTTATTATGATAACAGAATATAAATTGAACTAAATAAATCCGTAAGGATTTATGATTTTGAATTCGATTAATTTGAAAAAAAATTTAATAGAATTTGAATATTTAAATTCAACAAGGAATTTAAATGGAAATTGAATACAGAATTTGAATTCAAAAGAATTCAAATAGAATTTGAATTTAAAGGAGTTAAAATAGAATTTGAATTCAAGGGAATTCAAATGGATTTGGATAAAGAAGATTCAAATGGGATTTAAATAATGGGATTTAAATAAAGAAGGTTTAGATATAAGAATTCAAATAAAACTCAAATGGAGTTTAAATAGAATTCAAAAAGAATTTGAATAAGAGGAATTCGAAGAGAATTTAAAATGTATTTGGAATCCGAATAAAATAAAAAAAAAGAAGTTTGAATTTCAAAGAGAATTAAAAATGGAGTTGAATATTTGGAATTCAAATAGAAGTTTAAATGGAATTTGAATATATGAATTCCAAAGAAGGAATTCAAAATGTAAAGTGATTTAAATAAGGTATTTGAATTCAAGAGGATAAATAAGGTATTTGAATTCAAGAGACTTAAATAAAGAAATTTCAAATGGAATTTTGAATAAAAGGAGTTGAATTGGGATTTGAATATAGAATTCAAATATAGTTGAATTGGAATTTTAATATAGAATTCAAATAGAGTTGAATGGGAAATTTAATATAGGATCCAAGTTGAAGTTGAATTTAAGTTAAACGAAGTTTAAAAGGTTTATATATAGTAAATATAAATAAAACGAACTCGCCGCAGCACTGTAGTTCGAAAATGGCGAGTCGAACTTCAATTGGGTATATCGAAGTCAAATTAAGTTGGAATTCCTTGAAACAAGAATCGTCAGTACCAGTTAAATAATAGTTTTCAAATAGAAGAGAAAAATCTGGTTTTCGTCGAATAGATTTTGAGATATGTCAAAATCAAATTTCTAAAAGTGCAGCGCCAGAAACCATTAAAACCATAATGGATTTTATATAATAAATATAAGGGTTTTTAAGCAAATAACAATCCGATTTCCATTTAAAAATCTAGACTTGAGTTAGAAAATAAATGTGAACTCAAGGGAAGTAAAGAAAGTGATTTTTGAAACAATAATCATATTTTTGATTATTAAATAGAATTAACTAAGTCGAGAGAAATTAGTTAATCGAGTTGGAATTGAAGTCGAACTTTGAAAAGTGAATTTGGAATTGTAAATTTATATTCGAAATCGAATATAGAACTTAAATTGAAAATTTGAATTCAAGTAGTTAACCAGCAAGTTAAAATATGTTTGAACATGTTATGTTCAAATATAAAAGTGAAACAGACCAAAGAGTTAATTAACAAGTTAATTAACGAATTGAGTTAAAATGATAGAGTATAGTTGAATTAAATCAGACAGGTGTAGATATACAGGAGACAGGTATGGAATAAAGTTGATGAAGGTATATAAATAGTGTGCCCGACAAAAAGGTACATGTTTAAATTCATATATGAAATTTTATGCGCCGTATCGGCAAGCCGCTTGGCTTTTCCTTTTTCTTTTGGATTGGTGAGGGCCATGGGAGGCTATTTGAAATATCCCGAAGCTCCCGGTACAAGGGAGGTTATGGCGAATTTTTCCGGGAATTTAAGGAGTTAGAATATTTTTGAGAAATTTTGATAGTTAGGAATCAATATATCGATATATAGAATTCGATAAGGAAACGAAATAAAAGAATAAAATATTGTTGACAAAAAGGGAAACCTATAAATTTGAAATAGAAAGCGAACCATATACATGTTTTAAAAATGAATGATTGGGTTGTATATTGTGTTTATTCGAGGTTAGTGGTTTTGCCGTTTTGAAATTGAGAATGTTTTCAGTTGAGATCTGAGAGGTAATTTTACCCCAACTTGATTGATTTCATTTTTAATTGATAAATAGCAAGATCCAGTCTCGAAGAGAAGTGTTTGAATAATAGTTTGGTTGAATAGAATATTTGGGTTATTTGTAACGATGTTGTATACGACATTCGTTTTAACTCAAGTGATGAAATTTTGGAAATATAAAAGTAAATATTTCCTAAGTATAATAGTCGGGATAGAGATAAGTGATTGAAATTATTTTCAATTGCAAATAGAGATATTTTCTAATATATAGAAATAAAAGAAGTTGATATTTGGAAACGTTTTCCAAATGGCATAAGAGGCCAAGATGATTATTGAAGATATTTGGTTAACAAATATTGATAAAGAAATGGAAGAGCGATATAATTAATTAAATATTAATTAAAGGGCTCAGTGATTGTTTGATACCTTGGATGAACACTTGTTTTTCTTCGATAGTTAAGTCATCGACTATCGAAACACTTGTTTTTCTTCGATAGTTAAATCACCGACTATCGAAGTTTTTGACCATCGTTGTCAATATGGAGAGACCGGTTGGATTATTATCCAAAGAACCACTCCGTATTGGTAGTAGCGTTGCGAATCATATTATATGAAGATAATCGAAGACGGAGTAAAGTGCAAGGGCTTTTTCTAGTAATAGAAATTGTGCCTTCGGTTTCGTTCAGTCCCAGAACGAACGTATATGGACGAATGTCTGACAGAATATTTCCAATGATCAAATGGGTTGGTCTGTACAAATATATATGGTTGCAACAGATTTATTCCCTTAGCATAACATCCAGGATATTTGTGTAAACCAATTAATGATTTGCGGATCTGATAATGTGGCATTCAAAGTGATTGTGTTATCAAGGAATGGTAAGTAAGCGTAGCCTCAGGCCTCATCAACCAGGAAATGACAAAAATCGGGCAGGCAGCATGGCTATGTGGGTCGCTCCCATTAGGGTGTATAATCACCTATCTAGAGATTCATTTAATTCCTTATTCTATTCGATGCTGTCCCATTCGGGAAACGGTTGCTGATCCCAACCCTTGGTGATATACATTCGATACACTCAAGCGAAATGAGTGGTCAGTCATGTGTGGGCCGGGTTGCAAGAAGTTCTTGTTGAACCCAGTGTATTTGCCTCTAGAGATACACTATCGGCAGGTGGTCCCATACCTTGTCATAGTCGGAATCCAATCTCCAATAAGCGCCCGCGGTTTTGTTTGTATACTATATATGTGGAACGTGAGATGCAAGCGTTCTGCTAGATTTTATTTACTTGTGATTAGACATTATTATAATATCAGAAAAAGTATTGATTTCCAAAATTGTTTTGGGTTATCGTAAGGTAAAAACCATCCGTGTTTATGTGTGGATCGGTCTTACGATTATCCTTTGTTTTGAAAAGGATTTTGAAAAGTTAAACCAAATGATTTGAGTTTACTCACACCAGTCCCATGACTGACCCAGAGTTTATTTTTGTTTTGTTTCCCCTGAACTCTTGGGTGCCCAAATTTGTACGGGCAGACAAGTAGTTCAGGTCTTTACAGATACCATTGGAGGAGCTTGGAGCAGGAGGCTTCAGCGTTAGTTATATAGAGTTGTTCCGCTGTAACACCCCGTGATTTCGTAACACTAAGGTTCGCAAATCAGGGTATAATTAATTTTTAAAAGAAGAATCATGGGAAACGGGCCACGCCATTGCATTCGTCTCGGAAAAATACGCGAAATAGAGTCCGAAATTTCGTAAATCGGACTCCGTATGAAGGAGATATGGACGAACGAAGTTAGGTAGAAAAACGGAAACATGCCAGAATGCACTGGCGCACTTGCGAAGCGCGCCAGTACAAAAATGCACTGGCGCACCTGCCAAGTGCGCCCATACTAATCCAGAACCGAATTCTGGAGTGTTCTGTGCTGACGTGTCTCTTTTTGAGTGGTTGGGTGATGTGTATTCGACCTGTACGATTCTGATGGCTTCTATGATGATCTAAGGGCCCTAAAACACTCTCTACGCCTATAAAAGAATGCCTAGACCTAAGGGTTCCTCCATACAAACTCTCTAAGGCATCTTCATGCTGCTTCTCTCTATTCTAGCCTCTACCATTAAAATATAAATATAATAAAATAAAAATGAATCAAGGCGAGGAGATGCTGCTAAAAGACTTTCAAGAAGAGATTCAAATCAACGTTAGAATTTCAAGCGAAGAATCAAAGGCTAGCTCAAACGGTTTCGAGCAACGACGCACGAATCATAGCAACGCTTTCCTTCTATTCTAGATCTAATTTCTGTAAGTTGGTTATTTCTAGATCTGAATACTTTGTTTTTATTTGTGACATGAAATTAAAAGAATAAAAGGATATGCCAAATCTCTTTCTCTCTCTCTTCGAATCTGCGTTTATACTCTTGGACTGAATCAAGAATCGTTATGATTCAAGGACAAATGACTATAGAATTGTGGACCTTAAAAACATATGCCTTTGGACTATGAACATGAACCTTAAAGCATATGCCTTTGGACTACGAACATGAGCCTTGATTTGGGACATACAACCTTGCATATGACATGTGACTTATGACTATGGGAATTGTTTTCCCTTTTGGACTAAGAACATCGCCTATATTGCCTATGACTATGGACATTGCTTATGACTATGAACATAAGCCTTTGAATTGGACATTTCCTATGACTGTGACTATGACTACAATGATTATTTCCTTGACTAAGCCCGTACCTTTGATTTGGACATAAACTGTTGCTTATTGACATAATACCTTTGATTCATAACTAGGAAAATTATTGCTTAAGTTTTGTGGCTATGAAATTGGGTCTAAACCCAATTTTATGATCTGTTCTTAGTTTTCTTTGGTTTTAAGACAGTGGGAATTTACCTATTAAGTTAGGTCTACCCATATTCTTGAACCTATTCTGTCTGTTCTTGGTTTTAAGACAGTGGGAATTTACCTATTAAGTTAGGTCTACCCATATTCTTGAACCTTCATCGTTATCCAATCCTTTGTATGCCAGTTGTCATGTCTATTCTTACTTGACATTTTGGTCTATTCCCTTTTTGTCTGCAAATCTAGATTTATTTATAATCTAGGTTGAATTACGATTACACGAACGGTGGGAATGCGATTTGGGGAAAAACATGAAAATGAATATGAACATAGTTGTAAAACTTGGAATTGGCATAGTTTGGAAAACGAACATGGTTTTGATAACTTAGAACATGTGTTAAACATGTGAATTGGGTAATTTTGACAAGAATTATGGGTAATGAAATTTAGATCTAGAAATGGGCTTGAAACTGAAAACTAGAATAATAAGATCTAGTTTGTATACAGACTGTAAACTAGAAAAATAAAGATCTAGTTTGTATATAGATTGTAAACTAGAACAATAAATCTAGTTTTGGGCTTAAACGGTGAACTAGAATAGTAAATATAGTTTGGTATGAATTATAAACTAGAATATAAAATCTAGTTTTAGCATAAACTGTAAATAAAGATGGTAGATCTAAATTGCTATGAACTGTAGGTTAGGCAAATCAAGATTTGGGCCTAGAATATAAGTCTGTTAGTGACAAATAAATATAGGCCAAATTTGTCTAAAAAGGGGAAATGGGCTTTTGGAATAAATTGTTAACAATTTATAAACAAAAGAAAAGTATTTTGATAACATCCCTTTTTATAACATATAGACCAGAAGGTTCTAGGGTGACAGAGAGGATAGTGTCTAGGCTTGGGTTTGGAAAATACAAGTTTCCTGCCCTCCCTGGCTATCCCTAACTGATCCGAAGGACGGGATGGCTGTTTTCAAAACCGGATTTGGAAATTAATCAAAAAACCCTTTGAACTTAGAAAACATGAATATGCCTAACCCGAGGTTAGACTGAGTTGCGGTGTAAACCTGCCCGGAACCGACCGGCACATCCAGTAACCGCAGCAATATCTGTCTAATGTGAGAGGTTGCGGCTTTAATTTATTAATTAAAGCTAGAACAAGAATGGGAGAGTTAAGTCCATAGAAACACTTAACCAATTTAACACAGTTAAGCAAGAATGGGTGGGTTAAGTCCATAGGAACACTTAACCGACTTAACAAAGTTAAGCTAGAATGGGAAGGTTAAGTCCATAGGAACACTTAACCAACCTAACACGGTTAAGCTAGAATGGGAAGGTTAACGAACACTTAACCAACTTAGCACAGTTAAAGCTAGAATGGGAGGGTTAAGTCCATGGGAATACTTAGTCAAATTAACATGTTGACTAGACTAGAAGGTGGGGTTAAGTAAAGTTAATACACTTAGCCAATTTAACATGTTAATTAGACTAGAGGTTGGGGTTAAGTAATACACTTAGCCAAATTAATATGTTAACTGGACTAGACCATAGGGTTAAGTAAACTTGAACGCTTAACCATCAGAATATGATAAATGAATAGGGTTAATTAAAAAGCATAAAGGGATAACACTTAACCAGTGTAATAGGATAAGGGAAGAGGGTTAAGATAGCTTGAATCGACTAAAGACACTTAACCAACCCAACCTGGCGAGAAAGAAAACTAAGTAGTAAACCTCAGTTGAAAAAGGGACTAAGTAGTAAAACTTAGTTAAGAAAACAAGGAATTTGCAAACTAAGTGGTAAACCTTAGTTAGTAGAACTAAGTAGTAATTCTTAGTATAACACGAAGGAGCGGACATCCATCTGATTTTAAGAAGGCTCCAACGAATTGGGTTACGAAGCCCGAGGCTTCGAGGGGACGTGAGGGTACTCTTGGTATCCCTCTGTGAGGCTGCAGATGATCATCCTGGGCTCACAGAGGTTAAGGTCTGCGTTAGAAGAACCGAGGGTATGCCTTGGTTGCAATATATATGTGGCAACCTAAAGACTAGGATGGACCAGCGTGATTCGGCGAGAAGACGGTAGCCCTGTGATAGCAACTCGTCGTCTACCATCCATCTTGAGTCAATCGAGATACGTGAAGCGGAAAGGCGGAGAACTCCAAAAGACCATATACTTGCTATCTAGTTATGGTTGCGGATGGCCATAGGATAGTGGGGCACCGGGGGCCGGCGTATAGTTCTCATTTTACAAGGTGTGCCTTTCATTAGTTGAGGGAGGGGTCAAGTGGGACCATAGCCACTGGAATAAAAACAGACCTTAGCATCTGCATCGGCAGATATCTGAAAGCTCCCGACCGAGTTCTGTATTCCTTGATTTGCCCTGTCACAGGACTCAGGTCGCACATTACAGGACATGTGCATCTAGACAAGCGATAACGATTCGCGATACATGCGTGGGGAAGCCTAGGAACATATACCACTCTAGGTAGTGTGTCCTAGACTTGGGGGCATTGTTCGACAGGTAGCGTAATCCCTAGTTGGACTAGGTGGCATAAACCCTGAACTCGAAAAGCGTTCAGCAGATAGCGTAAAACTATAGTTAAATCTAGAAAGCACTTGATAGAAAACCCTAGACTAGATCTAGGTAATAAATAATAAATGTATGCCTGAAGGCAATGGAAACTACAGGGGTTGGGATCACGTTATCGTTACTAGTTGAACACTAGTTAGGTGGTGCAGAGATATAGAAACCAGTATAACAAGGAAATAGCGAAGCTGCGAAAGTATTAGAGCATATCCAGTCATCTTAGCATATCTTGTGACTACCTTGTCTAATCTTGTTGACCTTATCATCATGGTGTAATCTTGTATTCAGTTAATTTATGTCGTTTTGTTTTTCCATGTTCACATGCTAGAAGTTACTGAACTTACTCAGGCTTTATGTCTGACTCTGTTTTTCTTTCGTCTTCTTTTCTTCCGTTCCCCCCCAGGTAGTTGAGGAGGGAATAGTATAACTCAGGATTAGACTGGACCGTTGCTCTTTCCCAGCTTGAAGATTTGACGAAGTTGTCTTTGGATTCTCTTCCAGATGCTATGGCTGGCTCTTGCTACATTGGGGAATATATAAATGTATTTTCATGCTTCTTTATTTTATAAAGACAGATGATACTCTGATATTGTAAAAGAATCTTGTACAGACTATTTTATCAATAAAGCAAAGTTCTATTTTCCACTGTTTAATAATTTGTCTGTCTTGTAATTTATCTGCATCTTTTACCCAAAATGCTCCACAGAACTTAGTGCATTCCCTTTGTGAGTGACACTAACGGATGTGGGGTGTTACACGTGGTATCAGAGCTGAAGGTTACCGGATCAGATAAAGGATTTGAAAAATTATTTTTCAAAATGTTTTTTAAAGAAGCGTTTTCAAAAGAAAAGTTTTGTTTTAAAGGAATATTCCCCAAAGCCATATGCACTGTCTTCTCTTCCTCTGTTTGAATTCTTGTCTCCTTCTTTCTTTAGTCTCTGGGGCTCCTGGCTTTCTGGGAGGTAACCTCATCGAAGGGCAAAGTAGTGCCCGTCCTCCATCTATAGCTGTATTCGTTCCACTTACGGCCAGTCTTCTTTCAAGTTTATAAGGTTTTTCTGTATGATGGAAGCAGTTTTCGAGAGATTTGCCAACATAGCAATACATGGAAAGGGATGAGGAGTTTGGCAAAAGGGACAAAACCCTAGGATGAGGAATGCATGGAGATAGGTTAGCTCACGAAGGAGGAAGAAATTATAAAAGAGGAAGTATCCTTACTAGAGTATGATAGGACATATAATTAAAGACAAGGGCAAGGACGAGGGACAAGATTTTTAGAAGGACAAGTACATGCTAAGCATACCTAGGAGATAGGTGGTAAAAGTTTCTGTTGGAAAGAATCTAGTTTTCTGTTCATACTCTTTCCTTCGGTTTTAGCGCTTCGCATCTGTTCATATTTGCTTCCATAGTTAAGTCTCTACACCTTAGTACTTGTATAGTAAGAAGATCCCAATCAGTCTCAAACCCAGTGGGTGGTTCGACCCGTTTATTTTTGGATAGTAGGGGTTTGAGAATAGTTATCGAGTTTGTTTATATCATATCACGTAGATCGTCTAAATTCGGAGGAGATATTCCTTGGATGCTTGTCTGATATTGGTTTAGGCCTTTGGGGCTTGTACTTGAGGAATGTCGAGTTCGACTAGGATGGTTTGCGTGAGAGATGAATAGTTGTGACAGGCGCTCTAAAAAGCGCGTAGTGATCTTTCAACCCTTATAGTTATGGCATGGTGGATAAGGGAGAGACCTCTAATCATACACTTGGTACCATGATTGACATCTGTTTATTTTGGAAATGGAGGTTAGGAACTTCACAATCGTGAAGATAAATTGGTTAAGATACAGTGGAGTAAAGCTCAAGAAGGCTAGATACTAGCAACATGCCCTTTTTCCTTAAGGGTGCATCCTTGATTTCTCTGTTTAGGAGCTTTACGCGTAGTTGTTTCTCTCTTTCCAAAGTATATCCTCTAGGTCGTATCTGCGATCCTTAGGTAGAAGCCAATGGATGTAAACATGTATTTGAAACATGTTATGGTTGAATGGTTGCAAGTGGTTGCAAATGGTTGCTCGTGGATGCATATGCATACGTATTAGGCACTAGATCAAGTTCGGACGCTCTCATATTGCATTTACATATATGCATTTGTTTATAAGTTGAACTTGATATGATATCATATGGGCGTTGCATATGGTTGAATGACTGTGCACGCATGTAGTATTTACATGACTAGGGATGTTTGCATGCATGATTGGACGCATGGCACTAACATGATTTGCATTAAGGAGGTCAACTGAATCAGTAGACCGCCTGATTTTGCATTAGATAGAGACATATACACACACTATGCATATGAACATGAAAGCATTAGAAATCTTTTAAGGACAATGAACGCCTGTGGTTGAATGGGTGATTGGATGGTAGGATACATTCTTCCTAACTTGAAGATTTCGGGGACGAAATCCTTTTAAGTGGGGGAGAATGTAACACCC
Source organism: Allium sativum (assembly GCA_030737875.1). Taxonomy (NCBI): domain Eukaryota; kingdom Viridiplantae; phylum Streptophyta; class Magnoliopsida; order Asparagales; family Amaryllidaceae; genus Allium; species Allium sativum. The sequence continues at coordinate 177,987,396 of CM060912.1, forward strand.
CGTGATTTCGTAACACTAAGGTTCGCAAATCAGGGTATAATTAATTTTTAAAAGAAGAATCATGGGAAACGGGCCACGCCATTGCATTCGTCTCGGAAAAATACGCGAAATAGAGTCCGAAATTTCGTAAATCGGACTCCGTATGAAGGAGATATGGACGAACAAAGTTAGGTAGAAAAACCGGAAACATGCCAGAATGCACTGGCGCACTTGCGAAGCGCGCCAGTACAAAAATGCACTGGCGCACCTGCCAAGTGCGCCCATACTAATCCAGAACCGAATTCTGGAGTGTTCTGTGCTGACGTGTCTCTTTTTGAGTGGTTGGGTGATGTGTATTCGACCTGTACGATTCTGATGGCTTCTATGATGATCTAAGGGCCCTAAAACACTCTCTACGCCTATAAAAGAATGCCTAGACCTAAGGGTTCCTCCATACAAACTCTCTAAGGCATCTTCATGCTGCTTCTCTCTATTCTAGCCTCCACCATTAAAATATAAATAGAATAAAATAAAAATGAATCAAGGCGAGGAGATGCTGCTAAAAGACTTTCAAGAAGAGATTCAAATCAACGTTAGAATTTCAAGCGAAGAATCAAAGGCTAGCTCAAATGGTTTCGAGCAACGACGCACGAATCATAGCAACGCTTTCCTTCTATTCTAGATCTAATTTCTGTAAGTTGGTTATTTCTAGATCTGAATACTTTGTTTTTATTTGTGACATGAAATTAAAAGAATAAAAGGATATGCCAAATCTCTTTCTCTCTCTCTCTTCGAATCTGTGTTTATACTCTTGGACTGAATCAAGAATCGTTATGATTCAAGGACAAATGACTATAGAATTGTGGACCTTAAAAACATATGCCTTTGGACTATGAACATGAACCTTAAAGCATATGCCTTTGGACTACGAACATGAGCCTTGATTTGGGACATACAACCTTGCATATGACATGTGACTTATGACTATGGGAATTGTTTTCCCTTTTGGACTAAGAACATCGCCTATATTGCCTATGACTATGGACATTGCTTATGACTATGAACATAAGCCTTTGAATTGGACATTTCCTATGACTGTGACTATGACTACAAGGATTATTTCCTTGACTAAGCCCGTACCTTTGATTTGGACATAAACTATTGCCTATTGACATAATACCTTTGATTCATAACTAGGAAAATTATTGCTTAAGTTTTGTGGCTATGAAATTGGGTCTAAACCCAATTTTATGATCTGTTCTTAGTTTTCTTTGGTTTTAAGACAGTGGGAATTTACCTATTAAGTTAGGTCTACCCATATTCTTGAACCTATTCTGTCTGTTCTTGGTTTTAAGACAGTGGGAATTTACCTATTAAGTTAGGTCTACCCATATTCTTGAACCTTCATCGTTATCCAATCCTTTGTATGCCAGTTGTCATGTCTATTCTTACTTGACATTTTGGTCTATTCCCTTTTTGTCTGCAAATCTAGATTTATTTATAATCTAGGTTGAATTACGATTACACGAACGGTGGGAATGCGATTTGGGGAAAAACATGAAAATGAATATGAACATAGTTGTAAAACTTGGAATTGGCATAGTTTGGAAAACGAACATGGTTTTGATAACTTAGAACATGTGTTAAACATGTGAATTGGGTAATTTTGACAAGAATTATGGGTAATGAAATTTAGATCTAGAAATGGGCTTGAAACTGAAAACTAGAATAATAAGATCTAGTTTGTATACAGACTGTAAACTAGAAAAATAAAGATCTAGTTTGTATATAGATTGTAAACTAGAATAATAAATCTAGTTTTGGGCTTAAACGGTGAACTAGAATAGTAAATCTAGTTTGGTATGAATTATAAACTAGAATATAAAATCTAGTTTTAGCATAAACTGTAAATAAAGATGGTAGATCTAAATTGCTATGAACTGTAGGTTAGGCAAATCAAGATTTGGGCCTAGATATAAGTCTGTTAGTGACAAATAAATATAGGCCAAATTTGTCTAAAAAGGGGAAATGGGCTTTTGGAATAAATTGTTAAAAATTTATAAACAAAAGAAAAGTATTTTGATAACACCCCTTTTTATAACACATAGACCAGAAGGTTCTAGGGTGACAGAGAGGATAGTGTCTAGGCTTGGGTTTGGAAAATACAAGTTTCCTGCCCTCCCTGGCTATCCCTAACTGATCCGAAGGACGGGATGGTTGTTTTCAAAACCGGATTTGGAAATTAATCAAAAAACCCTTTGAACTTAGAAAACATGAATATGCCTAACCCGAGGTTAGACTGAGTTGCGGTGTAAACCTGCCCGGAACCGACCGGCACATCCAGTAACCGCAGCAATATCTGTCTAATGTGAGAGGTTGCGGCTTTAATTTATTAATTAAAGCTAGAACAAGAATGGGAGAGTTAAGTCCATAGAAACACTTAACCAATTTAACACAGTTAAGCAAGAATGGGTGGGTTAAGTCCATAGGAACACTTAACCGACTTAACAAAGTTAAGCTAGAATGGGAAGGTTAAGTCCATAGGAACACTTAACCAACCTAACACGGTTAAGCTAGAATGGGAAGGTTAACGAACACTTAACCAACTTAGCACAGTTAAAGCTAGAATGGGAGGGTTAAGTCCATGGGAATACTTAGCCAAATTAACATGTTGACTAGACTAGAAGGTGGGGTTAAGTAAAGTTAATACACTTAGCCAATTTAACATGTTAATTAGACTAGAGGTTGGGGTTAAGTAATACACTTAGCCAAATTAATATGTTAACTGGACTAGACCATAGGGTTAAGTAAACTTGAACGCTTAACCATCAGAATATGATAAATGAATAGGGTTAAGTAAAAAGCATAAAGGGATAACACTTAACCAGTGTAATAGGATAAGGGAAGAGGGTTAAGATAGCTTGAATCGACTAAAGACACTTAACCAACCCAACCTGGCGAGAAAGAAAACTAAGTAGTAAACCTCAGTTGAAAAAGGGACTAAGTAGTAAAACTTAGTTAAGAAAACAAGGAATTTGCAAACTAAGTGGTAAACCTTAGTTAGTAGAACTAAGTAGTAATTCTTAGTATAACACGAAGGAGCGGACATCCATCTGATTTTAAGAAGGCTCCAACGAATTGGGTTACGAAGCCCGAGGCTTCGAGGGGACGTGAGGGTACTCTTGGTATCCCTCTGTGAGGCTGCAGATGATCATCCTGGGCTCACAGAGGTTAAGGTCTGCGTTAGAAGAACCGAGGGTATGCCTTGGTTGCAATATATATGTGGCAACCTAAAGACTAGGATGGACCAGCGTGATTCGGCGAGAAGACGGTAGCCCTGTGATAGCAACTCGTCGTCTACCATCCATCTTGAGTCAATCGAGATACGTGAAGCGGAAAGGCGGAGAACTCCAAAAGACCATATACTTGCTATCTAGTTATGGTTGCGGATGGCCATAGGATAGTGGGGCACCGGGGGCCGGCGTATAGTTCTCATTTTACAAGGTGTGCCTTTCATTAGCTGAGGGAGGGGTCAAGTGGGACCATAGCCACTGGAATAAAAACAGACCTTAGCATCTGCATCGGCAGATATCTGAAAGCTCCCGACCGAGTTCTGTATTCCTTGATTTGCCCTGTCACAGGACTCGGGTCGCACATTACAGGACATGTGCATCTAGACAAGCGATAACGATTCGCGATACATGCGTGGGGAAGCCTAGGAACATATACCACTCTAGGTAGTGTGTCCTAGACTTGGGGGCATTGTTCGACACGTAGCGTAATCCCTAGTTGGACTAGGTGGCATAAACCCTGAACTCGAAAAGCGTTCAGCAGATAGTGTAAAACTATAGTTAAATCTAGAAAGCACTTGATAGAAAACCCTAGACTAGATCTAGGTAATAAATAATAAATGTATGCCTGAAGGCAATGGAAACTACAGGGGTTGGGATCACGTTATCGTTACTAGTTGAACACTAGTTAGGTGGTGCAGAGATATAGAAACCAGTATAACAAGGAAATAGCGAAGCTGCGAAAGTATTCGAGCGTATCCAGTCATCTTAGCATATCTTGTGACTACCTTGTCTAATCTTGTTGACCTTATCGTCATGGTGTAATCTTGTATTCAGTTAATTCATGTCGTTTTGTTTTTCCATGTTCACATGCTAGAAGTTACTGAACTTACTCAGGCTTTATGTCTGACTCTGTTTTTCTTTCGTCTTCTTTTCTTCCGTTCCCCCCCAGGTAGTTGAGGAGGGAATAGTATAACTCAGGATTAGACTGGACCGTTGCTCTTTCCCAGCTTGAAGATTTGACGAAGTTGTCTTTGGATTCTCTTCCAGATGCTATGGCTGGCTCTTGCTACATTGGGGAATATATAAATGTATTTTCATGCTTCTTTATTTTATAAAGACAGATGATACTCTGATATTGTAAAAGAATCTTGTACAGACTATTTTATCAATAAAGCAAAGTTCTATTTTCCACTGTTTAATAATTTGTCTGTCTTGTAATTTATCTGCATCTTTTACCCAAAATGCTCCACAGAACTTAGTGCATTCCCTTTGTGAGTGACACTAACGGATGTGGGGTGTTACACGTGGTATCAGAGCTGAAGGTTACCGGATCAGATAAAGGATTTGAAAAATTATTTTTCAAAATGTTTTTTAAAGAAGCATTTTCAAAAGAAAAGTTTTGTTTTAAAGGAATATTCCCCAAAGCCATATGCACTGTCTTCTCTTCCTCTGTTTGAATTCTTGTCTCCTTCTTTCTTTAGTCTCTGGGGCTCCTGGCTTTCTGGGAGGTAACCTCATCGAAGGGCAAAGTAGTGCCCGTCCTCCATCTATAGCTGTATTCGTTCCACTTACGGCCAGTCTTCTTTCAAGTTTATAAGGTTTTTCTGTATGATGGAAGCAGTTTTCGAGAGATTTGCCAACATAGCAATACATGGAAAGGGATGAGGAGTTTGGCAAAAGGGACAAAACCCTAGGATGAGGAATGCATGGAGATAGGTTAGCTCACGAAGGAGGAAGAAATTATAAAAGAGGAAGTATCCTTACTAGAGTATGATAGGACATATAATTAAAGACAAGGGCAAGGACGAGGGACAAGATTTTTAGAAGGACAAGTACATGCTAAGCATACCTAGGAGATAGGTGGTAAAAGTTTCTGTTGGAAAGAATCTAGTTTTCTGTTCATACTCTTTCCTTCGGTTTTAGCGCTTCGCATCTGTTCATATTTGCTTCCATAGTTAAGTCTCTGCACCTTAGTACTTGTATAGTAAGAAGATCCCAATCAGTCTCAAACCCAGTGGGTGGTTCGACCCGTTTATTTTTGGATAGTAGGGGTTTGAGAATAGTTATCGAGTTTGTTTATATCATATCACGTAGATCGTCTAAATTCGGAGGAGATATTCCTTGGATGCTTGTCTGATATTGGTTTAGGCCTTTGAGGCTTGTACTTGAGGAATGTCGAGTTCGACTAGGATGGTTTGCGTGAGAGATGAATAGTTGTGACAGGCGCTCTAAAAAGCGCGTAGTGATCTTTCAACCCTTATAGTTATGGCATGGTGGATAAGGGAGAGACCTCTAATCATACACTTGGTACCATGATTGACATCTGTTTATTTTGGAAATGGAGGTTAGGAACTTCACAATCGTGAAGATAAATTGGTTAAGATACAGTGGAGTAAAGCTCAAGAAGGCTAGATACTAGCAACATGCCCTTTTTCCTTAAGGGTGCATCCTTGATTTCTCTGTTTAGGAGCTTTACGCGTAGTTGTTTCTCTCTTTCCAAAGTATATCCTCTAGGTCGTATCTGCGATCCTTAGGTAGAAGCCAATGGATGTAAACATGTATTTGAAACATGTTATGGTTGAATGGTTGCAAGTGGTTGCAAATGGTTGCTCGTGGATGCATATGCATACGTATTAGGCACTAGATCAAGTTCGGACGCTCTCATATTGCATTTACATATATGCATTTGTTTATAAGTTGAACTTGATATGATATCATATGGGCGTTGCATATGGTTGAATGACTGTGCACGCATGTAGTATTTACATGACTAGGGATGTTTGCATGCATGATTGGACGCATGGCACTAACATGATTTGCATTAAGGAGGTCAACTGAATCAGTAGACCGCCTGATTTTGCATTAGATAGAGACATATACACACACTATGCATATGAACATGAAAGCATTAGAAATCTTTTAAGGACAATGAACGCCTGTGGTTGAATGGGTGATTGGATGGTAGGATACATTCTTCCTAACTTGAAGATTTCGGGGACGAAATCCTTTTAAGTGGGGGAGAATGTAACACCCCGTGATTTCGTAACACTAAGGTTCGCAAATCAGGGTATAATTAATTTTTAAAAGAAGAATCATGGGAAACGGGCCACGCCATTGCATTCGTCTCGGAAAAATACGCGAAATAGAGTCCGAAATTTCGTAAATCGGACTCCGTATGAAGGAGATATGGACGAACGAAGTTAGGTAGAAAAACCGGAAACATGCCAGAATGCACTGGCGCACTTGCGAAGCGCGCCAGTACAAAAATGCACTGGCGCACCTGCCAAGTGCGCCCATACTAATCCAGAACCGAATTCTGGAGTGTTCTGTGCTGACGTGTCTCTTTTTGAGTGGTTGGGTGATGTGTATTCGACCTGTACGATTCTGATGGCTTCTATGATGATCTAAGGGCCCTAAAACACTCTCTACGCCTATAAAAGAATGCCTAGACCTAAGGGTTCCTCCATACAAACTCTCTAAGGCATCTTCATGCTGCTTCTCTCTATTCTAGCCTCCACCATTAAAATATAAATATAATAAAATAAAAATGAATCAAGGCGAGGAGATGCTGCTAAAAGACTTTCAAGAAGAGATTCAAATCAACGTTAGAATTTCAAGCGAAGAATCAAAGGCTAGCTCAAACGGTTTCGAGCAACGACGCACGAATCATAGCAACGCTTTCCTTCTATTCTAGATCTAATTTCTGTAAGTTGGTTATTTCTAGATCTGAATACTTTGTTTTTATTTGTGACATGAAATTAAAAGAATAAAAGGATATGCCAAATCTCTTTCTCTCTCTCTCTTCGAATCTGTGTTTATACTCTTGGACTGAATCAAGAATCGTTATGATTCAAGGACAAATGACTATAGAATTGTGGACCTTAAAAACATATGCCTTTGGACTATGAACATGAACCTTAAAGCATATGCCTTTGGACTACGAACATGAGCCTTGATTTGGGACATACAACCTTGCATATGACATGTGACTTATGACTATGGGAATTGTTTTCCCTTTTGGACTAAGAACATCGCCTATATTGCCTATGACTATGGACATTGCTTATGACTATGAACATAAGCCTTTGAATTGGACATTTCCTATGACTGTGACTATGACTACAAGGATTATTTCCTTGACTAAGCCCGTACCTTTGATTTGGACATAAACTGTTGCCTATTGACATAATACCTTTGATTCATAACTAGGAAAATTATTGCTTAAGTTTTGTGGCTATGAAATTGGGTCTAAACCCAATTTTATGATCTGTTCTTAGTTTTCTTTGGTTTTAAGACAGTGGGAATTTACCTATTAAGTTAGGTCTACCCATATTCTTGAACCTATTCTGTCTGTTCTTGGTTTTAAGACAGTGGGAATTTACCTATTAAGTTAGGTCTACCCATATTCTTGAACCTTCATCGTTATCCAATCCTTTGTATGCCAGTTGTCATGTCTATTCTTACTTGACATTTTGGTCTATTCCCTTTTTGTCTGCAAATCTAGATTTATTTATAATCTAGGTTGAATTACGATTACACGAACGGTGGGAATGCGATTTGGGGAAAAACATGAAAATGAATATGAACATAGTTGTAAAACTTGGAATTGGCATAGTTTGGAAAACGAACATGGTTTTGATAACTTAGAACATGTGTTAAACATGTGAATTGGGTAATTTTGACAAGAATTATGGGTAACGAAATTTAGATCTAGAAATGGGCTTGAAACTGAAAACTAGAATAATAAGATCTAGTTTGTATACAGACTGTAAACTAGAAAAATAAAGATCTAGTTTGTATATAGATTGTAAACTAGAACAATAAATCTAGTTTTGGGCTTAAACGGTGAACTAGAATAGTAAATCTAGTTTGGTATGAATTATAAACTAGAATATAAAATCTAGTTTTAGCATAAACTGTAAATAAAGATGGTAGATCTAAATTGCTATGAACTGTAGGTTAGGCAAATCAAGATTTGGGCCTAGAATATAAGTCTGTTAGTGACAAATAAATATAGGCCAAATTTGTCTAAAAAGGGGAAATGGGCTTTTGGAATAAATTGTTAAAAATTTATAAACAAAAGAAAAGTATTTTGATAACACCCCTTTTTATAACACATAGACCAGAAGGTTCTAGGGTGACAGAGAGGATAGTGTCTAGGCTTGGGTTTGGAAAATACAAGTTTCCTGTCCTCCCTGGCAATCCCTAACTGATTCGAAGGACGGGATGGTTGTTTTCAAAACCGGATTTGGAAATTAATCAAAAAACCCTTTGAACTTAGAAAACATGAATATGCCTAACCCGAGGTTAGACTGAGTTGCGGTGTAAACCTGCCCGGAACCGACCGGCACATCCAGTAACCGCAGCAATATCTGTCTAATGTGAGAGGTTGCGGCTTTAATTTATTAATTAAAGCTAGAACAAGAATGGGAGAGTTAAGTCCATAGAAACACTTAACCAATTTAACATAGTTAAGCAAGAATGGGTGGGTTAAGTCCATAGGAACACTTAACCGACTTAACAAAGTTAAGCTAGAATGGGAAGGTTAAGTCCATAGGAACACTTAACCAACCTAACACGGTTAAGCTAGAATGGGAAGGTTAACGAACACTTAACCAACTTAGCACAGTTAAAGCTAGAATGGGAGGGTTAAGTCCATGGGAATACTTAGCCAAATTAACATGTTGACTAGACTAGAAGGTGGGGTTAAGTAAAGTTAATACACTTAGCCAATTTAACATGTTAATTAGACTAGAGGTTGGGGTTAAGTAATACACTTAGCCAAATTAATATGTTAACTGGACTAGACCATAGGGTTAAGTAAACTTGAATGCTTAACCATCAGAATATGATAAATGAATAGGGTTAAGTAAAAAGCATAAAGGGATAACACTTAACCAGTGTAATAGGATAAGGGAAGAGGGTTAAGATAGCTTGAATCGACTAAAGACACTTAACCAACCCAACCTGGCGAGAAAGAAAACTAAGTAGTAAACCTCAGTTGAAAAAGGGACTAAGTAGTAAAACTTAGTTAAGAAAACAAGGAATTTGCAAACTAAGTGGTAAACCTTAGTTAGTAGAACTAAGTAGTAATTCTTAGTATAACACGAAGGAGCGGACATCCATCTGATTTTAAGAAGGCTCCAACGAATTGGGTTACGAAGCCCGAGGCTTCGAGGGGACGTGAGGGTACTCTTGGTATCCCTCTGTGAGGCTGCAGATGATCATCCTGGGCTCACAGAGGTTAAGGTCTGCGTTAGAAGAACCGAGGGTATGCCTTGGTTGCAATATATATGTGGCAACCTAAAGACTAGGATGGACCAGCGTGATTCGGCGAGAAGACGGTAGCCCTGTGATAGCAACTCGTCGTCTACCATCCATCTTGAGTCAATCGAGATACGTGAAGCGGAAAGGCGGAGAACTCCAAAAGACCATATACTTGCTATCTAGTTATGGTTGCGGATGGCCATAGGATAGTGGGGCACCGGGGGCCGGCGTATAGTTCTCATTTTACAAGGTGTGCCTTTCATTAGCTGAGGGAGGGGTCAAGTGGGACCATAACCACTGGAATAAAAACAGACCTTAGCATCTGCATCGGCAGATATCTGAAAGCTCCCGACCGAGTTCTGTATTCCTTGATTTGCCCTGTCACAGGACTCGGGTCGCACATTACAAGACATGTGCATCTAGACAAGCGATAACGATTCGCGATACATGCGTGGGGAAGCCTAGGAACATATACCACTCTAGGTAGTGTGTCCTAGACTTGGGGGCATTGTTCGACAGGTAGCGTAATCCCTAGTTGGACTAGGTGGCATAAACCCTGAACTCGAAAAGCGTTCAGCAGATAGCGTAAAACTATAGTTAAATCTAGAAAGCACTTGATAGAAAACCCTAGACTAGATCTAGGTAATAAATAATAAATGTATGCCTGAAGGCAATGGAAACTACAGGGGTTGGGATCACGTTATCGTTACTAGTTGAACACTAGTTAGGTGGTGCAGAGATATAGAAACCAGTATAACAAGGAAATAGCGAAGCTGCGAAAGTATTAGAGCGTATCCAGTCATCTTAGCATATCTTGTGACTACCTTGTCTAATCTTGTTGACCTTATCGTCATGGTGTAATCTTGTATTCAGTTAATTCATGTCGTTTTGTTTTTCCATGTTCACATGCTAGAAGTTACTGAACTTACTCAGGCTTTATGTCTGACTCTGTTTTTCTTTCGTCTTCTTTTCTTCCGTCCCCCCCCCCCCCCCCCCCGAGGTAGTTGAGGAGGGAATAGTATAACTCAGGATTAGACTGGACCGTTGCTCTTTCCCAGCTTGAAGATTTGACGAAGTTGTCTTTGGATTCTCTTCCAGATGCTATGGCTGGCTCTTGCTACATTGGGGAATATATAAATGTATTTTCATGCTTCTTTATTTTATAAAGACAGATGATACTCTGATATTGTAAAAGAATCTTGTACAGGCTATTTTATCAATAAAGCAAAGTTCTATTTTCCACTGTTTAATAATTTGTCTGTCTTGTAATTTATCTGCATCTTTTACCCAAAATGCTCCACAGAACTTAGTGCATTCCCTTTGTGAGTGACACTAATGGATGTGGGGTGTTACATCCGATGTACTCTGATAAATGACATGTATACAGTACAAATTTTGTATTACAAAAGTTATGATATAATATATTTTATTCGTTCCGCTGTAAGGTTCATATTTACTCTGATGTTGTGTATCCTTCTTCTTCTATTCTAATATTTCTTTCTTTCTAATTCTCTCCCTCTAACTTCTTTCTAATAATGATTCGTATTTCTGTGCAATTTGGGTTGGACGTGTGTTGTATTTGGTCAACTCAGATAGTACAGATTTGCGGGTCGTTACATTACCGCTTCGAGACTCTCTAGCCCAAGCCTCAGGCAAGCGCATAGACAAGCCTTGGATCGTCAGGACCGATCCACACAAAGTGGATTAAAATGTCTGAACAATACGTTTCCCCACCCTATGGGGCGTAAATTGGTCATATATCGACCAAACCATCCATCGGCTCTGCATAGACTGATATAACCAGGGCGCCTCACTATCCATCATCTGCATAAGTAAAACGTATAGGCATGCAAAACCCAGACACCACTCCTAGCTAGAAGGAAACACATGCCCTCCCTGAAGTCCTCTCCCGTTTCTGGTTCACACTGGGGTGTGAGGCTCGTGAATTAACGCTACACACAAAGCTATGCTATATTGAAGCTGTGCTTCGATCTTCAACCACATAACTCTACTTTTCAACAGAACCCTTGATCATTTGTATCTCAGCATGCCACACAGGCAATTCACGCCATGCAACTGATGTCCATCAATCACACAGAATGAAATCCAATGTCAGACACACATCCATTACAAGTTTGTTCTGGGTTTGAACGAAACCAGAGGCACCTTATTCCTTATCCCATATGTCCAATACAGGACAAAGGTCCTTGCATATCCGGTCGATCTCCAAGTACGTCTGGACGATCACCACTTATTACCTCGTCTTGGGTATACAGCCCAATCAAAACATCAGTAATCATCCAAATGATGTGAAGACCCCCGGTCTTCAACCACCATCTTCATCCTTGACATATCATCGAATCAGTTATTCAGAATGGGATAAACCCGGTCTTTCTGAATAACTCGCATATATAATAAACAAGTGCTACAAAAACACAACATATGCCTCATTCCAATTCTGTATATTCCTTTATTTAAATATTCATATCCTTTGGGAAAGTTCCCATTAATTTTATCAAAGATAAATTCTTTAAATTTATTCTTTAATCTTTCTTTGGATATCAATTCGAACCAAATTATGATTTACTCAAACTAGTCGAGATTAATGCACCTTACCGAAGTAATCATTTGTTATATTTCCTAATCCCAACTTATTCATTCCATGAAGCAAAACTGGTAATACTTCATATCTAACACCACGGTGTTATCAGTAAAATAAATTACCATTTCACATTCAAATCTAATTAAAGATTTAACTACCGCTTGGAGTAAAACTGGTGATACTCCATTCTCAACCATTGCTTGAATTTGATAATTTTAGTAATCAGATCCACATTTCAATCTAATTAAAGATTCATTAAAACACTAATTCAGTTTTAATATCTAAAAATCATTACTTAATGATTTTCTTTAAAGTTAAGAAATTAATCTTATCTTTAACTGGGTTAAAGAACTAATGTCATTCAAAACACAGTTCACGATAAACTAAAAATCACATTCCATTAATTATGGAATCTTCACGGAAAACTGATCAATATATATAATCAATATAAACTTCCATATCCGACTAATAATATAAATGGAATAATGACAAAGCCTTTTAAATTCCATATATATTAGCAGTCTTCCTCCACAGAAATTCACTTCGATTATTACCAAATCGAATTCCATTCCATTCCAATTTATTGTATTAAATTGGAAAACTTTACTTTGGAAAATATCCTTTAAATCTTAACAAAATATTTATAAATTCCAAATCTCATTTCACTGTAAATCGGGTTAAAGAACGAATGTCGTAAAAAAACACAGTTCACAATAAACCCAATTCACATCCCATTTTATTCCAATTAAATGTTAATTAACTAGAAACTCTAATAATCTTAATTAAAAGATTTAATCTTTTCTCAACTGGGTTTTGAGAACATTGTTAATGAAGAACCATTCACGACAAACCCAAATCCAATTCAATATTAAATACAAGGCTCTGAATAGAAATTATATCCTCTTATATTCAATATCAAATTCTGAAATCAACAAATATCTTAATGGGAATAACGATATATATATATCTTCCAAAATCCTCCACAATATCCGTATAATCACGGAATCCAATATCAAAATATTCCGATGATAATTTCGATTCAAATCCATTCCAATTCATATATTGGAAATTCTGGTTATTTTTAAAACTATTTCAAATCCAATTTATTTATTTAAAAATATTGGATTTATAATTCTAGTTCATAACTAGTTCATTTCGATAAAATATATTTTGATCTTTTCAAATATGGAATTTTTCATCCCAATTCTTTCCAAATCATTTATTACGACTTTACACAAATTATTGATAATTTTAGTAATTTTATCAAGGCCCGTACAATCGATTTCCCTAAACGGTCATCGAATTGCACTTACAACGGCCTTTTCCAAATTTGATTTGGACATAATTCCAAATCCAACCATTAGATTTCAAATCTCTTGTATTCTTGGAAATCTCTTTTCAATACAAACCCAACGGTTTCAGTTTTAGGAGAATCCGATGGTCGGATCTCCTGTAATATCCATTTGAATTCAACGGTCGAATTTCGTTAACTGCCGCGGTGCGGTGCGTTCTATTCAGGCCATTAAATATATATAATATATATATTTCGTCGATTTCCATTTAAAACATATTTTATAAATCATTTTAAATTCGTTTTCAAAATCATTTCAACTTCATATTCAATTTCAAATTAAAATTGAATATTCTATATCATTAATATATAAATGATAATATTTTCAAAACATTAGATTTTGAAATCACTTCTTTCCGATATTCATTATAAAAATGAATAAAATCGATATAAATATCGTTCACGTCGAAATGGCGTTAATCTAATCAACACGACTTCATATATTTAAATATTTTCATGTCCATCCCAAATCAAGCATCAAAATCAGATTTTGATCTTTTACTGAATATTATTTTAAAATATTCATTATTTTAAAATAATATTCGTTATTTTAAAATATTCATTCTTCCTGAACTGGAATAAGACACAGTCAATTACCATACAATGTTCTTTATATGGATACCACACATGTATAGAACAACAATGATAAACAATCAACCATCATCCATAGTGCATTCTATACTGCAGAAGCATTAAATATAAATATCTAACGCTTACAATAGTCTGTCAACCAATCGATTGACGTACAACTAAACAATTGGGATTGGTGTACATCAAATATCATCCCAACACGCGTGTGGGGTTTTTAAACAACTAACACTGATTATTATCTGTGCAGTTGGGCGATGTGTAAACTTTATCGTCCCAATCAATGTCATCAAATGGGTATACATAAACAAATCGTCCGATTTGTAAATGAATATTTATTTTATTCAGATACACGTTAAAAATTATATTTTTAACGATAAAATATTTATTCAACACATGAATATTTATTTTCTATTTCACATCACAATCATCAACCACAAAGCAATACAATCAAACAAGCCGTCCATGGTCTGTGGACGACGGGGAGCAGTTCATATATTCGGTTATAAAATAAATAACTGTACAAGAAATTTCAGGGAGGAGTTCTCACCTTTGGGTTCCACTCCATCATTCTTTAGTGGACGATGGTTCGGATTTGTCTCTGCGCATTGTATTCTTCACTGTTTTTCCAACGAGATCTGTTTCACGCGGATTATATTATAAATCATATTTTTAACAACGCTCCTATATATATAAAAATCATATTTTAATAAAGCTAACTGTATAGAAAAGATTATATTTTTATAATTCAGTTTTTATATAAAAATCATATTTTTACTTCGCCACTTCATATATAAAAATCATATTTTTATATCGCTATACATATAATAAAAATCATATTTTTATTATATTGCTACATATATAAAGTTCACATTTTTGTGCTAATGTTATATATATAAAAGTCAAATTTTTTTATAGTGCTCTTCATAAAAAATCAAATCTTTATAGCGATGTTTCTACAATAAAAAATCTTTTTTTTTATTATAAATAAAAATCAATTCTTTATAAAACTAAAGATAATATTCTTTTCACTATGAAGCGATTTATATAAAAATCATATTTTTATTTTGCTAACATCATACTAAAAATCCTATTTTTATTTCGCTAAAACCATGCTAGTTTTATTTTGAAAATCCATTTTTAAAACAATGTTATTTCTTTTAAAGATGACATCTTTAAATCAAATATATTTATATAAAAATTCAGTTTTCTAAACTATGCTATTTTTATATAAAAACTAATTAAAATTCCTTTTTAAAACTAATTATAGTAAATAAAAAAATTTAATGGCGAAAGTGGCTGGGGGGGTTTCTGTGCGTCACTGGAGGGGGAGGAGGTGCCTGTTTGGGGTTCGTTGGCGGTAGGACCTGGAAGCTGCTGCGTCAAGGGGTGGTCGGCGGTTTAGGGTTGCGGGTTAGCGGCGGATTGGGGCGACGTGGTCCAGAGATGGAGAAGGAGGTGAGAGAGAAGGGGGGTTGAGGGTGGAGGCACTGCCCTCCGTGGCGGTGGTCGACGGCGAGCCCAAAGCTGGAGGAATCGCGGTTTTAGGTTTTTTTTAATTATTTTAAACTTCTGCGTTGAACGATTAAGGGGGGAGGGGCTGTTGACCACGGGTTAAAGGGAGGTAGGGTTTGACTAGGAGAATATATATATATATATATATATATATATATATATATATATATGTAATATTTATTTTTTATTTAATTCGCAAATTTTCTCCGTATGATTCTGAACTCCAAATCAAACCCAATGACTGTCACCTCTAGCCAATTACCCCAATTCCGGAAACAATGGGATAAGTCCGGTAAGCCAATTCGACTGTTTCGATCAGTTTTCATTAAATTTAAAATATAAATCATTATATTTTAAATTCAAACGCACATTTTAATTTACCAGGGCCACATACTGATTCCAAAAATTCCAAAAAAATAAATCTGGCTATGTTTTGACGATATGGTCCTAACAAAACTAATTTCATCGAATTTGGAGACTATTTGAAAAACGGTCATTTTCCAGTCGATTAAATTCAAACTGAAATTTCCAAACACGTTTAAATCCGCCACGCTCACATATTGATTCCAAAAATTATGAAAATTGGAATCCCGCAATAACTTGACATTCCGGATCCAACAAAAGTGGTCTCGTCAAAAATGGAGGTCGTTTGCAAAATCGCTATTCTTAAGGGCCATATTTCCATAGCGACCATTCTGAATTTTCAATTGGGCATAACTTTTTATCCCCGCTATGAAATTTCAATTTCTCAGATTCGTTGGAAAGATATTTTCAAACAGATTCAAATATTTTTGGTTTCGCTGAAATTCGATTTATTTTGAATCATGTACATTCATTTGAAATTTGAAATCGAATTTTCAAACTACCGCGCCATTTCCAATTTCTTTTATAATTAAAATAAATATTTATATTCTAACTTTGATTCAAATAAATATATACATTCTAATTCTATTCAAAATAAATTTCTAGTTGTTATTATTTAAAATAATTAATTTTAAATATTCAAAATTCATTAAAATTGCCAAAATAAAAATTTTTAACTGGTTCTGATTTTCTGGGCTGTTACAATCTCGCCCACTTAAAATCTTTTCATCCTCGAAAAGGAACGGAGCTGAAAGTTGTTTAACCAACCAGCTCAACTTTCATTTAGACATTCATTCTTCAACTTTTTAGTTTTTAAGAATTTTCAATTTTTTCAAAAATTTGGCTAACACCCTAAATTTTCGAAAAATTTCGCCATAACCTCCTTTGTACGGGGAGACATTTTTAAACTATTACTTGCCTCACAGGGCCCTCACCAATCCAAAGGAAAAAGAAAATGCCAAGCGACCAGCATTAGGCTCATAAACATCTTTAAAACAAAAGGAAAATGCCAAGTGGCCAGCCTTAGGCTCATAAACTCTTTAAAACAAAAGGAAAATGCCTAGCAGCCAGCCTTAGGCTCATAAACTCTTTAAAACAAAAGGAAAATGCCAAGCGGCCAGCCTTAGGCTCATAAACTCTTTAAAACAAAAGGAAAACTAGCAAACACGTACCTATTTGTCGGGCATAAAATTTTATTCCTCGTATTTGCGTACCTGCTATGACCTGTTCAATGTATGTACATGTATATGCATGCAATTCCAAACAATTTTCAATTCAGTTCAAAATTTGATTCAATTTTGCTTAATGGTTCAAAATTTTAATTAATCAAACCAATAATCAAACAACACAATCAACAATCAATTAATGGATTATCGTTTCAAATACATAAATTGTTATATATACAAAAAATCCATTTTTGATGCCAAATCACAACAATAAATCCTGTCTAGTTTTGGTTCTCACACCAGTCAATTGGAAATATATAGATATCCTACCTTCGAAACTCGGACACAAACGACTGATGCTGTGCAGTCATCAATAGTTTCATCTCCGGGCGACTAGAGTGTGATTTTATATCTATCCAGTATATTTGAGGCTTCGAATACATGTTAATTATGCGTATATTCAAAATCTCCATATACTCGTGTGATGGCTGCCCCGCACCAGCCGACATTTCAAATGAAAGTGCGCTGTGCCAATACCCAACCAGCATGGGATGGTCGCCAAAGAAAGGGAAGGAAAGGAAACTTAACAGTGGACTAACAAAGATCCGGTAGAATGTCTCACAGCGCATGGAATAAAATATAATAATAACATACTTTGACATAATACAGGCGAGAGAGTGCATAAGCTGAAAACTAAACATCATAGCAGCGGAAAATCCAAATACAGCTTATGTTCCACATCATCATTATTACAACTTTTGAAAACTGTCTCTAAAGCAAATAAGAAAGGTACACTACTAATGCCCAAAGTAGTGACCAACAGCGACACAGGGAGAATATATAACAAATAGTACGTGTAAGCCTCCTGCTCGTCTCCGGACAGCTACTCGTGCACAACCAGCTAACGTGTCTCTAGTCGTCCCATTTAAGAGCACCCAGAGTAATAAGAAGAGACATAAAACTCTGGGTCAGACAAAAGTCTGGTATGAGCGATAAGCAGCAAAACAGAACAATAACAGGTATACTAAACCATACCTGAACCTTGACCTGCAACCAAAGAGTTAGCACAACATACCGTACAATACTCTAAGGTGCAACTAACATATGGTGTAAAGGATAAGGGGGTGGGGTGTGCATGTCATAATGAAGTCAACAATCAAGCATAGCAACCATCCTTACATCTCTCACTCAGTGCGTAAAGCATACGATATTCACCACTTTGATCACTAGACCCGTCGAGGTAGTGACAGAGTCCGACTTGTATAACTATTGCTACCACCAAGCTTACCCCATGGAGTCATGACTAAATCCTTACAAATGACCCCACCTCATTGGTACATAGCCATTAGTCCTACCTAGGTCGCTATGGCCCTGAGTCCGTTCACATACCCCACACTCCCTAGTGATCCAAAGTTATAGACATCGATAATCCCATTGCACACGTCCTGTAGCAAAGCCCAACTCATGAAGTTAACTCATTGGTTCCCAACTGGATCCTGAGTTCTACTTCCTATTTGGGCTACCTTTGCATCTCGGGTTTTGGTCATCATCTTCGGATCGGCTCGGCATGCTCCACTTCACTATGCTTCGGATCGTGCTCCTCGAAGTAGTCATGTCTGTGATCATCCACATCGGGTCGGGTCGGATTCCCCCATCCAAGTCAGTTCAGTTCGGATCGCCTTCAGCTCGTGCTCAACACATCGGTTCGTGGCACCCCTCTAGGTTTGGTTCGAATTGCTCCATACGGGTCGGATTGGTAGTGCTTTGGTTTGGAGAAGGAAACCAGTTCGTGCTCCGTTCCCTTTGTCACTGGTTCGTGGTTCATACTCTTCTTCCATTCAGTTCGGTCCGTGGTGCATGCTCCAGTTCCTGAGTGACATCGATTCGGGTCGGGGTTTCTTCCCTCAAGCGGGTCAGATCGTATGGCTCTCCAGGTGAATGGGTCGGTGCGGTGCCACCATCCACGAGCTGGTCGGTTCGGGGTTCCAATCCGATCCTATCTCTGCACATTTCCTACACTTTGTCCACTGACTGTTTTACGTCATTCGACGGCGTTTTCGACCAATCTAACTTTTCTAATCAACCATAAAGCATACCATACAGTCATAGCAACATGTATAATTGACCACAAACACTAAAACAACAATTTGATATGTTAAAACGGATCGAACATAGCCAAAAACCCATATTTTCCCTTAATCATGTTTAAGCAAAACTAATGATAGGATTAATAAAACTTAACCAAATTAACCAAACTTTCTAACAGAGGCCTAAAACAATATTTCGAAATTTATGAATATATTTCCAGTTTTTAATCATGTTTAAATTCGCTAATTAACAATAATCAATCCTAATTAGCCATAATTAGTGTAAAAAGGTGCTAATCACTCACCTTAGCCAAAAATTAAAACTTTCAAAACTGAAGCTCCGCTGATTTGGGCGAATACTGATGTCTAACAGCAGCTCCAACCTTGCTTTGGTGTTATTTCCCTTTGATTTGACGTAGATTAGGCTAATACTTGATTAGAAAGTGATTAGAGATGATTATAGATGTTGGAGGCCATTGTTAGGGTTCCTAGGAGGTAAATGGCGGCTAGAAAACTGAAATGAAAACCTAGCTCATTTCGGTCTCCCCATAACCCTAATCCCGAAATGGGTTATGGGCCCATTCACTAATCACCTCATTTGGCCCGGTTAAGCAGTTTTTCATCTTCCAAACCTTATTTCAGCCATATCTCCCAAACGGTAAGTCCGTTTTTCACATATGACCACTCTACGGAAAGCTAAACCATCATCCGGATCTAGTGTAAGTGGTTTCATGTAAAAAATCCTTTCTAATCAAAAGTTATGGCTGAAACAAGATCAACTAGGGAAACGGTCAATTAGAAATTGACAAAATCATGAACATGGGAAATGACCCCAACAGTCGTCTCCTAATGTCACATGACCGTACGACTCCTTACGAGAAAGAAATAAATATTTTACCATCCTTCGATGCGTAGAGTGCGGGTCCTTACATTCTTCCCCCCTTAAGAAATTTCGTCCCCGAAATTCCTTAACCAAAACATACAAAGGGTCCAGCATGCCTACCAATCATTTACAACAATCAACATACAAAACAAACAAACAAGTCTATCCTAGCATGCGGAAAGCTAAATCGCAAGTAGAATCTTACCAGGCAAAGAGTTCTGGATACGCCTTCCTAATGCTCTCCTCTGTCTCCCAAGTACGGTCATTTTCATCCTCACCCCACTGAATCTTTACTAGTTTCATTGCTTTCCTTCGAAGTTGCTTCGTATCGTGCTCGACAATACGAATCGGCTTGCGATTCCCAACCGCCTCGGATTCTACTTCGATATCATCCTACTGATCAGGTGAAATAGTCATATTGGGGTCGTGTACGAACTTTCTTAACTGGGAAACATGAAATACGTTGTGAACTCCAGCCATCTTGTTTGGTAATTCAACTTTTTACGCCAAATTCCCAACTTACTCGAGAACTGGGAATGGTCCAACAAATCTTGGTGCTAACTTGCCTCTCCTGCCAAATCGAATCACGCTCTTTAACGGAGAAATCTTGACAAACACCAAGTCACTAATGGACAATTTTAAATCTTTTCTCCTCTTATCAGCATAACTCTTTTATCTATCTTGAGCAGCCTTCATTCGCTATTGGATAACCTTAATCTTATCTGAAGTTTCTCTTATCACATCTGGTCCAAGCACAAACTTCTCACCAATTTCTAACCAACATGACGGTGAGTTGCATGGTCTTCCATTAAAAGCTTCGAATGGAGCCATACCAATACTAGATTGATAACTGTTATTATATGCAAACTCTACTAGATGCAAATTGTCATCCCATGATCCACCAAAATCCAATATGCAAGCTCTCAAGAGATCTTCTGACACTCGATTCACCCTCTCTGTCTGACCGTCAGTTTGAGGATGATACGCGGTACTGGGATGTAATTCTGATCCTAACGCCTCTTGTAAGCTCTTCCAAAACCCACTAGTGAACAACAGGTCTCGGTCACTCACAGTGCTTTTAGGTACTCCATGAAATCTCACTTCCCATTTCATATATAGCTCAACTAACTTAGCTGCCGTTCTATTCGACTTGTCATGTATAAATCTTACACTCTTGTTCAATCGATCCACAATCACCCAAATACTGTCATGGCCCGAACTAATCCTCAGTAAACCATCTATGAAATCCATCGAGACTTATTCCCAGTTCCATTCGGGAATTTTGAACGGTTGTAACAAACGACTAGGATTCCTTTGCTCAGCTTTAACTAAATGGCAATTTATACTCTTGGAGATAAACTTCCCAATGTCTCTCTTCATCCCTTCCCAGTAGTAGGTCTGCTTCATGTCTCGATACATTTTGTTACCACCGGGATGTATAGTCGGTCTTGAGTGATGACATTCTCTAAGAACTTCATCTCTCCATCCATTGACATTGGGTACAACCAGTTTATCATCCTTTTGAAGCCATCCTTCTCCATCTGGTCCATACTTGTTCATTTTCTCACCATCGATATTCATCTCTTCTTTGGAGATGATTTCTATTAGGTTTTAGGATCGTCCCTCTAACTGGAACCAATCCGCTCAATCAAAGTCGGTCTAACAATCAAACTTGCCAATATTTCTAGATCCAATCCATATTTAGGTCTGAAATCATCTCCCACGATATACTCCAATTACTTCCATTCAAGAAACATAGCATCTAAACTGGCACGTTTCTTACCCAATGCATCAGTATAGCACCTAGTCTGGTACCACATGCATCTGTGTATACCGTCATCTCTTCGTTCTCTATTACCAGAATCCTACAGGTGATGGTCTACTCAAGGGAATAAAACAGAAACAAACATAGCAACCATCAAACATGTCCTATTTATCACCTGCTAAAGCCATACGCACGTTGATACCTACTTGACTGGTCCAACCAATCCCAAGGCTAACGGAATCCTCGCCTCCATACATACGTCGATGCCCACTTGACTGGTCCAACCAATCCCAAGGGTAATGGAAGCCCCGCCTCCATACGGACTACCGTACGTCCAACGTACGTTTATCCTCCAAGGATAACTAGATCACGTCCAACGGATCGAAGGTAACGGGCATCCCCAGATATCCCTGCTCCTAGTCTGTCTAAAACACTCGAGTCCCACCCAAGTCTATCCATTATTTTGCTGCCCTCTCGAGTCCAACTCGAGCCAATCCATTTCCTTGTAGCCTTCTCGAGTCTAACTCGAGTCAATCTATAACTCAGACCCAGTCTTGAGTATCCATTACTGACAAACTCTAGTCCAACGTGAGTCGTCTCCCTATTCGCTGCATCTCCAAGATCAACGAACACCCACTTTCTTTTACGAGTTCAAGTCCAACTTGAATCGTCCTAATCTTCGTTGTGTCTTCCTTGATCAACGAACACATCCTATTCCTTCAAAGTTCTACTATCCAAAGAGAACATCAACATAGGGTCCTAAACAATCCATTACTTTGCATCTTTCTCGAGTCCCAGTCGAATCATCTCATAACCCTATCGAGTCTAACTCGCATCAGCCCATACCATTGAGCAGTCTTATCATGTCACGGCTGCACATCACTCCTCTAGTAAGCCAAGATATCATTCAATGGAAATCACAACAAGTACTTATATCTCACGCAAACCATCCTAGTCGAACTCGACATTCCCTAAGTACAAGCCCCAAAGGCCTAAACCAATATCAAACAAGCACTCAAGGAACATCTCCTCCAAATTCAAACAATCTACGTGAGATGATACTAGAAAAACAACTAAGAAATCACAAGCAAACATACATCCATAACTCGATAAGACCACATTACAACAAATCATGCAAAGACTAGTCGAACCACCTATCGGGTTCGTCACGACTAAAGGTTTATCGACTATCTCAGGTTCCAATCCCAACTTATCTACCAGGTCACTAGATATGAAGGAATAGGATGCCTCGCTATCAACAAAACTAGAACAGGAACATCATAAATAGAAAGCATACCTCGAATAACGACACCCTTTCCCTTCTCCTCCGCAGTTGGGGCATTCGACGAAGAAGGAACAACATTGATAGCATATTTCACAATCTGCTTCTCTTTAGGGGGTTGCGGGCAATTATCCTTGTGATGTCCCACTTGGCTGCAATTGAAGCACTTCCTTTCCCCAGGCTTTTCCTGACAATCTCTAGCATAGCGGCCTTTCTTGCCACAACTAAAGCACTCTTTATCTTTCTTGTCCTTCTTTTTCTGACTACCCTTGGTCTGATCCTGTTTTCTCTTATTCTAAGACTCCTTCTTACCTCTACCGCTTGCTTGCGGCTTTGGTTCCTCTACAGATGTAATATCAACATCGGCCTTTGACTCAGGGTAAAGACTCTACGATCTCAATGCTTTGCCCACTATAGACTCGAACGTCTCGTCGATGTGGTTTATCAGCCTTTCCCCTAAGTACTCATCTAAGATGGTTATGAACTTCTCGTTCTTCTTCTCGGCAGTGTCGATAAGAGACAATCCATACTTCGATAAACTATCGAACTCAACAATATATTCCGAGACTGTCCTACCATTCTGCTTAAGGTCCAAAAATATCCTAAACAATTCAGATTTGTGAGCAGCTGGAATGAACTTTTCGCTGAAACGAGTCATAAACTGATTCCAAGTAACTTGATCTTTAGGAGTAGCTGCTTTAATAGCATTCCACCAATTCATAGCTCGTCCTTGAAGCTAACGTGATGCTAACTTTCTCTTCATGGCATCATAGATTCCCAATTCATCGAAGATGCGCTCACGACTATCCAACCAATCTTGAACATCCGTAGCCGACTCCGTTCCATAGAACGACTTTCCACCAAGACTAGTGTAATCCTTGCATAGCTTGGCGAAATCGGCCCTAGGCGCCTGCACCGCTGCACCACCACCATTAGTAGCATTAGGAACTTCCCTCTGAACGTCCCTAAGCATCTCTCTCATGAAGTCAGTGAACATAGTCCTCATGTCAGGAGCGTTCCCATTATTGGCTCCTCTACCAGCACCCCTCGTATATCGGCTCATCATTCAATCTGCAAAGAGAAACGATTAACCATCCTCTTTGTGGTGTCAGTGCAGTGTGACTTCATCCTTAGCTATACTAATAGTATATATATAGCTTTTGAAAACCAAAATTAATCACAAATACATGCTCTTATATACGTATTATCTCTCTCTGGTCTCTTTCCCTAGGTTAACCACGCAACCTAGAGCTCTGATACCGAATGTGACGGCCCGTCCCGCACCAGCCGGCATTTCAAATGAAAGTGCGTTGTGCCAATACCCAACCAGCTCGGGACGGTCGCCAAAGAAAGGGAAGGAAAGGAAACTTAACAGTGGACTAACAAAGATCCTGTAGAATGTCTCACATCACATGGAATAAAATATAATAATAACATACTTTGACATAAAACAGGCGAGACAGTGCATAAGCCGAAAACTAAACATCATAGCAGCGGAAAATCCAAATACAACTTATGTTCCACATCATCATTATTACAACTTTGAAAACTATCTCTAAAGAAAATAAGAAAGGTACACTACTAATGCCCAAAGTAGTGACCAGCAGCGACATAGGGAGTATATAGCAAATAGTACGTGTAAGCCTCCTGCTCGTCTCCGGACAGCTACTCGTGCACGACCAGCTAATGTGTCTCTAGTCGTCCTATTTAAGAGCACCCATAGTAATAAGAAGAGGCATAAAACTCTGGGTCAGACAAAAGTCTGGCATGAGCGATAAGCACCAAAACAGAACAATAACAGGTATACTTAACCATACCTGAACCTACAACCAAAGAGTTAGCACAACATACCATACAATACTCTAAGGTGGAACTAACATATGGTGTAAAGGATATGGGGGTGGGGTGTGCATGTCATAATGAAGTCAACAATCAAGCATAGCAACCATCCTCACATCTCTCACTCAGTGCGTAAAGCATACGATATCCACCACTTTGATCACTAGACCCATCGAGATAGTGACGGAGTCCGACTTGTATAACTATTGCTACCACCAAGCTTACCCCATGGAGTCACGACTAAATACTTACAAATTACCCCACCTCATTGGTCCATAGCCAATAATCCTACCTAGGCCACTGTGGCCCTTAATCCATCCACATACCCCACACTCCATAGTGATCCAAAGTTATAGACATCGATAACCCCTCTGCACACGCTCGCAGCAAAGCCCAACTCATGAAGTTAGCTCGTTGGTTCCCAACTGGATCCTGAGTCCTACTTTCCATTTGGGCTATCTTTGCATCTCGGGTTTTGGTCAGCATCTTCAGATCGGTTCGGCATGCTACTCTTCACTATGCTTCGGATCGTGCTCCTCGAAGTAGTCCTGTCTGTCATCATCCACATCGGGTCGGGTCGGATTCCCCCATCCAAGTCAGTTCGGTTCGGACCGCCTTCAGCTCGTGCTCAACACATCGGTTCATGGCACCCCTCTGGGCTCAGTTCGGATTGCTCCATATGGGTCGTATCGGTAGTGCTTTGGTTTGGAGAAAGAAACCAGTTCGTGCTCCGTCCCCTTTGTCACTGGTTCGTGGTTCATACTCTTCTTCCATTCAGTTCAGTCCGTGGTGCATGCTCCAGTTCGTGAGTGGCATCGGTTCGTGTCGGGGTTTCTTCCCTCAAGCGGGTCAGATCATATGGCTCTCCAGGTGAACGGGTTGGTGCGGTGCCACCATCCACGAGCAGGTCGGTTCGGGGTTCCGATCCGATCCGTTCTCTGCACATTTCCTGCACTTTGTCCAGCGACTGTTTTATGCCATTCGACGGCGTTTTCGACCAATCTAACTTTTCTAATCAACCATAAAGCATGCCATACAGTCATAGCAACATGTATAATTGACCATAAACACTAAAACAACAATTTGATGTTAAAACGGATCGAACATAGCCAAAAACCCATATTTTCCGTTAATCATATTTAAGAAAAACTAATGATAGGATTAGTAAAACTTAACCAAATTAACCAAACTTTCTAACAGAGGTCTAAAACAATATTTCAAAATTTATGAATATTTTTCCAGATTTTAATCATGTTTAAATTCTCTAATTAACATTAATAAATCCTAATTAGCCATAATTAGTGTAAAAAGGTGCTAATCACCCACCTTTGCCAAAAATTAAAACTTTCAAAACTGAAACTCCGCTGATTTGGGCGAATATTGATGTCTAACAATAGCTCCAACCTTGCTTTAGTGCTATTTCCCTTTGATTTGTCGTAGATTAGGCTAATACTTGATTAGAAAGTGATTCGAGATGATTTTAGATGTTGGAGGCCATTGTTAGGGTTCCTAGGAGGTAAATGGCGGTTAGAAAACTAAAATGAAATGAAAACCTAGCTCATTTCATTCTCCCCATAAACCTAATCCCGAAATGGGTTATGGGCCCATTCACTAATCGCCTCATTTGGCCTGGTTAAGCAGATTTTCATCTTCCAAACCTTATTTCAGCCATATCTCCCAAATGGTAAGTCCGTTTTTCACATATGACCACTCTACGGAAAGGTAAACCATCATCCGGATCTATGGAAGTGGTTTTAGGTCAAAACTCCTTTCCAATCAAAAGTTATGGCTGAAACAAGATCAACTTGGGAAACAGTCGATTAGAAATCGGCAAAAATCATGGACATGGGAAATGATCCCAATAGTCGTCTCTCATTGTCACACGACCATACGACTCCTTTCGAGAAAGAAATAAATATCCTACGATCTTCCGATGCGTAGAGTGCGGGTCGTTACAACTCGGTTGTCCAAATTCAATATAAAATAATATACTCAAATACGTATAATTATACAAAAATTTTCAAAACTAAATTTGTTTTTATTTTTTGAAAACAACACTCTTTACACTCGTTCTAGGATACTGCTGATCCTATCTCTAACGAGTCACTCCCATCGGATATTACTAATCCGATCTCTGATGAATTCTTTCGTTTGTTTCTAACGTGTCTTGTTCTCGAGCTCTGTAAACCAAAGCTCTGTTACCAACCGAAACGACCCAAACTTCCCCGTTAAGGATAGCCCGGATTGAGTTGAGAACACGACAAATCAGAATGCAAACAGAAGAACATTTCATTACTTATTACAATAATTTACATCAGAGTACAAGAATATATAGAGTATGAACAAATAATATACATTTGATAAATATCAGAGATTTACAAATTACAATGCAGTGGAAAATAATACAAAACACAACTGAAAGGAATACACGGATACAGAGCTTTCCGAGTATAGTTCCAGCTGTAAATCCAAGATCCTGTGAATATAATATCTGCAAAACCAAACTACTAGCTGCCCGTGTGGAAAATCGGGGCACCCAGAGTTTAGGTTAAAATAATAAACTCCAGTTCAGTCACGTGACCGGTGTGAGAACTAAAACAGTTAAAACTTTACTTTAAAATAAAGTAATGCAAGAGACCACGCCGTATAACACGGAAAGGGTTTCCTCCCAAGAATATCGGTGCATAAAACAAACAACGTAATGCTTTTTTTTGGAAAAATGAAGCTATTATAAGACCTAAGTCCCATCACACAATGCAACGCAAGCTGGAGGATAGGGTTTCCATTATAATAGTCAAACATGCTTGGTCCGTTAAAACAAATCATTTGATACTATTATAAGCGCATAGTGTATAAAACAACTTCAAATATAAATGTATCAATCCAAGACGGCGTGGGTACCATATATCATGTCGCCAATACTAGGCTGTACAATCAAAACCGCAAATGTCACGTATTGGTAGTTGGATTTCCGTCCGTGAACCAAGGCAAGGGATCGTCCTTACCGCTTCGAGACTCTCTAGCCCGAGCCTCAGGCAAGCGCGCAGACAAGCCTTCGATCGTCAGGGCCGTCCACACGAAGTGGATTAAAATGTCTGAACAATACGTTTCCCCGCCCTATGGGGCATAAACTGGTCATATATTGACCCAACCATCCATCGGCTCCGCAGAGACCGATATAACCAAGGCGCCTCGCTATCCATCGTCCACATAAGTAAAACATATGGGCATGCAAAACTAAAACACTTCTCCTAGCTAGAAGGAAACACATGCCCTCCCTAAAGTCCTCTCCCGTTTCTGGTTCACATTGGGGTGTGAGGCTCGTGAATTAACGCTATACACAAAGCTATGCTATATTAAAGCCGTGCTTTGATCATCAATCACAAGACTCTACTTTTCAACAGAAGCCTTGATCATTTGCATCTCAGCATGTCACACAGGAAATTCATGTCATGCAACTGATGTCTATCAATCACACAGAATGAAATCCAATGTCAGACATACATCCATTTACAAGTTCGTTTTGGGTCTGAACGAAACCGGAGGCACCTTATTCCTCGTCCTATATTGTAACAACCCGAAACATTAGAACCAATTTAAATTTTTTATTTTTGGGAATTTTAATGAATTTTGAATATATAAAATGATTTATTTTAAATAATAACGACTAGAAATTTATTTTGAATTAGAATTGATTTTTGGGTTTATCGTGAACGGTGTTTTAAATAACACTTCTTCTTTAACCCGATTAACACTGGAATGTGAATTGGGTTTATCGTGAACTGTGTTTTTAACAACATTTGTTCTTTAACCCGATTTACCGTGAAATGTGATTTGGAATTTATAAATCTTTTTATTTAGAATTAACGAGAATTTTCCAAAGTAAAGTTTTCCAATTTGATATATTAAATTGGAATTGAATGGAATTCGATTGGTAATAATCGAAGCGAACTACTGTGGAGGAAGACTGTTAATACATATGGAATTTTAAAGGCTTTGTCGTTATTCCATTTATATTATTAGTGGGATACGGAAATTGATATCGATTATTTATTGATTTTTTTTTCCGTGAAGATTCCATAATTAATGGAATGTGATTTGGGTTTATCGTGAATTGTGTTTTAAATGACATTAGTTCTTTAACCCAGTTAAAGACAGGATTACATGTCCGTCATTGTATTTCGAACTGTATGGTTGATCTATGCTAAATATATATCTGTTTGGTGGCGGAGAATTTATTCTCTTACTTAACACCCTTCTCTGAGACATACAAGCTTAGAGGTTATATATCGACAGAAGTCAATAGTACGGTGTAGATTGTTGATGCGACATGTTTGTGTTTCCAAAGTTAAATAATCATTAATATTGATTTTTGGGAAGATTAAAACTAAGTGGAGTTTTAATGAATCTTTAAATAGATTGAAAAAGGGAATGAGATAATTTAAATTATCAAATTTAGGAAATGATCGAGAATGGAGTATCGCCAGTTTTGCTCTTAGCGATAGTTAAATCTTTAATTCAATTTGAACAGGAAATGGTAATTAATTTTACCGATAAGACCATGGTGTTAGTTATGGAGTATCACCAGTTTTGCTCCATGGGATGAATAGGTTGGGATTGGGAAATTAAACAAATGATTACTTTGGTAAAGTGCGCTAATCCCGGCTAGTTTGGAAAACCGTAACATGGTTTAAATTGACATCCAAAGGAAGATTAAAGAATAAATTTAAAGAATTTATCTTTGATAAAATTAATGGGAATCTTTCCCAAAGTATATGAATATTTGAATAAAAGAATATTCAGAATTGGAATGAGGCTCATGTTGTGTTTTTATAGCACTTGTTTATTATATAAGCGAGTTATTCAGAAATGCCTGGTTTAACCCATTCTGGATAACTAATTCGACGATAAGTCGATGATGAAGACGGTGGTTGAAGACCGGAGGTCTTCACATTGTTTGGATGATTACTGATGTATTGATTGGGTTGTACACCTAAGACAAGGTAATAAGTGGTGATCGTCCAGACGCACTTGGAGATCGACCGGATATGCGAGGACATCTCTCCTGTATTGGACATATGGGATGAGGAATAAGGTGCCTCCAGTTTCGTTCAGACCTAGAACGAACTTATAAATGGATTGTGTGTCTGAAATTGGATTTTGTAACAACCCGTATTTTTGAATAACATGTTATAACATAAATGGAGGCAGAATTAAACTGTAAAATCTGAATCAAGGGAAACGGGCTATGCCATTGCGTTCGTCTCGGAAAAATACGCGAAATAGAGTCCGAGTTTTTGAAAATCGGAGTCCGTATGACCAAGATATGGCCTCGCGAAGTTTCACGAAAAATTCCCAAATTAAATTATACTTAATTAAGTGAAATGGGTTGCGGAGAGAAATATATATATATTGATATATATATATATAATTGAAAATTAAATAAATAAATATGCAAAAATGTTCAAAACAGCGAATTGGGAGAGGGGAATAACCGAACCGGCCGATTTTTGAGGTCGACCCGAGCTTGCTGGGTCGACTAGGGGTTAATCCAGGGTGTTTGGCTGTCAACCCGTGGGCCGATTCGCTCAAATGCAGATTTTGCATTTGAATGGTCCTCATGGTTCATCTTTAATCTAAAGGCCCTAGATGGTTCCTACACTTGACTTCTTCCCCAAGACATGCTTTGATGGCTTGGATTGAATCTAGGTTTAATCCTATGGCCTAAAACACTTGCCTAATCTATAAATAAGACCCTAACCTACCCTAAATCATCATTATTCATTCATACAACTAAACTATGGCAAAATCAATCCTCTCATGGCCTCCACTCTCTTCATAAAATTCCTAAATAAATTCCTAAGTGATTTTCCATGCATACAAGTGTTTTCAAACTTGTATGAGCATCATTAGCTTGCATTCAAGTCAAGTTTATATATTTGCATCATAAAGAAAGAGTCTTGATCATTTTGGCTCAAGGGTTTTGCTTCCATTTTGGGTTTAATTGATTTCATAAGGGCTTTGTCATATTTTTGTGACTTTTTAAGCATTGTAAGCCCTATTTTACTTTCATACTTAAACTCTAAAGTTAAATGTATGATATGCAAGTTTATCATGTTGTGATATGCAAGTTTGTATGCAAGTTTATCATGTTGTGATATGCAAGTTTATATGCAAGTTTATCATGTTGTGATATGCAAGTTTATATGCAAGTATGCCAAGTTATGTTATGCAAGTTTGGGTTGAACATTTTGTTCATGCTATCATGTTATGCAAGCTTATTTTGGGTTTATGAAGATAAAGCTTTAAGCTTTATGCCAAAGGTTGCATTTTAGCAACATGTAAGTTATCATATCTCTTATGATAACTTGCATGTGAGGCTAAATGCGAACTTATGGCCATCTCTACATGTCATTTAGCACCATGTATCACCAATATGCTAAGTTTGGTTTTATGCATGCTTTTGAGGCCTAAAAATGTAATATGCAAGTGTATGAACATATGAACATTTCATATGCCACCATGTTAAGCTTGTGGCTTCAATACCTTTGTGTCATGATTATGCCAAGTTCCCTCTTTCTATCCTTTATGCGCTATTGCGATATGTAAGCGATGGGATTGCGTTTGGGGTTGGGTAAACTTAAAAGACATAAAACATAAGCTTGGGAATTTACCTATTAAGTTAGGTCTACCCATTGGGAATTTACCTATTAAGTTAGGTCTACCCAATTGCTTGAAAACTTGTAACATGTTTTGGAAACATGATGGACATGACACTTAGAAAAGATAAGTGTGGCCAACTCGAGGTTGGGTTGAGTTTGTAGCGTAAACCTACCCGGAACCGACCGGCTTAACTAGTTGCTACAAACAATAGGACCCAATGTGAGAAGTTGGTCATGTTGTACCTTGAACCCGAGGTTAGACCAAGTTGTGGTGTAAAGCTACCCGGACCCGCCCGGCTTAACTAGTAACCACAACAAGGTCTAATGTGAGAGGTTAAGGCGCATTAAATTAATTAATGCCTCGTGATTAGGGTTAAGTCATGGTCCACTTAATACTTAACCAATTTGGGCTTGGTAGATTAATCGGGGTTAAGTCGTGAACTCATCGTTACACTTAACCAAGTTAATCCAGGATTAGCAAGAGGGTTAAACCGTACTTAACCCACTAGAAAAATCCTAGCAATGGGGGCCCACTCCAGCAGTAATCCCAAGTTAGTATCATCATGACCCTAGGGACTAGGCTAGGGTGGGGGCACGATTACTGGACTGGAGGTAAGTGACCAAAAGCGACGGCAGAGGGTACGCCAGTGTAGTTCCGGGCGGACTCTGGTCGTGCACATAGTCCGTAGCCGGAGAAAACATGCACGGGCACCAGTAGATCGGGACTGTGCACTCATGTTCATGGTGTCCAGGGGTTGACACCCTAGGGCTTGATACACCCGAAGGGTGGACCCGGCACAGTTCGACTACAATTATGATTGGGCCGTATTGACACCAACACGTGACGAGTTAGGCTTAGGGAGCCGATCAACTAGACCGTTTGGTTGGACCTTGTATTAGGGTCATTTCATGTTATTGGGCCAAAGCTTGGGCCAAGGGATCAATACTTGTTTATTCAAGTCATGTTTGCTAGTACACCTGTGGTGCAAAACCTTAATCCTAATTATGCGATGACACCTTTATCTACCTTGTTAGTTAATCA
The DNA here is from genome assembly GCA_030737875.1 of Allium sativum. Classification (NCBI taxonomy): domain Eukaryota; kingdom Viridiplantae; phylum Streptophyta; class Magnoliopsida; order Asparagales; family Amaryllidaceae; genus Allium; species Allium sativum. The sequence goes on from CM060912.1 coordinate 178,020,080, forward strand.
TCATGCTAGTATATTGTTATCCTTATGTTCATCCCTGCTGCTCATGCCAGCTAACTTTATCAGTTTACATTGATTGTAGTAGGGCTTACTCAGTCTTTTTGACTGACCTGTTTTCTTTCGCCTCTTTTCTTCCGTTCCCCCCCCCCCCCCCAGGTTCTCAGGGAGGGAATACTGGAGCTTAGCTTGGATTTCGGATTGCTTGCTTGTGGGATTTCAGCTCATGTACGGTTTCGACATGAAGCTAGCTATGGTTACCACTTAATTGGGGATAGCACTTATTTATTTCAGTTTTTCAGTTGATGTTGTTTTATCTAGACTTGTTTATTTGGAAAGCTATGTTGTACCAGACTTGTTTTGAAATGTTTTGAAATCATCCGCTGTTTTATCTATGTTATTTACTCTGTTTACATATATACATATGTTCTTGTTCTGCCTTGATATATCATTATGCATGTTTACCTGATTCAAACGCCCCTCCAAAGTCAGAGTGCTTGCAAGAGCCACCCTGGTGGAGGTGGGGTGTTACATTTGGTATCAGAGCATATGGTACGAGAAGGAACAAAAAGGCTTTTAGAAAACTTTTGGAAAACTATTTTCAAAACCAAGTATAAAGTATTTTCCAAAGAAAAGTCTAGTTTATTTTAAAGGCTATTCCCCAAAAATCCATTAGCAAAATTCCTTCGTTTTTCTCCATTTTGAATCTGTCTTTTTCTTCGTTTTTAGTATGGCCGATAACTTTGCTATTCCGGAGGGAGTACACGTACCTGTTTGGTATAGGAGACTTTTGGAGGCTAGGGCGACCGAAGCCGGCCCCGCAGATGTTCCTCCTCCTCCTCCTCCGGTAGTTAATGTTCCTCCTCCTCCTCCTCCGGTGGTTAATGTTCCTCCTCCTCCTGTCGCTGAGGTTCCTCTTCCTCCTCCCCCTCAGCATCCTCAAGTGGACTTCGCAAAGACTTGCAAAGATTTCAAAGCAATGGGTGGCAAGAACTTTCAAGGCACTGAGACTTTTGTAGAGGCCAGAAATTGGTTGAAAGAGACCGAGGATTTGTTTTGCTATCTTTGGGTTAGACGATCAGAGGAAGCTCTTGTTGGCGGTTTGGCTTATGAAGGATGAAGCCGCTTATTGGTGGGAAGTCACCAATGGTAATAGGCCTGTTGAGACTTGGGCCGATTTCAGGGCAAGGTTCATGCTTAAGTTTCTATCTTCTGCTGAGGAGAATCTGCAAATGGAGAGGTTCATAACTTTGAAACAAGGAGATATGTCTGTCAAAGAATATGTGAACAAGTTCAATCAGTTAGCTCGTTTTGGCTTGGATATGGTGAATACTCCTCAGAAGAAGGCTCTTCGTTTTGCTAGAGGATTGAATGAGCCGTTGCAGGGATTGGCTATGTCACATATTCCCCATGGGGCCACGTTTGAGAGTTTGGTTGATATGGCGTTACTTCAGGGAGATGTCAAGAAAGAAACCAAGATGAATGATACTCAAGCCAAGAAGACTGATTCCCAGGGAAAAGGAAATCAGGGTAATCCAAGTGGTCAGAGCAGTCAAGGCAATCAGAACAAGAACAAGAGTCAAGGCAACAAGGGGAACAACAACAAGGGGGCAATAACAACAAGGGCAATAACAACAAGGGCAATAACAACAAGGGGAAGTGCCATTATTGCGGTTCAGTTGGGCATCTTATTAAGGATTGTAAGAAGAGGAAAAGGAAGAATGGTGAATGCTTTTTCTGCGGTGAGACTGGACATTTCAGTAAGGATTGCCCGAGGAAGCAAGGGCAAGGCCAGGGTCAGACTCAGCGTGCTGGACCTTCAGAAGGGCAAGTTCATGCTCTCAATGTCGCTCCAGTTCCCGATCGAGGTAGTATTTCTGTTGAGAGCCTTGTATATATTTCTGATTTTCCAGTTCGTACCTTGTTTGATTCTGGTGCATCGCATAGCTTTATCTCATCTGATCTTGTTGATAGTTTGCACCTTAGTACTAGCTTGGTAGATGATCCCGTCTGTGTCTCAAATCCTATTGGGGGTTCCGCCCATTTGTCTATGATATGTGGGGATTTGAGGATTTCTATACTGAGTGTAGAGTTCTTGTGCAGTGCTTATGTTCTTGGTTTTAGGGGATACAGATTGATATTGGGCATGGATTGGCTATCCAGATATGGAGCCATTCTTGATTGTGAGCATAGGGTTGTGAGGCTCGTGACTCGCCTCAGAAACACCCTAGAGATTTCTTGTGATCCGAGAGGTCCCGTCATGTTGTGCTATCTGGAATCACTCGACTCGTCAATGGAAACTCTTCAGTCTGTGAGAGTGGTTCGAGAGTATCCGGATGTTTTCGATGAAGTTAGGGGGTTGCCCCCTAAGCGAGAGATTGATTTCCGCATTTATCTGGTGGTAATGCAAAGCCTGTTTCTTTGCCCGTTCGGCACATGGCTTCGCGTGAAAGGCGGGAGCTAAGTAAGCAAGTGAAAGAGTTGCTTGAGAAGAACTTCATTAGACGAAGTATATCTGAATGGGGAGCGCCTGTGGTATTTGCTACCAAGGCGGATGGTTCTCTCCGACTTTGCGTTGACTATCGAGAGTTGAATAAGCTGACTAAGAAGAACATACACCCGTTACCAAGGATTGATGATCTCTTTGACCAGCTTGTCGGTGCTTCTGTTTTCTCTCAGCTTGATCTTGCTACGGGGTTCCATCAGCTCAGGGTAGCTGAAGATAGTATAGACAAGACTGCGTTCAGAACTCCAGATGGATTCTTCGAATGGCTTGTCATGCCGTTCGGCTTGACTAATGCACCCGCATATTTCGTGGACTTGATGAGTAGGGTGTTCAGGGAGTTCTTGAACAAGTTTGTCGTGGTCTTCGTAGATGATATTCTGATCTTCTCTAAGGATGAGGAAGAGCACGCAAGGCATCTCATGGAGGTGATGGATACGCTTAGAGCGCATCAGTTGAAGGCCAAGTTCTCCAAGTGTCACTTTTGGAGAAGGGAAGTTAGATTCCTTGGGCATATAGTATCTAAGCAAGGCTTAGCGGTGGATCCCGCTAAGGTAGTGGCAGTTCAGGATTGGAAGACTCCAAGGAATGCAACCGAAGTGAGAAGTTTTCTAGGTCTTGCGGGTTTTTACCGGAAGTTCATCAAGGACTTCGCAAAGATATCCGCTCCTCTCACTAAATTGACGAAGAAGAATTTAGTTTTTGCTTGGAGCATAGAATGCGAGCTTGCTTTTCAGAAGCTCAAGAGAGCCCTCACATCAGCACCGGCTCTAGCTTTGCCCGATGGAGGGAAGTTATTTACCGTATACACCGATGCATGTGGCACGGGGTTAGGAGCTGTTCTTATGCAAGAAGGAAGAGTGATATGCTTTGGCGGTAGACAACTCAAAGTGCATGAGAAGAATTATCCCACTCATGACTTAGAGTTGGCAGCAATAGTATATGCACTCAAGGCTTGGCGCCATTATCTTCTGGGAGAAAGATTTGAGCTTTATACCGATCACAAGTCATTGAAGTATCTCTTTTCTCAGAAGGATCTGAATCTGAGGCAACAAAGATGGATGGAATTCTTGGCATCCTACGATTTTGAGATAGCTTATACCCCTGGCAAGGGGAATGTGGTAGCAGATGCATTGAGTAGAAGAAGGTTGACCCTAAGTCCTCTATTCGTTGAGATGAAGAATTTAGAGTATGTGGCAACCTTTGATTTCTCTTTGGCGATTGAGTCGATGACCGGTTCTTTAGCATCTCTGGAACTCAGACCTACCCTTCTTGATCAAGTTGGGGCTTCGCAGAGAGAAGACCCTCAGATAGTTGAGATTATGGATAAGCTAATTCGAGGAGAGACGTCTAGTCATCTCGCTCGATATTCTATTGATGACAAGGGTTGGCTGAGGAGAGACGGAAGGTTATGTGTTCCAATGGTAGAAGATCTAGTAAGAAGAGTTCTTGAGGAAGCGCATCGCTCTAAGTTGACTATACATCCGGGCGGAGATAAGATGTATAAAGATATGAAGCGCATTTTCTTTTGGCCTGGGATGAAGAAGGATATGGCAGAATTTGTCTCTAGATGTATCATTTGCCAGCAAGTTAAGGCCGAGTCGAAGAAGCCCGGTGGGCTATTGCATCCTCTAGACGTTCCACTATGGAAGTGGGAGAGTATTTCCATGGATTTTATCGATGGGCTACCAAGGTCAAGGAAAGGGAATACGAGCATTTGGGTTATTGTGGATAGACTTACGAAGAGTGCTCATTTCATTCCGGTGAAGAGCAAGAGGACCGCATCTTGGCTAGCGTCTGTATATCTTCATGAGATAGTGAGACTACATGGAGTCCCTTCTAGTATAGTCAGTGACCGTGACCCAATCTTTACAAGTCAATTCTGGAATAGCTTGCAAGAAGCTATGGGCACAAGGTTGAATCTAAGTACGGCTTATCACCCACAGACGGACGGTCAAACCGAAAGGGTGAATAGGGTACTCGAGGATCTGTTGAGGCTTTGTATTCTGGATTTTGGTGGTACTTGGGAAGACCATCTTCCTCTTGTTGAGTTTGCATATAATAATAGTTATCAGGCAAGCATAGGGATGGCACCATTTGAAGCTTTATATGGGAGGCCGTGCAAGTCGCCTACATGTTGGTGGGAGACTACAGATGAGCTTATACTTGGGCCTGATATGATCAGAGATACATCCGAGAAGATCGAGTTGATTCAGAGACGGATGAAAGCGGCCCAAGACCGACAGAAATCCTATGCCGATAAGCGAAGAACGGATTTGGAGTTTGATGTTGGGGATATGGTTTTCGTGAAGGTTTCTCCTTTGCGGAATGTGGTCCGATTTGGAGCTGTTGGGAAGTTGGCACCGAGGTTTGTTGGACCATTCCCTATTATAGAGAGGATCGGGCAGATGGCTTATAGAGTGAAGTTGCCCGAGAAGCTTGCTGGAGTACACGATGTTTTTCATGTCTCGCATCTCCGGAAGTGTTTACATGAATCAGCAGAGGTTGTTGAGCCAAGTGTTCTAAAAGATGTAAAAGTGGAGAAAGAGGCTACCTTGAGGAGAGCTCCAATTCGTATCTTGGGGACGGAGACCAAGAAGCTAAGGAATCGAGAGGTCAAATTGGTGAAGGTTCAATGGGGTGAAGCCGAAGAAGACGCAACTTGGGAAACCGAGGAGAAGATGCGTGGGCTTTATCCATTCCTTTTTGAGGGTACACTCTCAATCTCTTTTCTTTGTTAGCATATCTTTCTCTTTGCTATCCATGTTTATCTAGTTTATCGTGTTAATCTTGTCATGAGAACCTTAGGTAGAAACCCTTTGGATGAAACATGTGTTTGAAACATGTTATGCTTGATGGTTGCAAGTGGTTGCAAGTGTTTGCAAGTGGATACTCGTGGATGCATAATACACGTTAGGCACTAAGATCGGCTCACACACTTTCATACCGCATATGCATGAGTGTTTATGCTTATTCATGGATGAAAACTTGTTATGCTATCACGTGGATGTTGCATATGGATGAATGTTATGTGCACTCATGAAGAGATTATAAATTATGTTAGGAATTTGCATACATATGGACTCATTTCACTAACATATTTTGCATTAAGGGGGTTTACTGAATCAGTAACCTCCTGATTTTCGCATTAGTTAAGTACATATACACACACCTTTGCATATGATCATACAGCATTTAGAACCTTTTAAGGAAAATGATTGCTCGTGGATGATGTTTTGAGTAGATGGATGATGGATGGTAGGATACGTTCTTCCTAATTTGGAGATTTCGGGGACGAAATCCTTTAAGGAGGGAAGAATGTAACAACCCGTATTTTTGAATAACATGTTATAACATAAATGGAGGCAGAATTAAACTGTAAAATCTGAATCAAGGGAAACGGGCTATGCCATTGCGTTCGTCTCGGAAAAATACGCGAAATAGAGTCCGAGTTTTCGAAAATCGGAGTCCGTATGACCAAGATATGGCCTCGCGAAGTTTCACGAAAAATTCCCAAATTAAAGTATACTTAATTAAGTGAAATGGGTTGCGCAGAGAAATATATATATATTGATATATATATAATTGAAAATTAAATAAATAAATATGCAAAAATGTTCAAAACAGCGAATTGGGAGAGGGGAATAACCGAACCGGCCGATTTTTGAGGTCGACCCAAGCCCGCTGGGTCGACTAGGGGTTAATCCAGGGTGTTTGGCTGTCAACCCGTGGGCCGATTCGCTCAAATGCAGATTTTGCATTTGAATGGTCCTCATGGTTCATCTTTAATCTAAAGGCCCTAGATGGTTCCTACACTTCACTTCTTCCCCAAGACATGCTTTGATGGCTTGGATTGAATCTAGGTTTAATCCTATGGCCTAAAACACTTGCCTAATCTATAAATAAGACCCTAACCTACCCTAAATCATCATTATTCATTCATACAACTAAACTATGGCAAAATCAATCCTCTCATGGCCTCCACTCTCTTCATAAAATTCCTAAATAAATTCCTAAGTGATTTTCCATGCATACAAGTGTTTTCAAACTTGTATGAGCATCATTAGCTTGCATTCAAGTCAAGTTTATATATTTGCATCATAAAGAAAGAGTCTTGATCATTTTGGCTCAAGGGTTTTGCTTGCATTTTGGGTTTAATTGATTTCATAAGGGCTTTGTCATATTTTTGTGACTTCTTAAGCATTGTAAGCCCTATTCTACTTTCATACTTAAACTCTAAAGTTAAATGTATGATATGCAAGTTTATCATGTTGTGATATGCAAGTTTGTATGAAAGTTTATCATGTTGTGATATGCAAGTTTATATGCAAGTTTATCATGTTGTGATATGCAAGTTTATATGCAAGTATGCCAAGTTATGTTATGCAAGTTTGGGTTGAACATTTTGTTCATGCTATCATGTTATGCAAGCTTATTTTGGGTTTATGAAGATAAAGCTTTAAGCTTTATGCCAAAGGTTGCATTTTAGCAACATGTAAGTTATCATATCTCTTATGATAACTTGCATGTGAGGCTAAATGCGAACTTATGGCCATCTCTACATGTCATTTAGCACCATGTATCACCAATATGCTAAGTTTGGTTTTATGCATGCTTTTGAGGCCTAAAAATGTAATATGCAAGTGTATGAACATATGAACATTTCATATGCCACCATGTTAAGCTTGTGGCTTCAATACCTTTATGTCATGATTATGCCAAGTTCCCTCTTTCTATCCTTTATGCGCTATTGCGATATGTAAGCGATGGGATTGCGTTTGGGGTTGGGTAAACTTAAAAGACATAAAACATAAGCTTGGGAATTTACCTATTAAGTTAGGTCTACCCATTGGGAATTTACCTATTAAGTTAGGTCTACCCAATTGCTTGAAAACTTGTAACATGTTTTGGAAACATGATGGACATGACACTTAGAAAAGATAAGTGTGGCCAACTCGAGGTTGGGTTGAGTTTGTAGCGTAAACCTACCCGGAACCGACCGGCTTAACTAGTTGCTACAAACAATAGGACCCAATGTGAGAAGTTGGTCATGTTGTACCTTGAACCCGAGGTTAGACCAAGTTGTGGTGTAAAGCTACCCGGACCCGCCCGGCTTAACTAGTAACCACAACAAGGTCTAATGTGAGAGGTTAAGGAGCATTAAATTAATTAATGCCTCGTGATTAGGGTTAAGTCATGGTCCACTTAATACTTAACCAATTTGGGCTTGGTAGATTAATCGGTGTTAAGTCGTGAACTCATCGTTACACTTAACCAAGTTAATCCAGGATTAGCAAGAGGGTTAAACCGTACTTAACCCACTAGAAAAATCCTAGCAATGGGGGCCCACTCCAGCAGTAATCCCAAGTTAGTATCATCATGACCCTAGGGACTAGGCTAGGGTGGGGGCACGATTACTTGACTGGAGGTAAGTGACCAAAAGCGACGGCAGAGGGTACGCCGGTGTAGTTCCGGGCGGACTCTGGTCGTGCACATAGTCCGTAGCTGGAGAAAACATGCACGGGCACCAGTAGATCGGGACTGTGCACTCATGTTCATGGTGTCCAGGGGTTGACACCCTAGGGCTTGATACACCCGAAGGGTGGACCCGACACAGTTCGACTACAATTATGATTGGGCCGTATTGACACCAACACGTGACGAGTTAGGCTTAGGGAGCCGATCGACTAGACCGTTTGGTTGGACCTTGTATTAGGGTCATTTCATGTTATTGGGCCAAAGCTTGGGCCAAGGGATCAATACTTGTTTATTTAAGTCATGTTAGTTTGCTAGTACACCTGTGGTGCAAAACCTTAATCCTGATTATGCGATGACACCTTTATCTACCTTGTTAGTTAATCATCATGCTAGTATATTGTTATCCTTATGTTCATCCCTGCTGCTCATGCCAGTTAACTTTATCAGTTTACATTGATTGTAGTAGGGCTTACTCAGTCTTTTTGACTGACCTGTTTTCTTTCGCCTCTTTTCTTCCGTTCCCCCCCCCCCCAGGTTCTCAGGGAGGGAATACTGGAGCTTAGCTTGGATTTCGGATTGCTTGCTTGTGGGATTTCAGCTCATGTACGGTTTCGACATGAAGCTAGCTATGGTTACCACTTAATTGGGGATAGCACTTATTTATTTCAGTTTTTCAGTTGATGTTGTTTTATCTAGACTTGTTTATTTGGAAAGCTATGTTGTACCAGACTTGTTTTGAAATGTTTTGAAATCTTCCGCTGTTTTATCTATGTTATTTACTCTGTTTACATATATACATATGTTCTTGTTCTGCCTTGATATATCATTATGCATGTTTACCTGATTCAAACGCCCCTCCAAAGTCAGAGTGCTTGCAAGAGCCACCCTGGTGGAGGTGGGGTGTTACATTTGGTATCAGAGCATATGGTACGTGAAGGAACAAAAAGGCTTTTAGAAAACTTTTGGAAAACTATTTTCAAAACCAAGTATAAAGTATTTTCCAAAGAAAAGTCTAGTTTATTTTAAAGGCTATTCCCCAAAAATCCATTAGCAAAATTCCTTCGTTTTTCTCCATTTTGAATCTGTCTTTTTCTTCGTTTTTAGTATGGCCGATAACTTTGCTATTCCGGAGGGAGTACACGTACCTGTTTGGTATAGGAGACTTTTGGAGGCTAGGGCGACCGAAGCCGGCCCCGCAGATGTTCCTCCTCCTCCTCCTCCTCCGGTAGTTAATGTTCCTCCTCCTCCTCCTCCGGTGGTTAATGTTCCTCCTCCTCCTGTCGCTGAGGTTCCTCTTCCTCCTCCCCCTCAGCATCCTCAAGTGGACTTCGCAAAGACTTGCAAAGATTTCAAAGCAATGGGTGGCAAGAACTTTCAAGGCACTGAGACTTTTGTAGAGGCCAGAAATTGGTTGAAAGAGACCGAGGATTTGTTTGCTATCTTTGGGTTAGACGATCAGAGGAAGCTCTTGTTGGCGGTTTGGCTTATGAAGGATGAAGCCGCTTATTGGTGGGAAGTCACCAATGGTACTAGGCCTGTTGAGACTTGGGCCGATTTCAGGGCAAGGTTCATGCTTAAGTTTCTATCTTCTGCTGAGGAGAATCTGCAAATGGAGAGGTTCATAACTTTGAAACAAGGAGATATGTCTGTCAAAGAATATGTGAACAAGTTCAATCAGTTAGCACGTTTTGGCTTGGATATGGTGAATACTCCTCAGAAGAAGGCTCTTCGTTTTGCTAGAGGATTGAATGAGCCGTTGCAGGGATTGGCTATGTCACATATTCCCCATGGGGCCACGTTTGAGAGTTTGGTTGATATGGCGTTACTTCAGGGAGATGTCAAGAAAGAAACCAAGATGAATGATACTCAAGCCAAGAAGATTGATTCCCAGGGAAAAGAAAATCAGGGTAATCCAAGTGGTCAGAGAAGTCAAGGCAATCAGAACAAGAACAAGAGTCAAGGCAACAAGGGGAAGAACAACAAGGGCAATAACAACAAGGGCAAGAACAACAAGGGGAAGTGCCATTATTGCGGTTCAGTTGGGCATCTTATTAAGGATTGTAAGAAGAGGAAAAGGAAGAATGGTGAATGCTTTTCTGCGGTGAGACTGGACATTTCAGTAAGGATTGCCCGAGGAAGCAAGGGCAAGGCCAGGGTCAGACTCAGCGTGCTGGACCTTCAGGAGGGCAAGTTCATGCTCTCAATGTCGCTCCAGTTCCCGATCGAGGTAGTATTTCCGTTGAGAGCCTTGTATATATTTCTGATTTTCCAGTTCGTACCTTGTTTGATTCTGGTGCATCGCATAGCTTTATCTCATCTGATCTTGTTGATAGTTTGCACCTTAGTACTAGCTTGGTAGATGATCCCGTCTGTGTCTCAAATCCTATTGGGGGTTCCGCCCATTTGTCTATGATATGTGGGGATTGGAGGATCTCTATACTGAGTGTAGAGTTCTTGTGCAGTGCTTATGTTCTTGGTTTTAGGGGATACGGATTGATATTGGGCATGGATTGGCTGTCCAGATATGGAGCCATTCTTGATTGTGAGCATAGGGTTGTGAGGCTCGTGACTCGCCTCGGAAACACCCTAGAGATTTCTTGTGATCCGAGAGGTCCCGTCATGTTGTGCTATCTGGAATCACTCGACTCGTCAATGGAAACTCTTCAGTCTGTGAGAGTGGTTCGAGAGTATCCGGATGTTTTCGATGAAGTTAGGGGGTTGCCCCCTAAGCGAGAGATTGATTTCCGCATTTATCTGGTGGATAATGCAAAGCCTGTTTCTTTGCCCGTTCGGCACATGGCTCCGCGTGAAAGGCGGGAGCTAAGTAAGCAAGTGAAAGAGTTGCTTGAGAAGAACTTCATTAGACGAAGTATATCTGAATGGGGAGCGCCTGTGGTATTTGCTACCAAGGCGGATGGTTCTCTCTGACTTTGCGTTGACTATCGAGAGTTGAATAAGCTGACTAAGAAGAACAGGCACCCGTTACCGAGGATTGATGATCTCTTTGACCAGCTTGTCGGTGCTTCTATTTTCTCTCAGCTTGATCTTGCTACGGGGTTCCATCATCTCAGGGTAGCTGAAGATAGTATAGACAAGACTGCGTTCAGAACTCCAGATGGATTCTTCGAATGGCTTGTCATGCCGTTCGGCTTGACTAATGCACCCGCATATTTCGTGGACTTGATGAGTAGGGTGTTCAGGGAGTTCTTGAACAAGTTTGTCGTGGTCTTCATAGATGATATTCTGATCTTCTCTAAGGATGAGGAAGAGCACGCAAGGCATCTCATGGAGGTGATGGATACGCTTAGAGCGCATCAGTTGAAGGCCAAGTTCTCCAAGTGTCACTTTTGGAGAAGGGAAGTTAGATTCCTTGGGCATATAGTATCTAAGCAAGGCTTAGCGGTGGATCCCGCTAAGGTAGTGGCAGTTCAGGATTGGAAGACTCCAAGGAATGCAACCGAAGTGAGAAGTTTTCTAGGTCTTGCGGGTTTTTACCGGAAGTTCATCAAGGACTTCGCAAAGATATCCGCTCCTCTCACTAAATTGACGAAGAAGAATTTAGTTTTTGCTTGGAGCATAGAATGCGAGCTTGCTTTTCAGAAGCTCAAGAGAGCCCTCACATCAGCACCTGTTCTAGCTTTGCCCGATGGAGGGAAGTTATTTACCATATACACCGATGCATGTGGCACGGGGTTAGGAGCTGTTCTTATGCAAGAAGGAAGAGTGATATGCTTTGGCGGTAGACAACTCAAAGCGCATGAGAAGAATTATCCCACTCATGACTTAGAGTTGGCAGCAATAGTATATGCACTCAAGGCTTGGCGCCATTATCTTCTGGGAGAAAGATTTGAGCTTTATACCGATCACAAGTCATTGAAGTATCTCTTTTCTCAGAAGGATCTGAATCTGAGGCAACAAAGATGGATGGAATTCTTGGCGTCCTACGATTTTGAGATAGCTTATACCCCTGGCAAGGGGAATGTGGTAGCAGATGCATTGAGTAGAAGAAGGTTGACCCTAAGTCCTCTATTCGTTGAGATGAAGAATTTAGAGTATGTGGCAACCTTTGATTTCACTTTGGCGATTGAGTCGATGACCGGTTCTTTAGCATCTCTGGAACTCAGACCTACCCTTCTTGATCAAGTTGGGGCTTCGCAGAGAGAAGACCCTCAGATAGTTGAGATTATGGATAAGCTAATTCGAGGAGAGACGTCTAGTCATCTCGCTCGATATTCTATTGATGACAAGGGTTGGCTGAGGAGAGACGGAAGGTTATGTGTTCCAATGGTAGAAGATCTAGTAAGAAGAGTTCTTGAGGAAGCGCATCGCTCTAAGTTGACTATACATCCGGGCGAAGATAAGATGTATAAAGATATGAAGCGCATTTTCTTTTGGCCTGGGATGAAGAAGGATGTGGCAGAATTTGTCTGTAGATGTATCATTTGCCAGCAAGTTAAGGCCGAGTCGAAGAAGCCCGGTGGGCTATTGCATCCTCTAGACGTTCCACTATGGAAGTGGGAGAGTATTTCCATGGATTTTATCGATGGGCTACCAAGGTCAAGGAAAGGGAATACGAGCATTTGGGTTATTGTGGATAGACTTACGAAGAGTGCTCATTTCATTCCGGTGAAGAGCAAGAGGACCGCATCTTGGCTAGCGTCTGTATATCTTCGTGAGATTGTGAGACTACATGGAGTCCCTTCTAGTATAGTCAGTGACCGTGACCCAATCTTTACAAGTCAATTCTGGAATAGCTTGCAAGAAGCTATGGGCACAAGGTTGAATCTAAGTACGGCTTATCACCCACAGACGGACGGTCAAACCGAAAGGGTGAATAGGGTACTCGAGGATCTGTTGAGGTTTTGTATTCTGGATTTTGGTGGTACTTGGGAAGTCCGTCTTCCTCTTGTTGAGTTTGCATATAATAACAGTTATCAGGCAAGCATAGGGATGGCACCATTTGAAGCTTTATATGGGAGGCCGTTCAAGTCGCCTACATGTTGGTGGGAGACTACAGATGAGCTTATACTTGGGCTTGATATGATCAGAGATACATCCGAGAAGATCGAGTTGATTCGGAGACGGATGAAAGCGGCCCAAGACCGGCAGAAATCCTATGCTGATAAGCGAAGAACGGATTTGGAGTTTGATGTTGGGGATATGGTTTTCGTGAAGGTTTCTCCTTTGCGGAATGTGGTCCGATTTGGAGCTGTTGGGAAGTTGGCACCGAGGTTTGTTGGACCATTCCCTATTATAGAGAGGATTGGGCAGATGGCTTATAGAGTGAAGTTGCCCGAGAAGCTTGCTGGAGTTCTCGATGTTTTTCATGTCTCGCATCTCCGGAAGTGTTTACATGAATCAGCAGAGGTTGTTGAGCCAAGTGTTCTAAAAGATGTAGAAGTGGAGAAAGAGGCTACCTTGAGGAGAGATCCGATTCGTATCTTGGGGACGGAGACCAAGAAGCTAAGGAATCGAGAGGTCAAATTGGTGAAGGTTCAATGGCGTGAAGCTGAAGAAGACGCAACTTGGGAAACCGAGGAGAAGATGCGTGGGCTTTATCCATTCTTTTTTGAGGGTACACTCTCAATCTCTTTTCTTTGTTAGCATATCTTTCTCTTTGCTATCCATGTTTATCTAGTTTATCGTGTTAATCTTGTCATGAGAACCTTAGGTAGAAACCCTTTGGATGAAACATGTGTTTGAAACATGTTATGCTTGATGGTTGCAAGTGGTTGCAAGTGTTTGCAAGTGGATACTCGTGGATGCATAATACACGTTAGGCACTAAGATCGGCTCACACACTTTCATACCGCATATGCATGAGTGTTTATGCTTATTCATGGATGAAAACTTGTTATGCTATCACGTGGATGTTGCATATGGATGAATGTTATGTGCACTCATGAAGAGATTATAAATTATGTTAGGAATTTGCATACATATGGACTCATTTCACTAACATATTTTGCATTAAGGGGGTTTATTGAATCAGTAACCTCCTGATTTTCGCATTAGATAAGTACATATACACACACCTTTGCATATGATCATACAACATTTAGAACCTTTTAAGGACAATGATTGCTCGTGGATGATGTTTTGAGTAGATGGATGATGGATGGTAGGATACGTTCTTCCTAACTTGGAGATTTCGGGGACGAAATCCTTTAAGGAGGGAAGAATGTAACAACCCGTATTTTTGAATAACATGTTATAACATAAATGGAGGCAGAATTAAACTGTAAAATCTGAATCAAGGGAAACGGGCTATGCCATTGCGTTCGTCTCGGAAAAATACGCGAAATAGAGTCCGAGTTTTTGAAAATCGGAGTCCGTATGTCCAAGATATGGCCTCGCGAAGTTTCACGAAAAATTCCCAAATTAAAGTATACTTAATTAATTGAAATGGGTTGCGCAGAGAAATATATATATATTGATATATATATATAATTGAAAATTAAATAAATAAATATGCAAAAATGTTCAAAACAGCGAATTGGGAGAGGGGAATAACCGAACCGGCCGATTTTTGAGGTCGACCCGAGCTCGCTGGGTCGACTAGGGGTTAATCCAGGTGTTTGGCTGTCAACCCGTGGGCCGATTCGCTCAAATGCAGATTTTGCATTTGAATGGTCCTCATGGTTCATCTTTAATCTAAAGGCCCTAGATGGTTCCTACACTTGACTTCTTCCCCAAGACATGCTTTGATGGCTTGGATTGAATCTAGGTTTAATCCTATGGCCTAAAACACTTGCCTAATCTATAAATAAGACCCTAACCTACCCTAAATCATCATTATTCATTCATACAACTAAACTATGGCAAAATCAATCCTCTCATGGCCTCCACTCTCTTCATAAAATTCCTAAATAAATTCCTAAGTGATTTTCCATGCATACAAGTGTTTTCAAACTTGTATGAGCATCATTAGCTTGCATTCAAGTCAAGTTTATATATTTGCATCATAAAGAAAGAGTCTTGATCATTTTGGCTCAAGGGTTTTGCTTGCATTTTGGGTTTAATTAATTTCGTAAGGGCTTTGTCATATTTTTGTGACTTTTTAAGCATTGTAAGCCCTATTCTACTTTCATACTTAAACTCTAAAGTTAAATGTATGATATGCAAGTTTATATGCAAGTTTATCATGTTGTGATATGCAAGTTTGTATGCAAGTTTATCATGTTGTGATATGCAAGTTTATATGCAAGTTTATCATGTTGTGATATGCAAGTTTATATGCAAGTATGCCAAGTTATGTTATGCAAGTTTGGGTTGAACATTTTGTTCATGCTATCATGTTATGCAAGCTTATTTTGGGTTTATGAACATAAAGCTTTAAGCTTTATGCCAAAGGTTGCATTTTAGCAACATGTAAGTTATCATATCTCTTATGATAACTTGCATGTGAGGCTAAATGCGAACTTATGGCCATCTCTACATGTCATTTAGCACCATGTATCACCAATATGCTAAGTTTGGTTTTATGCATGCTTTTGAGGCCTAAAAATGTAATATGCAAGTGTATGAACATATGAACATTTCATATGCCACCATGTTAAGCTTGTGGCTTCAATACCTTTATGTCATGATTATGCCAAGTTCCCTCTTTCTATCATTTATGCGCTATTGCGATATGTAAGCGATGGGATTGCGTTTAGGGTTGGGTAAACTTAAAAGACATAAAACATAAGCTTGGGAATTTACCTATTAAGTTAGGTCTACCCATTGGGAATTTACCTATTAAGTTAGGTCTACCCAATTGCTTGAAAACTTGTAACATGTTTTGGAAACATGATGGACATGACACTTAGAAAAGATAAGTGTGGCCGACTCGAGGTTGGGTTGAGTTTGTAGCGTAAACCTACCCGGAACCGACCGGCTTAACTAGTTGCTACAAATAATAGGACCCAATGTGAGAAGTTGGTCATGTTGTACCTTGAACCCGAGGTTAGACCAAGTTGTGGTGTAAAGCAACCCGGACCCGCCCGGCTTAACTAGTAACCACAACAAGGTCTAATGTGAGAGGTTAAGGCGCATTAAATTAATTAATGCCTCGTGATTAGGGTTAAGTCATGGTCCACTTAATACTTAACCAATTTGGGCTTGGTAGATTAATCGGGGTTAAGTCGTGAACTCATCGTTACACTTAACCAAGTTAATCCAGGATTAGCAAGAGGGTTAAACCGTACTTAACCCACTAGAAAAATCCTAGCAATGGGGGCCCACTCCAGCAGTAATCCCAAGTTAGTATCATCATGACCCTAGGGACTAGGCTAGGGTGGGGGCACGATTACTGGACTGGAGGTAAGTGACCAAAAGCGACGGCAGAGGGTACGCCGGTGTAGTTCCGGGCGGACTCTGGTCGTGCACATAGTCCGTAGCTGGAGAAAACATGCACGGGCACCAGTAGATCGGGACTGTGCACTCATGTTCATGGTGTCCAGGGGTTGACACCCTAGGGCTTGATACACCCGAAGGGTGGACCCGGCACAGTTCGACTACAATTATGATTGGGCCGTATTGACACCAACACGTGACGAGTTAGGCTTAGGGAGCCGATCGACTAGACCGTTTGGTTGGACCTTGTATTAGGGTCATTTCATGTTATTGGGCCAAAGCTTGGGCCAAGGGATCAATACTTGTTTATTCAGGTCATGTTAGTTTGCTAGTACACCTGTGGTGCAAAACCTTAATCCTGATTATGCGATGACACCTTTATCTACCTTGTTAGTTAATCATCATGCTAGTATATTGTTATCCTTATGTTCATCCCTGCTGCTCATGCCAGTTAACTTTATCAGTTTACATTGATTGTAGTAGGGCTTACTCAGTCTTTTTGACTGACCTGTTTTCTTTCGCCTCTTTTCTTCCGTTTCCCCCCCCCCCCCCTCCCAGGTTCTCAGGGAGGGAATACTAGAGCTTAGCTTGGATTTCGGATTGCTTGCTTGTGGGATTTCAGCTCATGTACGGTTTCGACATGAAGCTAGCTATGGTTACCACTTAATTGGGGATAGCACTTATTTATTTCAGTTTTTCAGTTGATGTTGTTTTATCTAGACTTGTTTATTTGGAAAGCTATGTTGTACCAGACTTGTTATGAAATGTTTTGAAATCTTCCGCTGTTTTATCTATGTTATTTACTCTGTTTACATATATACATATGTTCTTGTTCTGCCTTGATATATCATTATGCATGTTTACCTGATTCAAACGCCCCTCCAAAGTCAGAGTGCTTGCAAGAGCCACCCTGGTGGAGGTGGGGTGTTACAGATTTTATTATGTGTTGATTGATTTCTATTAAATATATATCTGTTTGGCGACGGAGAATTTATTCTCTTGCTTAACGCCCTTCTCTGAGACGTCCGAGCTCAAAGGTTATATATCGATAGATATCAGTCACATGACATGAATTGCTTGTGTGGCATGTTGAGATGTAGTGATCAAGGCTTTTGTTGAAAAGCAGAATCTTGTGGTTGATGATCAAAGCATAGTTTTAATATGGCGTCGCTTTGAGTATAGCGTTAATTCGCGAGCCTCACACCTCGGTATGAGTCAAAAAAGGATCGTGACTACAAGGAGTGCACGATGTTTCTGTCTAGCTATGGGTGGTGTCAGCGTTTTACAAGCCCTAACATTTATATTAGTTTTACCTATGTGGTTGTTGGAATGCGAGGCGCCTCGGATATATCGGTTACTACGGAGCCGAAGGATGGGTCCTTTAGGACCGAGAAACGTGTGTTCAAGTATAAATAATCTGCTTTTGCAATCTGAGTGGTTCGACCCTGAAGATCCAAGGGTTACCCAGAGTGTGTAGTCTTGAGACATTTGCTATAGTGTCTCGAAGCGGTGAGGAGCCGTCCCTGGCCTTGACTCATGACGGAAATCCAATTTCCAATACGTGACATTTCGGCTTTATTTGTAGTGCCTAGTATGGCGACATGATAGATGGTACCCATGTCGCCTATGATTGATACATTTATATTTGAAGTTGTTTGACACTATACACTTATAATAGTATCAAATGATTTTTTTTGAATGTACCAAGCATGTTTGGCTATTATAAGGGAAAACCCTATCCTCTGGCTTGTGTTGCATTGTATGATTGGACCTAGGTCTTATAATAGCTTCATTTTTTCAAAAAGCATTACGCTGTTTATTCTATGCACTAGTATTCTTGGGAGGAAACCCGTTCCGTGTTATACGGCGTGGTCCCTTGATTTACCCCATTTTGAAGTAAAGTTTTAATAACTATTTTAGTTCTCATGTCAGTCACATGACTGATCTGGAGTTTATTGTTTTAACCTAAACTCTGTGTGCCCCTATTTTCCACACGGGCAGCTAGTAGTTTTGGTTTTGCAGATTTATATTCACAAGATTATGGTTTATAGCTAGAACGATATTAAGAAAGCTCTGTATCCGTATATCTCTTTCAGTTGTGTTTCGTATTATTTTTCCGCTGCTATGTATTTAAATGTAATTTGAATCTCTGATATTTGTCGAATGTGTAATATTAATTCATACTCTGTTATATTCTTGCACTCTGATGGAAATTGTTTTAATAAGCAATGAAATGTTCTTCTGTCTGTGTTCTGATTTGTCATGTTCTCAACTCAATCCGGGCTTTCCTTTAAGGGGAAGTTCGGGTCGTGTCACATATGTCCAATACAGGAGAGAGGTCCTCGCATATCCGGTCGATCTCCAAGTATGTTTGGACGATCACCACTTATTACCTCGTCTTGGGTGTACAGCCCAATCAAGACATCAGTAATCATCCAAACGGTGTGAAGACCTCCGATCTTCAACCACCGTCTTCATCCTTGACATATCGTCGAATCAGTTATTCAGAATGGGATAAACCCGGTCTTTCTGAATAAATCGCGTTTATAATAAACAAGTGCTACAAAAACACAACATATACTCATTCCAATTTTGAATATTCCTTTATTTAAATATTCATATCCTTCGGGAAAGGTTCCCATTAATTTTACCAAAGATAAATTCTTTAAATTTATTCTTTAATCTTCCTTTGGATATCAATTCGAACAAAATTATGGTTTATCCAAACTAGTCGGGATTAACACACCTTACCGAAGTAATCATTTGTTATATTTCCCAATCCCAATCTATTCATTCCATGAAGCAAAACTGGTAATACTTCATATCTAACACCACAGTGTTATTGGTAAAAATAATTACCATTTCACGGTCAAATCTAATTAAAGATTTAACTATCGCTTGGAGTAAAACTGGTGATACTCCATTCTAGACCATTTCTTGAATTTGATAATTTTAGTTATCAGATCCACGTTTCAATCTACTTAAAGATTCATTAAAACTCTTATTTAGTTTTAATCTCTAGAAATCATTACTTAATGATTTTCTTCAAAGTTAAGAAATTAATCTTATCTTTAACCGAGTTAAAGAACTAAAGTCATTTAAAACACAGTTCACGATAAACCCAAAATCACATTCCATTATTTATGGAATCTTCACAGAAAACTGATCAATATATATAATCTATATAAATTTCCATATCTGACTAATAATATAAATGGAATAACGGCGCCTTTTAAATTCCATATATATTAGCAATCTTCCTCACAGAAATTCACTTCGATTATTACCAAATCGAATTCCATTCCATTCCAATTTATTGTATTAAATTGGTAAACTTTACTTTGGAAAATTTCTTTAAATCTTAACAAAAGATTTATAAATTCCAAATCTCATTTCACGGTAAATCGGGTTAAAGAACGAACGTCGTAAAAAAAAACAAAGTTCACAATAAACCCTATTCACATCCCATTTTATTCCAATTAAATGTTAATTAACTGGAAATTCCAATAATCTTAATTAAAAGATTTATTCTTTTCTCAACTGGGTTTAAGAACAGTGTTAATGAAGACATCATTCACAACAAACCCAAATCCAATTCAATATTAAATACAAGGCTCTGAATAGAAATTATATCCGCTTGTATTCAATATTAAATTTTGAAATCAACAAATATCGTATTGGGAATACGATATATATATCTTCCAAATTCCTCCACAATATCCGTATAATCACGGAATGCAATATCGAAATATTCCGATCATAATTTCGATTCAAATCCATTCCAATTCATATATTGGAAATTCTGGTTATTTTTAAGACCATTTCAAATCCAATTTATTTATTTAAAAATACTGGATTTATAATTCTAGTTCATAACTAGTTCATTTCGATAAAATATATTTTTATCTTTTCAAATATGGAATTTTTCAACCCAATTCTTTCCAAATCATTTATTATGATTTTACACAAATTATTGATAATTATAATAATTTTATCAAGGCCCGTACAGTCGATTTCCCTAAACGGTCATCGAACTGCACTTACAGCGACCTTTTCCAAATTTTATTTGGACATAATTCCAAATCCAACCGTTAAATTTCAAATCTCTTATATTTGTTGGAAAGCTCTTTTCGATACGTAGTCAATGGCTCCAGTTTTAGGAGAATCCGATGGTCAGATCTCCCGTAATGTCCATTCGAAGTCAATGGTCAAAATTCGCGAACTGCCGCGGCGCGTTCTATTCAGGCCATTAAATATATATAATATATATTATATATATTTTGTCGATTTCCATTTAAAACGTATTTTATAAATCATTTTAAATTCATTTTCAAAACGATTTCAACTTCATATTCAATTTCAAATCAAAATTGAATATTCTATATCATTAATGTATAAATGATAATATTTTCAAAACATTAGATTTTGAAATCGCTTCCTTTTCGGTATTCGTTATAAAAATGAATAAAATCGATATAAATATCGTTTACGTCAAAATGGCGTTAATCTAATCAACACGGCTTCATATATTTAAATATTTTCGCGTCCATCCCAAATCGGACATCAAAATCAGATTTTGATCTTTTACTGAATATTATTTTAAAATATTCATTATTTTAAAATAATATTCGTCATTTTAAAATAATCATTCTTTCTGAACTGGAATTAGACACAGTCAATTACCATACAATGTTATTTGTATGGATTTCATACAACACATGTATAGAACAACAATGATAAACAATCAACCATCATCCAGAGTGCATTCTACACTGCATAAGCATTAAATATAAATATCTAACGCTTACAACAGTCTATCAACTAATTGATTGACATACAACAAAACAATTGGGATTGGTGTACGTCAAATATCATCCCAACACCTATGTGGGGTTTTCAAACAACTAACACTGATTATTATCTGTGCAGTTGGGTGATGTGTAAAGTTTATCGTCCCAATCAATGTCAATCAAATGGGTGTACATAAAAAATTTGTCCGATTTATAAATGAATACTTATTTTATTTAGATACACGTTAAAAATTATATTTTTAACGATAAAATATTTATTCAACACATGTATATTTTATTTTCTATTTCACATCACAATTATCAACCACAACGCAATACAATCAAACAGGTCGTCCATGGTCTATGGACGACGAGGAGCAGTTCATATATTCAGTTATTAAATAAATAACTATACAAGAAATTTTAGTGAGGAGTTCTCACCTTTGGGTTCCACTCCATCATTCTTTAGCGGACGATGGTTCAGATTTGTCTCTGCGCGTTGTATTCTTCACCATTTTTCCAACGAGATCTGTTTCACGCTATTTATATTAAAAATCATATTTTTAACAACGCTACTATATATTTAATAATCATATTTTTATAACGCTGCATGTATAGAAAAGATTATATTTTTATAATTCAGTTTTCTATATAAAAATCATATTTTTACTTCGCCACTTCATATATAAAAATCGTATTTTTATATCGCTATACATATAATAAAAATCGTATTTTTATTATATCGCTATATATATAAAGATCACATCTTTGTGCTAATGTTATATATATATATATATAATTCAAATTTTTTTATAGTGCTCTTCATAAATAAAATCAAATCTTTATAGCGATGTTTCTATAATAAAAAATCATATTTTTATTATAAATAAAAATCAATTCTTTATAAAACTAAAGATCATATTCTTTTCACTATGAAGCGATTTATATAAAAATCATAATTTTATTTTGCTAACATCATACTAAAAATCCTATTTTTTCCGCTAAAACCATGCTAGTTTTATTTTGAAAATCCATTTTTAAAACAATGTTATTTCTTTTAAAGATTACATCTTTAAATCAAATATATTTATATAAAAATTCAGTTGTCTAAACTATGCTATTTTTATATAAAAATTGATTAAAAATCCTTTTTAAAACTAATTACAGTAAATAAAAAAAACTTACAGGCGAAAATGGTTGAGGGGGAGATTCTGTGCATCGCTGGAGGGGGAGGAGGTGGCTGTTTGGGGTTCGTTGGTGGTGGGGCCTGGAAGCTGCGACGTCAGGGGGTGGTCGGCGGTTTAGGGTTGCGGGTTAGCGACGGATTGGGGTGACGTGTTCCAGAGATGGAGAATGAGGGGAGATAGAAGGGAGGGGTCGAGGGTGGAGGCGTCGCCCTCCACGGCGGTGGTCGATGGCGAGCCCAGTGCTGGAGGCATCACGATTTTTAGTTTTAGGGTTTTTTTAATTATTATTTTAAACTTCTGCGTTGAACGATTGGGGGGTAGGGTTGTTGACCACGGGTTAAAGGTAGGTAGGGTTTGACTAGGAGAATATATATAATATTTAATTTTTATTTAATTCGCAAATTCTCTCGACTATCGCCCATAACCAATTACCCCCATTCCGGACACAATGGGATATGTCCGGTAAGCCAATTCGACTGTTTCAATCAATTTCATCAAATTTAAAATATAAATCTTTATATTTTAAATTCAAATGCACATTTTAATTTACCGGGGCCACATACTGACTCCAAAAATTCCAGAAAAATAAATCTGGCTATGTTTTGACGATACGGTCCTAACAAAACAAATTTCGTCGAATTTGGAGACCGTTTGAAAAACGGTCATTTTCCAATCGATTAAATTAAAACTGAAATTTCCAAAAACGTTTAAATCCGCCATACTTACATATTGATTCCGAAAACTATGAAAATTGGAATACAACAATAACTTGACATTCCGGATCCAACAAAAGTGGTCTCGTCGAAAGAGGAGGTCGTTTGCAAAATCGCTATTCTTAAGGGCTATATTTCCATAGCAACTATTCTGAATTTTCAATTAGGCATAACTTTTTATCCCCGCTATGAAATTTCAATTTTTCAGATTCGTTGGAAAGACATTTTCAAACAAATTCAAATATTTTTGGTTTCACTAAAATATGGCCTATTTTGAATTCCGTACATTCATTTGAAATTTGAAATCGAATTTTCAAACTACCGCGTCATTTCCAATTCCTTTTATAATTAAAATAAATATTTATCTAACTTCGATTCAAATAAATATATATGTTCTAATTCTATTCAAAATAAATTTCTAGTCGTTATTATTTAAAATAATTCATTTTAAATATTCAAAATTCATTTAAATTGCCAAAATAAAATTTTAAATTGGTTCTGATTTTCTGGGTTGTTACATGCTATAACTCCAAAAGTCATATCCCTTCATAAACTCTTTTATTCTTGATTGATGAATGATCATCTTGGTGTCTTTTGGCCAACAGTCATCAGAAATAGCTTCTTTCCTTAAAAAACATACCTTTTCAAAGAATCAAGTGACTTTTCAAAATAACTAATTGTAATTTGAGATAATAAAATTATGATGATTATGTGATATATCTATTTAAACTTTCAAGAAATCATATCTTGATAACTTGAATTTTCAATCAAATTGAATGCAGAATCATCTAATACTAATGCAAGATATGAATTTAAACTAGTGTTATAAATCGTTTCAAAATTTTCCATTTATAAATTTTCAAAAACCAGATCATGAACTTTTCGAAAGACCTAGCTCTGATAACAATTGTTAGGAATAGCAGAATGTATCTTTAAGACGAAACAAACACTAGAGGAGGGGGTGAATAGTGTTTTTGAGAATTTAAACAAAATCTAAAATATATGTGAACAACTATATGAATCAAACACCACAGAAACAATCACAGAATCAAACAAAAATGCAAAGAGAAACAAAAGTAAAGTGAGAAAGGAAAACAAAAAGGATAGAAAATAAAATACAGAGAAAATAAAATAAAGAGGATTGAAGATTGAATTTGAAAACAGATTTTGAAAATCAGAATTTGAATTTGAACCTGGAGTGCTATTTAGAATCTTACATAATCTAGACTCTATAACTATATCATTCTTGAACTCTTGAAATCTTGAATACTCAAGAGTCTTGAAGTTTCTCTGAACTCTGAATCTCTAATATCTTTAAACTATGCAGTCTTCAGTAATATTTCCTATATATAAATCCTGCATATGTGTATATATATTTTATACAAAAGTGTTAGTATATATTTTATAATCAATTAATATTGAAATAAGGTTGTTGTCATGAAAACTCCATTCTCCAACAGAACATGTTACATAGCACTGTGTATCTGGAAATCAGTCCCATTAAACATAAATTTGTTGTAGTTATGTTCTAGATCTTCAGTTCAGTGCCCAAAAATGAAATATGTAAATTTGGGTAAAAAGATGAATTTTTGTATTATGTGATTGTAAGAATAAAAGAAATATTCCTTGTTTACATTCAACATTGTTGTGTTTTTGGCTTAAGTATTGTAAATTATGTCGTTTTCCTCATTTTTAAATAAAGAGGCATTATTTTAGAATCACAAGAAGTATGATAAAAAGAATTAAAAGGGGAAAAGTGGTGCAAAGGTACATATAAAAATAAATACAGGTTTTTGAATGTAATTTTCATCAACTATTCCAAAATAAAAATACATTACATATATTTCTTGTGATTTGGAAATATATCAATCCCACAAAATAGGCATGATTTACAATGATTACAGCTAATGGTCCTTGTGAGACATGAAACCTTCATGGCAAGATTGAATACAAAAAGGGAATGTTTGGTTAATTGAGCAGACCAAATCATTAATTTAAATTTAAGTATAAAATTAAAAATAATAATAACTACGTTGACCGCACACAAACATAAAAATAAATATATACATATTATCCGTCCAAATCAGCATAAAACGGTAAAATATGCATTGTATTAAATGTTTGAAGGTTTAAAATGTTGAATGGTATCCATTTATGGAATCATACATGCAAATTATATTCCATAATTAATGAATATATTTATGGTGATCGCTGCAGCAATTAGTGTAATTGATTGCTATAAAGGAGGCCATAAATAAATAAATAACAATTATGACCAATGTTGAATGTTAGGGTATGATTTAATTATGGAATTATGTGTAAATATAATCCATTTTGAATTAATATATTTGTGGTGACCATTTGTAGCAATTAATATAATTAATTGCCATAAATAAGACCGCAAATAAAGAAATAACCATTGTAACCAATATTGATTTGGGGAAAATAAATGTGATGGGAAAAATAATTATGATTTCTAAAATTAATTAGGATAATTGTTGTGGACCCTAGTTAAGAAATTTAAAAATAAAACCGCATTTAGACAAGAGATTAAACTCAACTTGTGGTGTATGCCTATCCAGAACCAACCAGAAAATTTAGCAACCACACGTAGTCAGTTTAATGTGAGGGGTCTAATGCATAAATATAAAAGTACTATGGCAAGAGGTTAAGTTCACTTGTGGTAGAAGCCTGCCCGGAACCGACTGACAAATCCAACATCCATAGGTAGTCAACTTAATGTGGGAGGCCTAGTGCATAAATAAATAAATAAATAAATAAATATAACAATAAATAAACAAATAAACAAAAATAAATAAATAAGAATAGAAATTGTTAGTTGGGGTATAACAAATAGATAAATTGGGACTAATAAATTGTTGCCTTAAGAAAAATATGGCCGTTAGAGTCATAAAGAGCAATAAAAAGGAAATGGGTGTCATAATGGAACTTATGATTGTTGTTTAAACACTAAGTCCAAATTAGGGAAGATATTAAATAAACATCCTAGAGGAGAAGGAATATAACCTTCCTTATTAATAGTAATGGAAATAGAAAATATAGTGGGATTAAGTAGGTTAATAATGTAAGATATTATTAACCATATAAACCCGTGACGCAAATAAATGGTGTATGTATAGTATTTTCGTATAAAGGAACTAAACCGGAATGACTTAATTAATGTAGCCTACTTTATCCCAAATTGGGAAAGGTGTTAAAGGAAAATGGGGGACGAACTAATAACCTTCATGTGTAGTCCGCTTTCTGGGTCCTAAAAGGCTAAGTGACAAGGGTTAAAAAGTCCACTGTGGAATAGGTTTTTCAGTATAGGGGCCTTAAATGGCATGTGTGTAGGCCTACCCAAACCTGGTGTGATGACCCACACTTCCACTCATTTCAAACCGACAAAAAACCGAATGCACATCGATTTAAGATAAGCAAAAGTACATTTTGTTAGGGTTTATCCGAGCAAAACACAGCGGAATACAAAATTCACAGTGGAACAAATTGTAACACCCCTCATTTTTGTAACAATCAATTAATGCATATAAGGAAAAGAAAATTTTGAAGAGCTTCCAGAATTTGGCCATGGGAGTAGCGCCATTATGTTCGTGGCGATTTTCTGGTCAATTTAGACCTACAAATTGCAGAAAATCAATTTAAGATGAAAGAAATACTTTTAAATGAAGCATTGCAGCAAAACATGAAAATAAGTTAAAGAAGGAGAACAATGAGTACCATTTTTTCTAGACTTATTAACAAAAGATTTCATAACTCAGTTGGTTAAGGCATTGGATATGTAACATAGAGGTCGGAAGTTCGAACCCCAGTGGTGACATAATTTTATCTTTGTTTTAGAGAGGGACAACTGAACATACAAATATATGTATATGCATGAACATAAATAAAGGGAAAATAATGGTAATGTATAATTTAAATAAATTCATACGTTGAAGAGGAGGAAAATTAGTACACTTTTTAATGCATTCAGAAAGGTAAGAAAATACATGCAATTAAAAGAGGTAGTGTGGATACTAATTAATGCAATGACATTATAAGGAAATGGTTAATTTCATGCGAGCGTAAAAATGGAATATATATATATATATACACACACACACACAACATATAGGAAGGTAACACACACTAATAAATGCAATAAGGAATAAAAAGAGGAAGCATTATAAGTTAACACATTTACAAAAAAAGGTACATTTGAAAAAGCATGCAATAAAAATGTGAAGTAATGGCATAAGAAGTAACACCATGGAAGATAAATGCATGAAAAGGGAAGGTTAATGTGTGAATAACGCACAATAATATTTGAAAGAAATGCATTAAAAATAGTAAATTGAGGCATTAATGAGAAAGAGTTTAAAAAGAAATAAGTTGTGCATTAATTAATTAAGCAAAATTATGAATAAAATAAAGGTTGTGCGCATAAGGAGGCTTTGTGTATGCATAAGGATGTCTTATATATGAAGATAATTCCAATTAAAGACAAGGATATACACGCATGAAAACATGCAATTAATTAAAGAAGGAGGATAGGCACAATTAATTTAAAAAGGGAGAAAAAACAAGAAGGCTATTAAAAGCTGCAAAACATTAAAATTATATATGTATAGGCAGTGTAAAATATAGTATGAAATGCAAAATGGGCCTTATTCGTAGTTGACTAAGCATTTCATGTACGGTTAGATTGAAAAACCTAATATCTCACGGTTAAGGATTGGCTCTGTTAATCTATAAAAAGGGGCTCTCTCTCCCATTTTATCCACACACAATTCTTCATCTCTTTCTCTGCCTCCATGACATTCTAAATTAAAAAAAAAATGGGGAGATGCTACTGGAATCTAGATTAACAAAGAAGATTCAAGATTTATAACCAACCTCTAACTCTACAAAAAGATAAAAGTCGGCTTTCTTCTATAACTATTTGGAAGAATTTCTAGATCTGCAAATGAGGTGAGTGGATTTAACTTATATCATTTTAGATAATGATATATTATTGTTTAAGCATTCCCCATTATCGTATAATGTGAATTTGCTAGAATAATTAAAAGTATTGAATTGGTGTTAGACATGTTTAGATATGATATGTTGAAATGTTTAAACACATGTTAGAAAGGATTAAAGTGATGAATGTTGGAATATTAATATGCTAAAGATATTAATATGTTGGGAAATTTGCCAAAACATGCGTAGCAATTGTTGTTGTTTCAATTCCATGTTACTTGTGATATTTATGTACCTGGACCGTTAACGACAGAAATTGAGAAAATTACATGTTAAATTAGAAAAATTACATGATTTGGCAATCACAAGTTATTGTTAAATTTGAACAATTATCTATTTAATTGATCACATGATAGAATAGAAAAAATTATATGTAAGAAAGAACATATGACATAAAATAGGCATAATATGATGACCTGTAAATTATAAATTATAGTGGAAATTTGAAAGAAATAGACATGCCTAAATTACATAGAAGATTTACAGAAAATAAGAAACCGTAACCGCACTTAGACACGAGGTTAGATTACACTTGTGGTAGAAGTCTGCCCGGAACCGCCCGGCATATCCAGCATCTACAAGTGGTAAATCTTATATGAGGGTCTAAGTGTATAATTAAAACATGTAATGATGCTAAGACACAAGGTTAAGTCGACTTGTGGTAGAAGTCTGCCCGGAACCGCCTGGCAAATCCAACATCCACAAGTGTTGGCTTAATATGAGAGGTCTAGTGCTTAAATAAATACATATATAAATATATGTAAATAGAAGGAATGATAAACAACTTTAATTGTAATTAATGGGAATAAATGGAATTGAAAGAAATATACAACAGTAAAAGAAAATGGGGATGAATGGGGAATGATAATAACCTATTATAAATAAAATAAATTAATGAGAATGTTGTATAATAGGTAGACTTGTCCTAGGGACAAGTGAAGATTATAACTTAGGTTATAATAAACTAGTAAGGAAACGAGATAACCGATGAAATTAGATAAGTGACACTTAATTGTAAATTAAGTAATAAGTAAATGGGGAAAACCTAAAACCAGTTGAGAAAAGAGGGAAAATTTATGACATGAAAGAAGTTGTACTTAATTATAAATTAAGTAATTTGAAAACTTGGAAGTCTAAAATATGCTGATAAGAATGTTATATTAAGATTTATCCTAGGACAAGTGGGAATTATAACTTAGGTTATAATAAAACAATAAGGAAATTGGAATATCTTATGTTATGGGATAAACTGTACTTAATTGTAAATTATGTTATTTGTGAGAATGAGAATCTAAAGTCTACGGATGAGGACAACATAAGTTATATTTATGGGAAGAGGAGACTTATTAGTGAACCTTAGTTAAAAGAAATAAGTTAATAAGTAAACAACATTAAGTTGTAATGACAGCATAAGAGGTTATCATGATTAAATACGAAAGAATGAGGCAACTCAGGAAATGAGGTAAGTTATATTTAATCATAAATGTTAAGTGACATGTTAAACAGAAAACAAGTGAATTAAGATATACTTAATTACATATTAAGTAGAACATGTTATTGTAATCTTGAACCAAACAAGAATATAAAGGGATTGTGGATTACAGACCTTGGATCACAATCTAGAGAATAACATGTTGTGGGCTTATTAGTAAACTTAAATGGGTTAAGTTGTGTAACTAAAATTAATAAGCAAGAGGGGCCAATTCCTTAGAGATAAAAGGGGCTAGGAGGAACATGGTAACCTGAATAAAAAGTTAAGATAACCATGTTAAATGGAAACCTGGTAAAGTAAAGCAAGCGCGTAAAAGAATGTTTAGACATAGTGTCTAATAACATATTAAAGTGAGGTGCTTGGAGCAGTCCGTACGTTTGACAGTGAATAACCCAACGGGGTAGATCATCGTGGTGTTATAAGGCACGAGGGGAGCACACGTTCATCTGATGATTCTGTCGGCTCTGAAGGAATGGAAGGGGAAGCACACGGCTTCCTGAGATACGTAAGGTGCTCCTGGTAGTCCTCTATGCGGTGACAGATGCTTAGGCTGTGCTCGCAGAGGTTGGGTCTGCCCGTAACTACTAGGTGGGTGGGCCTTGACTGCAAAATTTGCTTTGCAATAAGAATGCTATGACGAAGTGACACCAGGGTGATTCTACGTTCGCCTCAACTGGGAGGCGGAGGGTCACTACCAATAAGGATAGTAGATCGTCGGATATCCATCATGGTTAGCTAGTGGGATGCAAAAAGGCTAAAGCTAAACCCAAATAGAACATTCACCTTTCACTATCGAGGTAAGTTGGTTGAGGGGAGACGCCCACTGGATGTATAGATTGTTTGTTGTTGGGGGCATGTTGCTTAGCTCTTGTAGTCTTTACTAGTTGAGGGAGGGCCCGAGGTGGGGCCATAGCCACCATGGAAAACAAGCCCTTGGAATATCTGCACTTTGAGGCTTTTAAATGCGGGCCTTTACAGATATGGAAAAGCTCCCGACAGAGTTCCGTATTTCTTGTATCGCCCTACCATGGAATCGGTGTACATTAGAGGATGTGCGGTTGAGTCATCGAGCTACAATTAACGGTACGTACGTGAGATGGTCTAGATACATGCATGTCTGCTCTGGGTGGTGTATTGTAGACTTAAAGGCATTACTCTGGTATGGAATCTGATTCGAACAAAGGTGGCAGTCC
Source organism: Allium sativum (assembly GCA_030737875.1). NCBI lineage: Eukaryota > Viridiplantae > Streptophyta > Magnoliopsida > Asparagales > Amaryllidaceae > Allium > Allium sativum. The sequence continues at coordinate 178,050,786 of CM060912.1, forward strand.
GTAGGTTTGTGTTACATAGTAATGACAGATATATACGGAACATAATATTGTTATATATAGGTCCCTATGTCACTCCGGCGTAGGGTGAGAGAGTGCGTACATTTCGGTGGTATTATGGCGGAGACCGTGCGAGTGGTGTAACATGGGGTGTACCTTAATATTGGGGGTAGCAACATATATACTGTATTAGGTTAATACACTGGGAAGTAAATGAGTGCGACGTGTAAGTAAGCCTTGAGTGTTGTTAACCCAAATAACCCGATAAATAAGAAAATATGATTGAACGGTATATGTAGTGTTATCCAAAGTGTATAAATTAAATCCAATCACTAGAACTTGTGTTCTAACCCCCTCCTCATAACATACTCGCAGGTTAGATTTGTGGCAGAGACATGATAGCTTTGGATACTGGTTAGGCAGTATTATTAATACGGTAAGGCAATACTTTAAGTAAATTATATTTTATCCATTCCGCTGTGAGATATTTTCTAAGCTCTAACATATTTTATGTCTCTATCTTTTCTGCAGGATACCAGAGCAAACCAACCCGAGTTTCAATAGATTAGAATTTTGAAAAAAATTCGGTCTATCGGAATTCGGGTTGTTACACACATAAAATACAATAAGGATATATCATTGCAGCGGAAACATTTTTGAATACAAATCTGATTTACATACCATTACAACCACGAAGACTTAACATAATATCCCGATAATAAAGTACGTTCGACCTTCATATGAAACTCCAGCTCTCTCTGGAACTCAAAGTCTTCAGGCTTGAGCTCGATCTCGAAAAAACTAAAAAACAAACTAACAGACCGCCCGTGTGGAAATTGTGGGCACCCGCAGTTTGCAAGGGAAAAACAAACTACGAGTCAGTCATGGGACTGGTGTGAGAAAACTTTATTAACTAATCTTATACTTAGCCTTATTTCGAATAAGGTATCTCGGGACCACCCCGCATGTCGCAGAATGGGTTTCCTCCTAAGGATAAGTGCACAACTAACTACAAAAAAAATATACTTATGAAGCCAACAATGCAACAAAAAATATGAAATTCCTCAAACTGCCCACTAGGGTTTAATTCCCTAACTTAGATTTTCAAAAATCCAATTAACTTTTCAGAAGTTATTTCTTTGGACTTTATACCCGATTTCTTATTTTCAAATCATTTGAAATACAAATATAGCTTTCATATCAAATTAGCTTTCACTTCAGGGTCTCAAACCAAAACATATTTGAAAACCTCAAACATTTACTATACAGGCATATTAAAATATATGCCACCTGATCGAGAGATCCTCCTAATGACCAGGATCCAGGTACACCTTACTGTCATGATAATAATCCAAGTACGTCCTCTCTCCACCTCGAAAGCGAACCATACCATACATCCCCGACTTTTCATCACCACCGCCTGTAACACCACACCTCCGCTAGGGTCACTCACAAAGGGAATGCACTAGTTTTGGAGGAGCGTTATCCAGGTAAACAATCAAAGAATTATTACAAGACAGAACATAAATAAAACAACGGAAGAATCAAAAGATAAATTTCATTACTTTCAAATTAGTCAAAGCCTTTTTACATCCAAAGTACCAAATAGCCAAACTCATTATTTTCCATTACCACAAATTCTGCCTTGCATAAATAAAGAAGCATAATCTTAAAACAACAAAAGTAGCTTAATTCCCCAAAGGTAGCAGAAATGCAGCCATAGCATAGCTCAAGATCAAACCATACACGAGCTGAACTGAAAGCAAGCGAAATCCAAGCTAAGTGCTAGAGTTTCCTCCCTGAGAACCTGAGGGGGGGACGAAAGAAAAAGAGGCGAAAGAAAATGGGTCAGTCATAAAGACTGGTAAGTCCAAGTGACTTTCAGCATAAAAACAGGTAAAGGTAACATGACATGTATAAACTGAAAGTAAACATAAGGATGCTGTCAAGATTGGCAAGATAGACTAAGATAGCATGATAATTCAAGTGTAATCAAGTATAGCATCGCATATTCAAGGTTCGCTGCACCAACTGTACTAGAATCCCAAACCCATGTCTTATATTAATTATGAAATGATCCCTTGGCCCAATATCATGAAATGACCCATTACTAGGTCCAACGGAACGATCCACTAATTGATCGGCTCCCTACAAGTTCTAGCTTGTCATGTGTCTGTGTCATACGGCCCTGTCACAAATGTAGTCACCTGTGCTAGGTCCACCATAGGGTGTATCAAGCCCTATGGTGCCAACCATCGACACGAATCAAGCATGCACAGGTAAACCTACTGATGGCCAATGCCTGCTTTTTCAACTCCGGACCACGTGCACGATCATAGCCCGCCTGAACCTACACAGGCGCACCAACTCAGCCGTTGTTCTGGTCGCTTACAATCAGCCCAGTAATCGTGCCCCACCCTACCTAGTTCCAGGGTACCATGATACGTCTAGTGGGTTACTGCTGAAATGGACCGCGTAACTAGGGTTTTCGTCCAATAGGTTAAGTGTTGTCATTTAAATTCGTGACTAAACCTTTATCAGTCTAGCATGTCAAGTTGGTTTGGTGTTGTCTTTCATGTTCATGACTTAACCCTATCATGTGGCAATAATTCATTAATGCACCCCAACCTCTCACATCAGACCTGTTGTTGTGGTCACTGGATATGCCGGGCGGTTCCGTGCAGATTTACACCACAACTCAGTCTAACCTCGGGTTTCAAGCGCGGTATGACCTACTACCCACATTGGATCCTATTGTTTGCAGTCACTGGATTTTCCGGGCAGTTCCATGCAGAATTACACAGCAAACTCAACCCAACCCCGAGTTGGCCATTTTCAAGTTTATTTTAGAGTCATGTCCATTTTAAAATTTCATGTCAAGTTCATGTAAAGTTTCATGTCCACATCCAGATTCAAGTTATAACAATGTTCATGTTTCAAGTTTTTCCTATTATCAAGTTCATAATTCATGTTCATAACCAATTCATGTTTTTCCTAATCTACCCAAATCATATTCCCATCGCACGCAAACGTGAATCGATCTATAAATAAATCCTAATCCCAAAATAAGGGGAATAACATAAAAACTATGATACGCAAAAGAGACGAGCATAAAGCGATAAAAGGGATTACAAGACTAGCATGATATAACTTGAGATAATTGGTTACAACATCACTGGCATATAGAAAATAATAGGATTTCAAATCTAGCAAAATAAGGCGACAGTCATGATAAGAGTTGACATAAAAGAATAGGCATGCAAAAGCAAGCCAAATACAAGGATAATGGATCCAATGGTTTTGGTGTACATAATAGCGAATAAACTAAGCAAGTCACACCCTAGGTACGAGATCCAACAAACTGCCAATTCGGTGTACAACATGGTTTTCAACTATAGTAGTCTTAGGTAATTAACCACAACAGTCATAGTCATGGTCATAGGTAGAAATCTCATAGTTAAGAACCATAAGCGATTAATCACAATAGTCATGGATAATTATCCAAAATAGTTCTAGGCAATAGTCATAGGCAATTAACGGTAATAATTTCAAGGTCATGGTCATCGACAATAGTCTTATGTTCACAATCATAGGCAATAATTCTCATAGTCATGAGTCATAGGTGATTAGCCACAATTGTCCTTGTCATAGTCATAGGCAATAGTCTTATGCTCACAGCCATAGGCATAGGCATAGTCTTATGTTCACGGTCATAGGCATAGGCATAGTCTTATGTTCACAGTCATAGTCCTTGGCCATTAACAATAGTTTCAACGTCATAGGCATGATAATGTTATAGACATGAAATAGTTTGATTTACAACGTGAATAGGCCCAAACTGATTTCATAGCAATATTCCCAAAAGTCAAGATCCAAGATGAACAAGAATAGATATGAATCAATTATAATACATGGATCCAATTCCAATTTACAACATGGATATTAAGTTTACAGTTTTTATCTAAAAGTAACTTGAACTTACAGATCGTGGTCTTAAGAAATTGAGATGCAGAAGTCAAGTCTAGAAATTTGTCGTTGAATTGTTGAATTGTTGATTCTTGCTTTGATTGTAGAAACAGATCCCCAATATGAAGTTCCTAGCCGTAGTCTTCAAGAAATAATCTTCGCATTTCAATTTTAATTTATCTTAATTTAATTTAGAGGAAGAAGAAGAAGCCATGATCATCAAGAGTTTGAGTAGCATAAGGTTAGAGAAGAATGGTGTAAAGAGAATGAGGCTAGGAGGCTGTTTATATAGGATTAGGCAGACGAATCTGGACAGAAAACGAGGTCAAGTACATCAGAATGCATCAGGTTCAGAAAATGGGTTTGGGAGGCAGGTCGACCCCCAGGTCGACACTATTGTCCACCTGGTCCCTGGGAGGTCGACACTATGGTCGACCTGGTCCCTGGGTGGGAAATTTCTCGCCCAGCCTGTTCTGGGTTTTGAATTCGAAATTCGAATTTTGATTTGTTTTTGATTCTGAAAATTTCTGAAACTTCGGAGGGTCATATCTCCCTCGTACGGACTCCGATTTTCGAAAATTCGGACTCGTTTCCAAGCAGAATTTCGAGATGAACGCAATGGCGCAACCCGTTTCCCTTGATTATTGTTTTAAAAATTCTGCCTTGATCTATGTTTTTGACATGTTATTAAAATTCGGGTTGTTACATTCTCCCCTCCTTAAAGGATTCCGTCCCCGAAATCTTCAAGTTAAGAAGAATGCATCCTATCATCCAATCAACCATCTACTCAACCATCATCCACAAGCAACCATTGTTCTTAAAAGATTTCTAATGCTATATGAAAATATGCAAGAAGTGTGTGTATATGTTCTTTATCTAATGCAAATGATCAGGCCTGATTGATCTTCTTAATGCAAAACATGTTTAGTGCCATGAATACAACATGTATGCAAATAGTCCTAGTCACATAAACACTATATGTGTGCACAAACATCCATCTATATGCAACATTCATATGATAACACATTCAATTTCATCCATAAACAAGTATAAACACTCATGCATATGTAATATGAAAATGTGTCTGAGCCGATCTAGTGCCTAATGTGTGTTATGCAACCACGAGCAACCACTTGCGACCACTTGCAACCATTTGCAAACATCAACCATAACATGTTTCAATCACGTGTTTACATCCAAAAAGGGTTCTACCTAAGGTTATCAAGATAGGATTGAGAAGATAAGCAAGATGAAACAAAGCATCTAGGAGAAGAAGTTAAAGATGTACCCCCAGAAGGTCTTGCTTGCGGGGCTTGCCCTTGCTTCTTAGGGCAGTTCTTGCTGATATGTCCAGTATCACCACCCTGAAAGCATGCTTCCATCTTCTTCTTCTTCTTTCTACAATCCTGGACTATATGCCCTTCAATACCACAGAAGTGGCATTTTCTTTTCTCACGTGTCTTGTTATCATTATTGTTGTTGTTCTTGTTTCCTTTCTCGGAGTCTACCTTCTTGTTATGAGACTCATTCGCCTTGACCTCCTTCTTTCCATTCTTGTCTTCTTCATTTAAGAGCGCCATGTCTACTAACTTTTCGTAAGTAGCCCCCATAGGTATGTAGGTCATAGCCAAGCTATGAAGTGGCTCATTCAATCCTTTGACAAAACGAAGAGCCTTCTTATGTGGAGTATTCACTAAGTCCAGTCCAAACCGAGCCAGCTGATTGAATTGATTGACGTACTCCTTGACCGTCATACTTCCTTGCTTAAGAGATAAGAATATTTCTAGCTGTAGACTTCGTTCAGCTTGCGAGAGGAATTTCATCTCGAACCTTATTCTGAATTCCATCCATGTTTCAACCGGCCTCTCAGCGTTAGTGACTTCCCACCAATAGGAAGCTTCGTTTTTGAGCAACCATACTGCCAACTGTACTTTCTGCCTATCGTCCACCACGAAGATAACGAACAGGTCCTCAGTTTCTTTGAGCCAGTTCCTCGCTTCTACGAATGATTCAGTTCCCTTGAAATCCTTTCCACCCATGGCCCTAAAATCTTTACAGATCTTCAAGAAAGCAATTGCACGAGGAGGGGGAGGAATCGCTCAGCTGGAGGAGGAATATCTGCTAGGCCTGCATCGTTGGCCCTACCCTCTAAGTACCTCCTGAACCAGCCAGGTATTGGCACGCCCTCTGGAAAGTTAAGATTCCCAGACATGCTAAAATGAAAAAGAAGAGATTCAAACGAGGAAACAAGGGATATTGCTAATGGATTTTGGGGAATAGCCTTTAAATAAAAAAAAGACTTTTCTTGAAAAATGCTTCTTTGTAAATGGTTTTTGAAAATAATTTCAGAAGGTTTTTAAAAACTTTTGCCCAGTCCGGTAACCTTCTGCTCTGATACCAAATGTAACACCCCACCTCCGCTAGGGTCACTCACAAAGGGAATGCACTAGTTTTGGAGGAGCGTTATCGAGGTAAACAATCACAGAATTATTACAAGACAGAACTTACATAAAACACCGGAAGAATCAAAAGATAAATTTCATTACTTTCAAAATAGTCAAAGCCTTTTTACATCCAAAGTACCAAATAACCAAAGTCATTATTTTCCATTACCACAAATTCTGTCTTGCATAAATAAAGAAGCATAATCTTAAAACAACCAAAGTAGCTTAATTCCCCAAAGGTAGCAGAAATGCAACCATAGCATAGCTCAAGATCAAACCATACACGAGTTGAAGTGAAAGCAAGCGAAATCCAAGCTAAGTGCTAGAGTTTCCTCCCTGAGAACCGAGGGGGGGAAACAAAAGAAAACGAGGCGAAAGAAAACGGGTCAGTCATAAAGACTGGTAAGTCCAAGTGACTTTCAGCATAAAAACAGGTAAAGGTAACATGACATGCATAAACTGAAAGTAAACATAAGGATGTTATCCAGATTGGCAAGATATACTAAGATAGCATGATAATTCAAGTGTAGTCAAGTATAGCATCACATATTCAAGGTTCGCTGCACCAACTGTACTAGAATCCCAAACCCATGTCTTATATTAATCATGAAATGATCCCTTGGCCCAATATCATGAAATGACCCATTACCAGGTCCAATGGAACAATCCACTAACTGATCGACTCCCTACAAGTTCTAGCTCGTCATGTGTCTGTGTCATACGACCCTATCACGAATGTAGTCACCTGTGCTAGGTCCACCATAGGGTGTATCAAGCCCTATGGTGCTAACAATCGACACGAATCAAGCATGCACAGGTAAACCTACTGATGCCCAATGCCTGCTTTTTCAACTCCGGATCACGTGCATGACCATAGCCCTCCTGAACCTACACTGGCGCACCAACTCAGCCGTCGTTTTGGTCGCTTACAATCAGCCCAGTAATCGTGTCCCACCCTGCCTAGTTCCAGGGTACCATGATATGTCTAGTGGGTTACTGCTGAAATGGACCGCGTAACTAGGGTTTCCGTCCAACAGGTTAAGTGTTATCATTTAAATTCGTGACTTAACCTTTATCAGTCTAGCATGTCAAGTTGGTTTAGTGTTGTCTTTCATGTTCATGACTTAACCCTATCATGTGGCATTAATTCATTAATGCACCCCAACCTCTCATATCAGACCTGTTGTTGTGGTCACTGGATATGCCGGGCGGTTCCGCACAGATTTACACCACAACTCAGTCTAACCTCGGGTTTCAAGCGCGATATGACCAACTACCCACATTGGATCCTATTGTTTGCAGTCACTGGATTTTCCGGGCAGTTCCAGGCAGAATTACACTGCAAACTCAACCCAACCCCGAGTTGGCCATTTTCAAGTTTATTCTAGGGTCATGTCCATGTTAAAATTTCATGTCAAGTTCGTGTCAAGTTTCATGTCCACATCCAGATTCAAGTTATAACAATGTTCATGTTTCAAGTTTTGCCTATTATCAAGTTCATAATTCATGTTCATAACCAATTCATGTTTTACCTAACCTACCCACATCGTATTCCTCATTGCACGTAAACATGAATCGATCTATAAATAAATCCTAATCCCGAAATAAAGGGAATAACATCAAAACTATGATAGGCAAAAGAGACGAGCATAAAGCGATAAAAGGGATTACAAGACTAGCATGATATAACTTGAGATAATTGGTTACAACATCACTGACATATAGAAAATAATAGGATTTCAAATCTAGCAAAATAAGGCGACAGTCATGATAAGAGTTGACATAAAAGAATAGGCATGCAAAAGCAAGCCAAATACAAGGATAATGGATCCAATGGTTTTGGTGTACATAATAGCGAATAAACTAAGCAAGTCACACCCTAGGTATGAGTTCCAACAAACTGCCAATTCGGTGTACAACATGGTTTTCAACTATATTAGTATTAAGTAATTAACCACAATAGTCATAGTCATGATCATAGGTAGAAATCTCAGTTAAGAACAATAAGAGATTAATCACAATAGTCATGAATAATTATCCAAAATAGTTCTAGGCAATAGTCATAGGCAATTAACGGTAATAGTTTCAAGGTCATGCTCATCGACAATAGTCTTATGTTCATAATCATAGGCAATAATTCTCATAGTCATGAGTCATAGGTGATTAGCCACAATTGTCCTTGTCATAGTCATAGGCTATAGTCTTATGTTCACAGTCATAGGCATAGGCGTGGTCTTATGTTCACGGTCAAAGGCATAGTCTTATGTTCACAGTCATAGTCCTTGGCCATTGACAATAGTTTCAACGTCATAGGCATGATAATGTTATAGACATGAAAGAGTTTGATTTACAACGTGAATAGGCCCAAACTGATTTCATAGCAATATTCCCAAAAGTCAAGATCCAAGATGAACAAGAATAGATATGAATCAATTATCATACATAGATCTAATTCCAATTTACAACATGGATATTAAGTTTACAGTTTTTATCTAAAAGTAACTTGAACTTATAGATCATGGTCTTAAGAAATTGAGATGCATAAGTCAAGTCTAGAAATTTGTCGTTGAATTGTTGAATCGTTGAATCTTGCTTTGATTGTAGAAGCAGATCCCCAATATGAAGTTCCTAGCCGTAGTCTTCAAGAAATAATCTTCGCGTTTTAATTTTAATTTATCTTAATTTAATTTAGAGGAAGAAGAAGAAGACATGATCATCAAGAGTTTGAGCAACATAAGGTTAGAGAAGAATGGTGTAAAGAGAATGAGGCTAGGAGGTTGTTTATATAGGATTAGGCAGACGAATCTGGATAGAAAACGAGGTCAAATACATCAGAATGCATCAGGTTCAGAAAATGGGTTCGGGAGGCAGGTCGACCCCCAGGTCGACACTATGGTCGACCTGGTCCTTGGGACGTCGACACTATGGTCGACCCCCAGGTCGACCTGGTCCCTGGGCGGGAAATTTCCCGCCCAGCCTGTTCTGGGTTTTGAATTCGAAATTCAAATTCAAATTTCGAGTTTTTTTTTATTCTGGAAATTTCTGAAACTTCGGAGGGTCATATATCCCTCATACGGACTCCGATTTTCGAAAACTCGGACTCGTTTCCAAGCAGAATTTCGAGACGAACGCAATGGCACAACCCATTTCTCTTGAGTCTTGTGTTAAAAATTAATTCTGCCTTGATTTATGGTTTTAACATGTTATTAAAATTCGGGTTGTTACACCGCCGTTACCCGATCATTGGTAACACATAGAAATCATTTTCAATATCCCGAAGTGGGGAAAATCATTTCACAACATAATAATAACAAGTACTTTTAAATCATTGTACTTCATATCAGCAATTCACATATATGATCAGTCATTATTAATCATATAACCTTTAAGCCGGTACGTCTCAAAGAAGGTTGTTAAGCAAGAGAATAAATTCTCTGCCACCAAACAGATATATCATAAACAACAACTAATCGGTTATGTGATGAACTACAATATCAAACACATAATACATTTCAGAAATATCGGGTTTAGCCCTCGAAGTCCTATCTGTTTTATAAAACATTTTTATAAACCTTTCCTTGTCCAAAATCGGGAAAACATTTCTTTTCACTTAAGAAAATCACATTTCAAAATCATTGATTAAATTTGAAATGTACCCAAAAGCATCTCTAAACACATCATAGTCAAATCATGAAGTGTTTCATAAGGGGTTAGCATACAAGTATTATCTACCGACCCCATGCTAAAATAGAAATGCTTATTTCCTCATAAACCAGTCGAGTGAAATCAACACAGTTAGTTAACAACGATAATTAACGAGTGTATACACATAAATCAATAGATTACTAACCCTTAATCAGTTAGATATTCTCACATATTTAAGAGACTACCCAAATTTTACTTAAAGATCGAATCTTTAAGGGTTTAATTTTCTTTACCACATCAAATCACTTGCAAATAATTCAAACATACTACCATAAATCAACTAAGGCATGTATATTTATGATAACCCATAAAGGTGCAACTTTGTGAACCTAACATAAAGCTTTTCACTCCAAACAAAATGCCAATTTTACTTGATGAACCTATTTAAGGATTTTTAGCAATTATATACCATCAAATCATCTATGAATTCACCACCAAAACTTTAAGAAACATTTTAATAAACGCCTTACATGCAATAATTAAATCAAGCAACAAAACCCTTTAAAAGTTTAGTTTTTCTCACTATTAAAGCTCCAAAATATTCATTACCAAGATGAACAAGCCAACAAACAATGCTACCGCTATTCATACTGCTTTCAATCCCATTTCTATTAGCGGCTGGTGATTTTTCTCTATTTTTTATAGTGAAATTAAATTATTATTGATACTCATTATATATAGCTAAATACGGGCCTTTATTTTATTTTTATTATAATTTATACTTAACTAAATTATCAAAATTATATATTAGTGGGCTCTATTTTCAGATATGATTCTAACGGACCCAACATTGAGTTAATCGGATTTAAAACGAATGAGTTATAGGTATTTAAAACTTTAAACTAATATAACTTTAAACAAAATAAAATAAACATACCCAAAGCCCAAAACCTTTTGCTTCACATCCGGCCCAAGCCCAATTGCTCTTCATGTTCAAAACCCTCCTGTCACCCTTCTTCTTCTACTCACGTCCTCTCCCTTTGCTCCTCTTGTAACCCATTTCACGCGTGTACCCGTGCACATGCACCGACCTAAACCTCCACCGAACTCAAATTTAAGGCCACCCACAAACTTCTCTCCATCTCCTTGTTCAACTGCACCCACTTGCACTCAACCACATAACCCCATCGGAAATCCGCACCTCCATGTCGCGACCTACTTCCTTCAAATGCGTTAACCCATGTAAATATATCGACACTTTTTATCACCATTTTCCATCAAACTACACCATATCAAAGCTCTCTCCATCCTCATTGCCACGCCATTCACCGATTCGTCTACCGTTGCTTCCATCTCCGTCGAACCCAAAACCTAATTCCGATGATCTCAAGTTGTCGATACAGAATCGAACCAAATTCACACAAAAAATACTACATCTCCTGCCGATCTTAAGGACGTAGACGACGCAATCTAATTCTTCCCGGTTTGAGAGATTTTATTTTTCAAAGTTTACAATACAAATCTCACATTCTCTGTAAAACTGAGATTTTTCTCCCGATACTCAATGAAATCTGGATCCGTCAATTTCTAAAAATCAGAAACGATGATATAGACAACTTCCGTGTAGATCATTTCAGCTAAAATTGAATAGATTAGGAGTTGTGGATTTTTAATTGGATGGAAATGTTTATTTTTCATGTACAGGAAATTGAACAGAGAACACAAAGAAGAACAATTTGCTTTGAACGTGAGATGTGCGATGAAGTTGTTTTCTGAAGGTGAGGAATTCATGTGCTTATATATGCTTAAAGAAGGGTATTCTGGTCATTTTAATCATGGGACACATGGCTCATCTCATGGTGCTAATTACATGCATGAAGACAACTAAGTGGCCACCTAATCACTCATACTTATCCTAAATTTATAACATAGTTGTAACATTTATAAATGTGGCTAATTTTCAACACTTATAAGTGTATCTACCATATTACTCAAGGTTCATCAAAATATGTATAACTTTTTATATTCGATAAAGTGTTTTCTCATATTTCCTTTGTAAACGTACTAATTTTAATCCAAAATTCATTCCTTTTGGACTATTCCAATTTTATTCCTACATAAATCCAAATTAATTCTGATCTTTATGAAAATTGGAAAATTTAAATTGGATCCAAATTTCCGGGTCGTTACACCTGGAAATTAAAAAGGTAAGATATGGCCATCTATCCTACAGAAAGTTGCAAGCAAATAAGGGGGTCATCTAATAAGGTCAGCTAGAAGGTATAACACACAGTAAAATACCTTTTATCACCTTATGCGGAGCTAAGGTATATGCGTGAATGATGAAAGCCTTAACTAGTAGGGCCCATAGCTAGTGCCCTCTAGTTTATGTTAATGTTGAAAATATTATCGAGGGTTAATAAGTGAACAATAGGTCCAGCTAAGGTCTTAAGTAATCAGGGAGAATCCACCCTATCTATCATTGATAGTGAGGCGTTAAATAATAAAGAATAGTAAATAAGGACATAGATAGAAACCGCATAATTACGATCCCACTTTCGATAGAATTAACCAATTAAGCTCTGGTATAAAAGCTTCACAAAAAATGTAGGTAAATGTCCTATCTCGATAAATAATTTAGGAACACTACTTTGGTTAGAATCACTGACCTTGTTAGGCAAAGAGCTTGGGTTGAACCAAACAGAATATATCTGTGTTATAGTCTGTGTTGTACATTTCTTAGTCACCAGAACTTGTTATTCTGACCCCTATCCTCATTACAACCTCCCAGGTTTCCTAGAGAAGAACTAGTTCTCGCAGATGATTAAGTTTGGCTTTCGGTTCTCGTTCTCTCTCATGCTCGGTATTGGCAAAGTGACTTACTTTGAAAAAGGTAGTTACTTGAGTTAATATTTGTTATCCTATTTTGTTTCCGTTGTGAGTTTTTATTTATCATATTCTGATTATGTTCATGCTCAAGTTTTGATTTTGTCAAAATTTGGGTGCAGGAAAGTGTGGGGTGTTATATACAGCATCATATGTATGTGGATCATATGTCGCTTTAAGGTCACAGTTGGTTGTCGAAAAGTGAAATAGTGATAATGATTTTGAAAAGTGGCAAGGGAGACAAAAGCGGTTCTTAGGTAGAATCAGGTACATCGAGTAGTATTTAATACACATTTATTGCCATTGGACATCTCGGATGTGGAGAGAAAGAAAATGGATGAGTGGACATTTGCTACACTTCAACTTTCTATGGGAGAGAACTTATCTCCAAAATTAGTGGTGCAACGACTACGTAGGGTGTTCGGGAGAAGTTGGAGGAGTTATATATGAAGAAGTCACATACTAATCGTTTGATCTTGTTGCGTATGTTTTTCGCCTATAAGTTGAAATATAGAACTTCGCTAAAGGTGCACTTGATTATGTTTGATGATTTGCTAATAAAGATGAAGGTGGTAGATTTGAAAATTAAGGAACATCAAAAGGCGATGATATTGTTATGCTCGTTGCCGGATCGTTATACGGGTTTCTCAAATAGGTTGATTTATAGCCGTGATATGTTGACGTTAGATAATGTCAAGATGGGTCTTCTTAATGAGAAGTTGCAAGGTCAAATGAAGGAGTTAAGTGTGCGAAGTAGTGGTGCTGGTAATTGTCAAGGGTTATTTGTAGAGAAGGAGAGATATGTTAAGTAGGAGCACCTGAGGCATTCCAAATCTAGAAATCTTGATTGGAAAGGAAAGTCAAAGGAAAGGAATGGCAAATGCTATATTTGTAGGAAGCCCGGTCATTGAAAGAATCAATGTCTGAACAAGGAGAAGGAAAAGAAGGAAGTTGCATCTTCATCAGTTGTGGTTGAGTGAGGTCTTAATGAGGGGGAAGTGGATGTTTTGACGACGATTGGGTTAGATGTTTTGGGCAACGAATGGGGGCTCGATTCGAGGGCCTCTGGTTATATGACGCCAAATAAAAATTGTTTTTCTTTATATGTTGGTAAGGAAGGAAATGCAATTGTTATGGTAAATGATGCTTTTTGTAAGTCTGAAGGCATTGATTTTGTGCAAATTAGAATGTTTGACAGATTAGTCCGTACTCTCACTAATGTGCTCAATGTTTTGGGACTTACGAAGTTCCTTATCTCTTTGGTGCAATTGGGTTCTTTGGGATGTATGATCACTACTGAAAGTGATAGCTTACGGGTTTCTAAGGTTGCGCTTGTGATAATGAAAGGTGCTAGAGCCAATGGTATTTATTTGCTTCATGGTGTGATAATTGAAGGTGAAACTGGCGTTGGTGTTGATAGTTCTCATTGCTTAGATGTGACTAGGTTGTGAAATTTGATATTAGGTCATATCTCGGAAAAGAGTTTGGACATTCTTCAAAAAAGTTAGATGATTAATAGAGAGAGATTCAACAAGTTGGAGTTTTACAAGGAATGTGTCAAGGGGAAGCAAACTAGAGCATCACTCAGTGAAGGGAAACATGATTCAAAGGGCATTCTAGAATATGTGCACACGGATGTTTGGGGACCAGCACCAGTAGTTTTTTTGGGTGGAGTAAGATATTATATTTCCTTCATAAATTACTCTTCTCGGAAATTTTGGGTGTATGTAATGAAGGCCAAGTCAGAAGAATATGCAAGGTTCAAAGCATAAAAGGCTTTTATTGAAAATAAGAGTGGTAAGTCTTTGAAGGTTCTTAGGTCCGACAATGGCAAGGAGTATGATTGTGGAGAATTCTTGGATTACTACAAGCATCATGACATTCAGAGGCATTTCGCTACACCGAGAAATCCACAATCAAAAGTGATTGCAGAGAGGATGAACCATACTCTACTAAAGAAATCTCAATTCTTAAGATTGACATCAGGTTTTTCTAAGGAATTTTGGGCCGAAGCTTTAACAACCTAGCTGCATATTGTGAATCGAATTCCGTGCTCTGCTATTGATAACAAAATTTCAAAGGAAGTATGGAAGTGAAAGACCATCGACTTGAGCTATCTTCATGTGTTTGGAATTCTGATTTATGCGCATGATCCAAGGAATGATAATCTTGTTTGTAGAGCTTTCAAGGAATTTTTTCTTGGTTATACGGACACAGTTAAAGGCTATCGGATCTGGAATCCGGAAGTTGGTTGTAAATTATCATTATGTTACTTTTGATGTGTCGGCTATGTTCAAGGAGAATGAAGGCATGCAGGATGTTCCTTATTTAAATCAAGATGAATCAAAGGAGAAGGAAGTCATTTACATATTTTGTTCAAGGGGCAGAGAGAGTAGAGTAGCTGAAGGTGCTTGTGGGGAGAGTGTGGTTGATGGTACATCACATAGTCCATAGAATTTCTCAAGTAGTGTTGGTGATGTGCATGATTCTAGAGAAGATTCAGTTCAAGGTGGAGCTGATGAAGGCCGGGCGAAGGAATTGCTACACTGGTTGGTTGACGTGTGATAAGGCCACCCGAAAGATAAAGTGATTGGAACTATCTTAGCTTTAGTGATAATTTGGACTATGCTCTTCATGTAGTCCAGGACGAGCCGATGGACCTTTATGACATCATGGGTTCGGGTGATAGCTTGAAGTGCATTTGTTCCATAGAGGAAGAGATGCAATTATTAATGAAGAAGAAAACTTGAGAGTTGGTTACACTTCCTAATATAAACCATGCTACTGGGTACAAATGGATATGCAAAGTGAAGAACGACGAGAGATACAAAGATAGGCTAGTGGCTGAAGGGTTTGCACAAAGGAAAGGAAAGGAGTATGACGAAATATTCACACCGGTTGTGAGACATACTTTTATTCGGATATTATTTTCCATAGTTGTTATTCACGACTTGGAGTTGGAGCAACTTGATGTGAAAACCGTCTTCTTGCATGATAACTTGGATAAAGACATTTACATCGAATAACTAGATGGTTTGGGTTTAAATGGTATGTCAAATCTAGTTTGCAAGTTGAAGAAATCACTATATGGGTTGAAGCAATCACCTAGGCAATAGCACGAGAGATTCGATCATTTTATGCTTTCTTTTTTTCAAAGGAAAAATATGACATAACAATAGGGAGAATCAAGCCATTCTCCAATGGCTGACAAAAATGGTTTTTGCCGAGAGATGAAACCGTGCACACACACTAAAGTGAGAAACAAAATATAGAAAATACACCAAAAATGAAAAGGAGATCTAGGCGGAAGGACAACAAGCGAAGTAACGTGGACCGTTGACGACGGGTCTTCTCATTACCAAAGAATCTGACAAGGATCCCAACAACCAAGGTGGCAAGAGTGTGCAGAGAATCTCAAAACACATCCAAGATATCGAATAGCCACTGAAGCCCCTGAAGATCCAGAAGTCCGCCCAAGCAGTAGGAAAGCATCCAGTTAGTAGCACCAAGCAAATCCAACCTAGCAACCTGAATACCAGGACCTGAACAACTGGCAAACGAAGTCAGTAACCGGGGTGGGGGGGGGGGGGGTTGGATGGCGGAAGGGAGGGGGAGAGGGAATAGAATGACTACCAAAGTGAACAAGACAACAAGTCACACAAAAGAAGAATCAATCAATACCTTATCTGGGGGTGACTGCTAGCGTTGAAATGTCAAAGCTAATAGCCAACCTCCTAGACTGGCATCTAATCGTACCTCTGAATGGTCTACCCCGGAAAGCTAGGAAAACATCATTCCTAGTTTTCCGGATGATGGTCGGAGGGTCCATAGCCACTTCGTCAAAGATTGTCGTGTTCCGCGCGCACCAGATGTGCCAACAAATCAAATAAGGAATCAGATGAAAGAGGCTCGCGGACAGACTTTTACCTGAAATTCCAGTCCACCGGAACTTCAGGAATCCTCAAATGAGTTTGCATTACAACGAAAACCTAGCAGGTTCCTGAAGTAATTCCAAACAGACCTAGCACAAACCCCAGAGATCAACAGATGAAAAGAGGTTTCGGTGCTGCATGCTCTACAGCACCTGCATCTGGAAATGAGCAGGATACCGATTCTTTGAAGATTCTCATCTAACGGTAAACCATTATGCATGGTTTTCCACATAAATAGAGAAACCTTCGGAGGAATATAGGCATTCCAGACGAAAGAGAAAAGAGGAAGCTCTGGCATTGGAACCTGCACATAATCCCAAGCAGCAGAGAGCGAGAAAGGATTGCCATCCCAAGAAGTACCCCCTCTATGAGCATCTGAAATGGCCTTCACGGATTGCATCTGTTTTCACGTCTCACTATCATAGGATGGGATACCAGAGTAATGCGTACTTGCCAGCCGTCAGCATTTGGCGTGAAGGAACGTAGCCCAAAGGGAATTGTTCGCTTTAAACCGTACCCAAAGCTTGCAAGTAAAGGCCACACAAACATCTTGAGGGTTTCGAAGGCCCAGGCCTCCCTCGCACTTGGGATGGCTGATGACGCTCTAGGAGATCCAATGGTAACGAGAAGTGTTATCCTTGGATCCTCAGAAGAAAGAGGACGCAAAGGAACGGTACGCATGGAAAAAGGAAGTCGTGGGAGTCATAGTAGCAAAGATATGAGATCCAATGGAGTCAAGGACAAACTTAACGAGAACAAGCCTACCAGCCTGAGAAAGTAGGGTCGCATTCCATCTAAGGATCTTCCCCCTAACTTTGCCAGTGATAGGATCGAAAATGGCGTTGAGCTTCCTCCCTTGATATAAAACTATGTCAAGGTACGGAAGCGGAAGCGAATCTTTCTTGAACCCAGAAAAAGACTCAATCCAAGCAGCTCTAACAGCTGTAAGATCTTTCCCGGGGACGAAGCAGCTTTTGGACGAGTTAACGAGTTGCCCCGAGCATCTCTCATACTGCCGAATGAGGCCCAAAAGGCCTTGAAAAGACTGATGACTGCCATTAGTAAAAATGATGATGTCATCAACAAAGGATAAGGAAGAGATAAGAGGGCATCCTCAAGGTATGCCGAACCTGTGAATCTTCCAAGCAATCATAGGGGAGTGCAATCCCCTTATAAAGGCCTCAGCGGCAAGGACGAAAAGTGTAGGGGAGAGGGGTCCCCCTGGCGAAGCCCTCTCCCGAATCTAAAAAAACTGGTGGCTGATCCATTGATGAGAACGGAGAACCAGCAGTTCGGAAATAAGCCTCTAAACAACATCAATTAGGGGCTTAGGAAAACCAAACCCCCGAAGAACCTTGATGACGAAGATCCACGACATGCGATCAAAAGCCTTAGCCATATCCAGCTTTACAACCACAGTAGACCCGCGGACCTTTCGATCGATTTGCGAAATCTTCTCCTGAGCTAAAAGCACGTTATCGGTGATTAAACGTCCTTTTACAAACCCAGCCTGAGAGGAAGAGATAAGACGTTCAAGAAACAGAGATAACCTAGAGGATAGAACCTTAGAAATGACTTTGTTCGAGAAATTACATAAACTAATGGGCCGAAAATCAGCACAAGAAGCAAGGTGGTCACACTTGGGGATAAGGATCAGGTTGGTAGAAGTCCACCCTGTGGGGAGTTCTTCACCGGAAAAGAAGGACTGAATGGTAAGACAGAAGTCCTGCTGGATGATAGGCCAAACACTTCTATAGAAAATCCCATTGTAGCCATCAGGCCCTGGCGCACTATCCTTACTAAGAGCAAATACGCAAGCACGTATTTCTTCTGAAGTAGGAGGAGCGACAAGGTCTAAGCTATCAGACAGGAGGATCAGACATGGAATGTAGGCGATAAGGGACGAATCAGACTCATTAACTGATAGAGAGCTGAGGAAAGACTGGAAATGGGATACAATAGTATCTTTGACCTCATCAGGAGAGGAGGTCAAAGATAAGTTTGGGCGGAGAATCTGAGGAATGGTAGGACGTCTATTCTTCTTACGAATCGAAGAATGAAAAAAACTAGAGTTCTATCGCCTTCCACAATCCATTTGACCTTGGCTTTTTGGCACAAATGGTCTTGCTCAATGCGTAACTCAGACGAGTAGGATAGTTGGGCTATCACCCACGCCTCCTTATTGGCGGAAGAGGGTGCGTCATCAAAAGTCGCTTCTGTAAGAACAAGGGTTTCTTCTGCAGCTCTGACACGATCAAATATGTTCTTGAAAACAAGCTTATTCCACGTCTTAAGACAAGCTTTAAGACATTTAAGCTTGTGAGAGAACACAACACAGGGGGGCCCGATCAGCGAGGATGACCAAGATTCTTCCACAAGGGTGTGGAAGGAGTGATGAGATCACCACACATACTTTGGAACCTAAAGGAGGATGGGCCAGAAAGAGAAACGGAAGAGCAGGAAAGGAGCAAAGGGGCGTGGTCGGAGAAGGTGCGATGATGATGAGAGACGGAGAACGAGAAGGGAAGACAAAACCAGCCTTCTGAAGCGAAAACCCTATCAAGCCTCGAAAGGATACGATTAGGACCTTCTTGGTTGTTACACCATGTGAAAGCCGAACCGGTAAAGGACACTTCCGCAAGACCCAAGTTGATAATGAAAGCGTTGAAATCCTCTATCGCGAGGCGATTCACGACAATTCCTCCTCGTTTCTCTGCTTGACTAGCGACTACATTGAAGTCACCACCCAACACCAATACAGAGAACCCGAACTCGGAAAGAGAGAGATAGTCGGCCCAAAGGACCTGCCTTTTGACACAGTCACACTTAGCGCAAACCGCCGAAAACAAGAAAGAAGAGGAGAAGGAGGAAGACGAACAAGCCATCGAAAAAAGCTGATCCGAGTCGAAAAAAGGCTAATCAACAAGTGCTTTGGACCATAAGATCCAAATCTTATCGGAAACATTGGCTTTTGCACCACTAAAGCCAAGGGACAACATAGACTTGGTCAGCGCTTCTGGACCCATCATAGGCTCCAAAAGAGCTACCAACCAAACAGAATGCTTCTTAACAATGCGCTTGAGTCTAACCAGAGACTCATCGTTCCCAATACCCTGCACATTCCAGAAAAGGAAGTTTGCCATCCTAACCCCGATTAAAAGCATAAAAGCCAACAAAGAGGAAGGAGATTACTCCTCACCTCCCACTAGCCTCAACGAAGATAAAGTGTGTGACGAGTAGATCTAATGATCTGCTCGGATGCCGCTATAGAGTGTGTGCAAATGGTGTGAGGGGAGCGAGGATCATTTTATGCTTAAAAGTGGTTTTGATAGAAGCATCAAGTATGATTGTGTTTATTTCAGGAAGTTGAAAAATGATTGTTGGGTGTATTTATTATTATATGTGGACGATATGCTCATAGCTTCTAAGGAAAAGGAAGAAATTAACAAGAAATTGAGATTAAAGCGGAATTTGAGATGAAAGACCTTACATAAGCAAGAAAGATTTTGGGCATGAAAATTGTTAGGGATCCAAAGCGTTTTGAGTTTGAGTCAAAAGAAATATATTAGAAAAGTGTGTTTCCTATTTACCATGGAGAATTTGAAAGCGTCAAATACACATACACCTTTATCTTTGTATATGAAGCTTTTGAGTAAGGGATCACCTATCGTGGAGAAAGACAAGGCTTTTGTGGACAAGGTGTCATTTGCTAGTGCAATTGGTAGTTTAATGTATGACATGGTGTGTACAAGGACCGTTATTGCAAACGTTGTCGGGATGGTTGTCGGTATTTGTCTAATCTGGTGAAATCGCATTGGAAAGCGATGAAACTTATTTTGAGATATTTGAAAGGTACAACGTCTCATGGTCATGTTTTTTTGAACTACGGTGTTGTTTTTTGCAATAGTAAAGGGATAAATTGCATGTTAGTTGGTTTATGTGATTTGGACTACATCGGTGATAGGATTGAGGAAAATCAACTTTCGGGTATGTCTTCACACTTGGTGGTACAACCAAGTTGGAGGTCAAGATTGCAGGCCATAGTTATTTTACCCATTACAGAGGTGGAGTTGATAGCCACGGCGGAAATGACAAAGAAAACAGTCTATTTGCAGCAATTGTTGTGTGACTTAGGTTTTGAACATGATAATGTTGTTGTTCAATGTGATAGCCAGAGTGCAATTCGTTTTGGCAAAGAATTTGGCGTTTAGTTCATGGACCAAGCATATAGAAGTGAAAGAGTCTTTTGTAGTAGCCATGGATGAAGATAAGAAAGTATATCTTCGAAAAGTACACACACAAGTTAATGTGGCATATATGTTCACTAAGTCATTGCTGATTGGAAAGTCGAGCATGACTCGAACTTGGTTCGCTTGAAGAGTTGCTAGGGGCCATGAGGTGGCATGGGTGAGAGAGGAGCTTCATTTTGAAAGAGGAGTATCAGTGAGAGATTTGAATTATATCTCCTAGGTATGTGCTCGTTTACACTCCGGAGTATGTTTGTCATTGGTGAGATGGTTTTGGAGTTGGGCGTTTTCAACACTTCATTGGTGGATGAGCGATTTTCGTGAACTCTTTGATGGAGTGCAATAGGCGATGACTGTGGAGGAGCTCACTGGAAAAACAATCAAGCTTGCTTGGTAAGTGGTAGAGATGGTATGGTACAATCGGTGTTGGTGATGGACATAGTGACAAGGTAGAGCATTAAATTTTGCGACACTATATGGTAGAATGGAAGTGGTTGAAAGTGGATTCGTAACGGAGAAGATAGTTTGCAAATTAGAGCTCGTGGAAGGAAGTTGCAGGTGAAAAGGCAAGGTGGGTTTCAACGCTTTAGCTCAGACGTCTGACCAAGAGTGTCAAATGTCTGAACGAGCTGGAAATGCAACCAGGGTGTTGCATCAGACATCTGAATTTTGGGTCAGATGTCTGAGCTGAAACAAAAGGGCTATCAGACGTCTGAGCTTATAGAGATTGTTCTCTCGAACCTTGGGGGCAAACGTCTAACTATATGGCTTAGATGTCTAAGGCGGCTTCTGTGATATTTCGGGCTGTAGACTTGGTATGTTGATTTGTGAAGGTTTAAGGGGCAATTTGGGAAATTGCCAAAGATTAGTCTCTCCTATATAAGCAATATATTCTTCATATTTGAAAGAGTTATCTCACGTTAATCTCAAAGCAAGGATTTTATCCACCATTTAGTTTTTAATTATTTTCTCCCCAAAAACATATATTTTTTCATTGTAATCAGTCTCTTGTGCTCTTCTCATTCGTATTAATAAAAGCTCTCTCTCAAGTAGACTACACTAATACGATGTTGTTGGAAACACTATAAACCGGTATATGATTTATTTTATTGTTATTGCTCTCTATATTTCTTGTCTTGTGTTTATGATTGATGTTTGGATTGATTGAGTTTGAGTTTGACATACTTATTGGTTGTTTTTGCACTTTTATCATGATCTAGCTTGTCTTCCGCAACACTGGGATTTGTTTTTGAGTGGTCTTGAATTGGAAAACTCCACAACAATTAGACTTTTTGAATAATTAAATATCTTTCAAGTTTGGTTGAATTGGCCGCCTACCGAGTTAACCAAAATTATTTCTGTTTAGTTTGGTTCAATATTGAAATCTTTCGGTTTCAGCTTGGTTTGAATGTTTCTTCTCAAAACAAATCGAATCGAACAAATGCTCATCCTGAATGATTATACATGTCAAATAGTTTGGGTTAGAAAAAATTAAATAGGGTCCAACACATGACAGGGCTAATGCGATCCAACACATATGACCATTTATACGCACTTTGCATTAGAACTTTATATATGTGTTATTCAACGTGCATGCTTATTTGCATGTTGCACCTACTATATTCCTTAATTTATCTAAGTGATTTTTTATGTAATAAAAAATGCTTAAGAATTGCAAGTGACACTCTTTACTCACTGTCAAAATTCTTCACATGGTAATGCAAAATGTAACAACCCTGAATTTTGGGGTAAAGTTAAAAATTTATTTTAAGTAATTTTAATGAGTTTTTGAATATTTTGAATAATCACAACAAAAAAAATTATTTTTAAGCAAAGCACGTGTTCGATTTTTATTGGTGTTTTCGTTTACATATTTGGTGATGTTTAATTGACGCTTGGAATGAATTAATGTTTCTTTTGAGGTTTCAAAAAATATATTTCATTCTAACTTTATAATTTATACAATTTCAGGTATCCTAAGCATAAATGTAAAATAATAATAACATAAGGACATCTACATAAATTCCTATTTTATATTACTCATAATGCCATTGTACCAGTTTGACTATTTTAAGTGGAATTTTTATTAATGGATATGGTAGCAATTATTCTAGGATTATAGCCTATTAAAATATTTGAGTAAATCATGCCACGTTAATTATTATCATTCTTTTTAGAGCAAATCATGTTCAACCTGTCAGTATTTTAAAATTCTAACATACCTATTTTTCTAACATCATGGAGATAATGCAAGTTATTCCATTTATTTAAGTTAATTAGTTTGTCCATGATAATTTGAAGCAGTCAACAATTATAATCATATAATAGTGAGTTATTACTTTTTAAATGTGCACATATGTTTTGTATATGAAGTTAACTTTTGTTATTCAAAATTTATTTGTTTCTATTTCAAAATGAGAGGAAAAAAATTGCATATTAACCATGTGCAATATATATGTATATATTTTTTGATTTTGTACTTACTTCTTTTTTATACAAATAGATTTACATCATAAATGGCACTTTTTTTTGTGATAGAAATAGGATTTATATTTATATATGTAGAAATATATATATATATATATATATGCTTAGTGGAATTCCATACTTATGAAAACAGGGTAATAAATTTAAGTTTAAATAAAGGTTCTCATGTTCTTTAGTGCATTAGGAAACAATGAAACCTTTTTGAATTCATTTTTACATTTATTGTCAATATAATGAAGTAAAAAAAAAAAAAAAAGAATATAAGTTATGTAAGGAAATTGATGTCAATGAGATTAGAATGGAATGTATGTGTAACCCAACATAACATTGTGTTGAAATTTGAAAATTCGAAATCTGAATTGATTGTTAAGACAATAAATGAGCATGCATTTCTTTCCTTTATGTTATCAATCTATTCTTTCTAAGTCATGCCTGCACATATCTTTTTTTTTTCAACATGGTATTTTTTTTCTTAACCTACTATGCATCCAAATAAAGGGTAATGATATAAATAGGGGATTTATGGCGAATTGTTAATGAATTTAGAATATATTTTTTTAAATCATTTAACATATTCTGACATTTGTGACGTGTATTGATTGCATATAAATGGGTGGTTTTGTTTATATAGGTAAACAATAAAGGTTAGAATTTTATATTGGTAATAAGCTACAATTAATTGCAATTAAAGTCCATTAAAGTGAATTAATAAGGTAACAGTAGAAGACTTATTACAATAGAATAATTGATTTACATATGCAACCATTTTCTTTTGTCCATATATAATAAACATATAGCCATATTTGGATTGCTAATTTTTTTTCTTGTAACTCATTGACATAATTAAATCAAACCAAATTCAGTGGAATTAAGTACATATATATATATATATACACACACATATACTTGATAAAATCTAATTGAAAATCGTTGTAATAACTAACATGAAATTTTATATGTGAATTTGTTTTTTTATATGCTTGGCAATTATTTAAGTAATCAAAGCCATATATGTAGAGTGTAGCATAATAAAATAAGGAAACATAAATACCCTATTCTCTCTCTTCCTTTCATATGCCACTCTTGTCTATTCACTTCCATACGTTTCGTATTACTTGCTATTTATTCTACCATTCTTATCCATTCTTCATTCATTTTTCCCAAACCACTACATCTTTTCCCCTTCCTCTCTATGCATTCATTCCTCCATTTTCTTCTACCCTTTCTACTCTCTCCTGAAGTTTATTAGTCTCTTCAAAAAAAAAAGAGATTTTTTTTTATAAAACAAAGGGCCATTGCGAGATCTTTAAAACTATAAAGGTGTGATCGGGAATTATCAACTACAGTCGCCAATTTTCCTCTCCAAAGCCACCAGCGTTGGAGCAGTTTTGCGGGTAGGAGGCACTTGCGAGTTGGCTAGGACTGAGGGGGTGGAAAGCTATTGGTGAGAAATTCTATTCCATTAAATTTTATAATTTAAATTTGTTAATTATAATTTTAGAGTTACACACGCGTTGTAATATTTTGTGTTATTCGTGATTTGATGTGGATTGATGAATCCTCTTATGCTGTTATGTTGATGGATTAAATTATTTTGATTGTTATAGGATAGTTGAAATTAAACATTTCATGTTGGTTTTGTTGAAAACATATATATCTTGTTTGTTAAGATAGAATAATTGAAAGACAAATATGTCAATTTGGTTATTATAAAATTGTTGTTAACCAATATCTCATTATTGTTAACATAAAATAGGTGAAAGGAATATATCATTTTGTGGTTGATAAAAAGATTGAATGACAAAATTTATTTTGTAAAATGTAAAGAATGCAATAGAATCATTGAAATTGTTCACATATCATTTTTTTATGACATTTGAATCATTGAAATTGTGAACATATAAAATATCATTTTTATATGACATTAGAATTCATAAGAATGTTTTACATATAAAATATTATGTTATATGATAACATAGAATATTGATTACCTATAAGTGACCATTTATATGTTCTTAGAAGTCGTAGAAAAATGTGAATATACATGATATTCTTTATATGGTATTAGAGTCCTTAGAGAATGTAAATATATAAAATGTTCTTTCATATGTTATTAGAATACATAAAAAAAGTAAAACCAAAAATATACATTTTTGGTCGATTTAAAAAGAAAACAATCATTTTTGTTTGAAATAAAAAGAAACATTCATTTTTGTTCATGTTTTTAAAGTTGACAAACAATTTTCACCTTTGGTGAAAGTTAAAAAAAAAGAACATTTTTAATATTCCTTTGTTAAAATGAAAAGCCATTTTATTTATCACCGTTTTTGTCAATTACAAAAGATTTAACTTTTGTTTACACAAAAAAAAAAAAAAGAATTTCACCTTTGGGTTTTAAATAAGAAGAATTCCCTTTTTATTTTTGTCATTAAAAAGAATGTCACTATTATTTTTATACGTCATGAAACAAAGTATAAAAGCATCATTTTTGAGCGTAAGTTGAAAGGGGACATTTTTTTTTATGTTAATTTTGGTTAGAATAGGTAATTGACATTATGTACACTGTTATGAGTTAAATTAGAACTTGACATTAATTTCACATCGTTATGTGGTAATTTAGAAATTGAACATTTTGTGATATTAGACAATGATTAAGCAAAAACCATTATATTTGTTCATTGAGAAGGTGATACAAAACTTGACATAGTAATGTTAATTGCATTTTTAATGCAATTAAAAGGGAATTTTTACATTGTAAATGAAAGGATAAAATATGTCATGTAATGAATAATTACATTTTTATGTAATTAAATAAAGGTATGATTTTGTCATGAAATAATTACATTTTTATATGATTAATTAAGACATGAACTTGCAACGGATAATAAAAAAAATTACATCTTTATATGTAATTTGTATTTGAACTTGCAATGTAAATTAAAAATTACATTTTTATATGTAACTTAAGATGAGATTTACATTGCAAATTAAAAATTACATTTTTTCTATGTAATTAGAATATGAGTTGCATTGTATAAATAAAAATTACATTTTTATATGTAATTAAGGTATGAATTTGCATCGTAAAATAAAATTACATTTTTTTTGTAATTTAAAAAGAGATAAATTTGCACTATTATGAAACTTCATTTTTAATGTAACTTAAAAGAAGGATTTTACAGTATATTGAAAATTACATTTTTAATGTAACTTGGAAAGTTAGGATTTCTCACTGTAATGTTAATTACATTACAATGTAATTAAAAAAAGGAAATTTTACAATGCAACTTAAAGATAGGAATTTTACAGTAAAATGTTTCTTAATGTAATTAAATGAAGAAATATTACATTTTTATAATGTAATAAAAGAAGTTAGAAGAATTACATTCTTTATAATGTAATAAAAGAGAATATATGTAAAGAATGGAAAGGAAAATTTACATTTTTCTATAGTGTAAAGAACAAGAAGAAAATATTACATTTTAAATAAAATAAGAGAAAAAAATAAAATATTACATTTTCAATGTAATTAAGGAATGTAAATGAAATAGAAATTTACATTTCCTTATGTAAATAAAAAGAATTATTTTAGATGATGTTTTCATTTACATTTTCATGTAAATAGGATATGTAGAAAAAAATGAAACTTATTTACATTTAGGTAAATAAATAAATAAGGAAAAGAAAAAGGAAGACATTTATTACTCATGGTTTTAAATAGATAAGGAAAAGAGAGGTTTTAATAATATTTTCTATGCATTAAAAGGAATGAATTGAAAGTTACATTTTGGTTGTTAATAAGTACAAATATGTCATGTCAATTAGGTTAATATAAGGTATGTCATTTATGATAGTATAAAAAGTCGGAATTTAAAAAGTTTACCGTTTTAATTGTCCCGGTGTTAAATTAAGGAGAATTTGATTCCAAAATGTTATCAATTTTGAATTAAAGGAATGTTTTTATTTTATATTCAACTAATGAAATTAATTGACGTTGATGTAGAAAGATTACATCTTTGATCTAAATATGTTAAAGAAAAAAATATGGTTTCAAAATTGGACATATTGAAAAGATTGTTTTTTTTTATAAAATCATAAAAACAGGGAAAGTCACAATTTATATTAAATACTTGAAATCAGGATATTTAAGAATAAAGAATACCTTAGAAGTAGGATCTTTTAAGGGAAAGGATTCTTTAAAGAATGACATGTCTAGAAAAATTAATTATAATTATAAATTATAATTGTGCTTGGACACGAGGTTAGGTTACATTTGTGGTAGAAGTCTGTCCGGACCCGACCGACATATCCAGCAGCCACAAATGTTGAACCTAATGTGAGAGGTCCAAGTGCGCAAATACGAAACGGGCCATGACACGAGGTTAAGCCCAACTTGTGGAATAAGTCTGCCCGTAACCGACCGGCACATCCAGCATCCACAAGTCGTAGGCTTAATGTGAGGGGTCTAGCCCATTATAAAAATATAAAGGGATAAGATAATGAATTGGGCTATTAAATCCATTTTTAAAAAAATATAGCAACACTATTTTTTTTAAACGCGAACGAGGTTATCGATTTATTTTACCCAATTTATAATGAATATTAAAGGAGGGATAATTTCAAAATGAATAGTTTGAAAATTAAAGTAAAACATTATTGTGTGTTATGTTATATATCAAAATGTTATGAAACCAAGTGCTCTTTACTTGTTATGATAATCACAATAATAAAATGGTCGAGGAATTATATTTAAATAAATTATATATATATATATAAATTAAAAGTACTTGAATCGAGCGTGGTAGTTCACATTTTAGGATCGTACTTTTAATTGATTATACTGTATGATTCGACCGCCGGATTTTCCCAAAACTGAAACTGTTAGGTTCGCCTTGGGAAGGTCTTTCCAATGATATGAATTATGTCAAAATCCAACGGTTAGATTTAGAGAAATGTGTAAAACAAATTTGGGTGAAAACAACACCAAGGTCTCCTGTTTGCATGAAGTATTGATAAATAGAATTTAATTATTTTTATATAAATAAAAATAAAGACTGATCGTTATAAATTAATATTAACGATATGGAATTGTTTTCAAATTTATATATGCGAGAATTATTTGGAAAGTCCGAGTTTACTCTCATTCCAAATAATGATACGACGTTCAAAGAGTTGAAGACAGTGATTGAAGACCGATGATCTTCACATCGAATGGGTGTGTTGCTATTGAGACCCATGATGGGAGTAGTTACCTTGAAGGGGCGACAGTAGTAGCCGTCCAGACGTAGTGTTGATTGCACAGTTTTGGCTTTCGCTCAAACCCAGAGCATAAGCGCGTAAATGGATTGTATGTCTGACATTGTATTCCTTTATACTGTATTCGTTGATCTCTGCTAAACATATATATGTTTGGTGTTTTACACCCTTCTCTGAGACGTATGAGCTCAGAGGTTATATGTTGGTAGAAATCAATGGTATGGTATGGATTGACGATGTGGCATGCTAAGATGCATATGATCAAGGCTTTGTTGAAAAGCAGGCCTTGTGAGATGATCAAAGCATAGCCTGTTTAGGCATAGCTTTGGGTATAGTGTGACTTCACGAGCCTCACACACCGGCGGAGTCTAAAACGGGAGAAGGGAACGCAGGGAGAGCAACACGTTTCTTTCTAGCTAGAGTGGTGTCAGTGACCTACCAGCTCTGACATTTTACTTATGTGGATGATGGAATGAGGCGCCTCGGATAGGTCCTATAGGATCGAGAAACGTGTGTTCAGGAATTGCCAATCCACGAAGCTGTATGTGTGGACCGGCCCTGCAGCTTTCCAAGGGTTAACTACGGGGAACCCTGAGACATTAGCTAGAGTGTCTCGAATCAGTAAGGAGCTCCTCCCTAGCCTTGACTCAGATGGAAATCCAAATTCCAAATACGACCTTACGGATTTGATTGTATTACTAGTACGGAGGCATAGCATATGGTACCTATGCTTCCTAGGACTGATACATTTACTTTGAAATGTTTTAAAACATATACACACTAATAATAATATCGTTTTTATCGTATTAAGCATGTTTGACCATTATAAGGTAAAACCCTATCCTACGGTTTGCGTTGCATTGTGTGATGGGACTTGGGTCTTATAATGGTTTCATTTTTCTACAAAGCATTGCATTGTTTTGACGATTTACTTAAATTATGCCCGGCAATCCATTGGAATAAAACGCGTTCCGCTTTAGTGGCGTGGTCCTTGGATTTGCCTTATTACTATTAGTTATATTAGTTAAGAATTCTCACACCAGTCCCACGACTGACCCGTTGTTTGTTTCCACTTTTGCAAACTCGGGTGCCCTCTTTTCCACACGGGCAATCGAGTAGCTTTTTGCAGATATTTTTCTCTTTAGCAGGATCCTGGATTGAAGCTCAAAGCTGTGTCCAGAGCATAGAAAAGTCTTCCGCTGTCTTAGTTATTTTATTTCCGCTGCACTGTACTAAAGTAATGTAAAATTATCTTCCGCTGTAAATTTATTTAATGTACTCTGATATATATTCTGTACTCTGATGTAACATTTACTATGATGTTATAAAAGTCTGCTGTTGTTATTCTGATGTGTTGTAGCCCAAAGTAAGTGTATCCGGCGATTTCCCGCAAGGGCGATTTTCGGGTCGTTTCATTTTGGTATCAGAGCTTTGGTTAGCTCAAATCTTTGGGATACAACTTATTACAACCGAAAAAAAGACTCATCAGAGATTGGATTAGTAATATCCAATAAGAATACTCATTAGAGATAGGATCAGCAGTATCCTAGAATGAGGAAACTCATTAGAGATGGGGTTAGTAATGCCCTAGAATGAGTTGAGACTAACATGACTATAATATACGTATTTGTAATTATAATCTATTTTAGAAAATATGATTTTGAATGGATAAAAGATTATTTATTTGAAAGTTAATCAACTATAAAATTATTTAAACCAATAAGAGTAGAAAATGGGGTAGGATAATTAAACACTTTTAGCTTCGTTCCTTTTCGAGGACGAAAAGTTTTTTAGTGGGGGAGACTGTAACAACCCTGAATTTTGGGGTAAAGTTAAAAATTTATTTTAAGTAATTTTAATGAGTTTTTTAATATTTTAAATAATCACAACAAAAAAAATTATTTTTAAGCAAAGCATGTGTTCGATTTTTATTGGTGTTTTCGTTTACATATTTGGTGATGTTTAATTGACGCTTGGAATGAATTAATGTTTCTTTTGAGGTTTCAAAAAATATATTTCATTCTAACTTTATAATTTATACAATTTCAGGTATCCTAAGCATAAATGTAAAATAATAATAATAACATAAGGACATCTACATAAATTCCTATTTTATATTACTCATAATGCCAATGTATCAATTTGACTATTTTAAGTCGAATTTTTATTAATGGATATGGTAGCAATTATTCTAGGATTATAGTCTATTAAAATATTTGAGTAAATCATGCTACGTTAATTATTATCATTCTTTTTAGAGCAAATCATGTTCAACCTGTCAATATTTTAAAATTCTAACATACCTATTTTGCTAAAATCATGGAGATAATGCAAGTTATTCCATTTATTTAAGTTAATTAGTTTGTCCATGATAATTTGAAGCAGTCAACAATTATAATCATATAATAGTGAGTTATTACTTTTTAAATGTGCACATATGTTTTGTATATGAAGTTAACTTTTGTTATTCAAAATTTATTTGTTTCTATTTCAAAATGAGAGAAAAAAAATTGCATATTAACCATGTGCAATATATATATATATATTTTGATTTTGTACTTACTTCTTTTTTATACAAATAGATTTACATCATAAATGGCACTTTTTTTTGGTGATAGAAATAGGATTTATATTTATATATGTAGAAATATATATATATATATATGCTTAGTGGAATTCCATACTTATGAAAACAGGGTAATAAATTTAAGTTTAAATAAAGGTTCTCATGTTCTTTAGTGCATTAG
Organism: Allium sativum; assembly: GCA_030737875.1. Lineage (NCBI taxonomy): Eukaryota > Viridiplantae > Streptophyta > Magnoliopsida > Asparagales > Amaryllidaceae > Allium > Allium sativum. The sequence continues at coordinate 178,082,393 of CM060912.1, forward strand.
GAAACAATGAAACCTTTTTGAATTCATTATTGCATTTATTGTCATTATAATGAAGTAAAAAAAAGAATATAAGTTATGTAAGGAAATTGATGTCAATGAGATTTGAATGGAATGTATGTGTAACCCAACATAACATTGTGTTGAAATTTGAAAATTCGAAATCTGAATTGATTGTTAAGACAATAAATGAGCTTGCATTTCTTTCCTTTATGTTATCAATCTATTCTTTCTAAGACATGCCTGCACGTATCTTTTTTTTTCAACATGGTATTTTTTTTCTTAACCTACTTTGCATCCAAATAAAGGGTAATGATATAAATAGGGGATTTATGGCGAATTGTTAATGAATTTAGAATATTTTTTTTTAAATCATTTAACATATTCCGACATTTGTGACGTGTATTGATTGCATATAAATGGGTGGTTTTGTTTATATAGGTAAACAATAAAGGTTAGAATTTTATATTGGTAATAAGCTACAATTAATTGCAATTAAAGTCCATTAAAGTGAATTAATAAGGTAACGGTAGAAGACTTATTACAATAGAATAATTGATTTACATATGCAACCATTTTCTTTTGTCCATATATAATAAACATATAGTCATATTTGGATTGCTATTTTTTTTTCTTGTAACTCATTGACATAATTAAATCAAACCAAATTCAGTGGAATTAAATACATATATATATACACACATATACTTGATAAAATCTAATTGAAAATCGTTGTAATAACTAACATGAATTTTTATATGTGAATTTGTTTTTTTATATGCTTGGCAATTATTTAAGTAATCAAACCATATATGTAGAGTGTAGCATACTAAAATAAGGAAACATAAATACCCTATTCTCTCTCTTCCTTTCATATGCCACTCTTGTCCATTCACTTCCATACGTTTCGTATTACTTGCTATTTATTCTACCATTCTTATCCATTCTTCATTCATTTTTCCCAAACCACTACATCTTTTCCCCTTCCTTTCTATGCATTCATTCCTCCATTTTCTTCTTCCCTTTCTACTCTCTCCTGAAGTTTATTAGTCTCTTCAAAAAAAAAAAGAATTTTTCTTAAAAACAAAGGGCCATTGCGAGATCTTTAAAACTATAAAGGTGTGATCGGGAATTATCAACTACAGTCGCCAATTTTCCTCTCCAAAGCCATCAGCGTCGGAGCAGTTTTGCGGGTAGGAGGCACTTGCGAGTTGGCTAGGACTGAGGGGGTGGAAAGCTATTAGTGAGAAATTCTATTCCTTTAAATTTTATAATTTAAATTTGTTAATTATAATTTTAGAGTTACACACGCGTTGTAATATTTTGTGTTATTCGTGATTTGATGTGGATTGATGAATCCTCTTATGCCGTTCTGTTGATGGATTAAATTATTTTGATTGTTATAGGATAGTTGAAATTAAACATTTCATGTTGGTTTTGTTGAAAACATATATATCTTGTTTGTTAAGATAGAATAATTGAAAGACAAATATGTCAATTTGGTTATTATAAAATTGTTGTTAACCAATATCTCATTATTGTTAACATAAAATAGGTGAAAGGAATATATCATTTTGTGGTTGATAAAAAGATTGAATGACAAAAATTTATTTTGTCAAATGTAAAGAATGCAATAGAATCATTGAAATTGTTCACATATCATTTTTTTTATGACATTTGAATCATTGAAATTGTGAACATATAAAATATCATTTTTATATGACATTAGAATTCATAAGAATGTTTTACATATAAAATATTATGTTATATGATAACATAGAATATTGATTACCTATAAGTGACCATTTATATGTTCTTAGAAGTCGTAGAAAAATGTGAATATACATGATATTCTTTATATGGTATTAGAGTCCTTAGAGAATGTAAATATATAAAAGGTTCTTTTATATGTTATTAGAATACATAAAAAAAAGTAAAACCAAAAATATACATTTTTGGTCGATTTAAAAAGAAAACAATCATTTTTGTTTGAAATAAAAAGAAACATTCATTTTTGTTCATGTTTTGAAAGTTGACAAACAATTTTCACCTTTGGTGAAAGTAAAAAAAAAAAGAACATTTTTAATATTCCTTTGTTAAAATGAAAAGCCATTTTATTTATCACCGTTTTTGTCAATTACAAAAGATTTAACTTTTGTTTACACTAAAAAAAATAAAAAAAAAAGAATTTCACCTTTGGATTTTAAATAAGAAGAATTCCCTTTTTATTTTTGTCATTAAAAAGAATGTCACTCTTATTTTTATACGTCATGAAACAAAGTATAAAAGCATCATTTTTGAGCGTAAGTTGAAAGGGGACATTATTTTTTAATGTTAATTTTGGTTAGAATAGGTAATTGACATTATGTACACTGTTATGAGTTAAATTAGAACTTGACATTAATTTCACACCGTTATGTGGTAATTTAGAAATTGAACATTTTGTGATATTAGACAATGATTAAGCAAAAACCATTATATTTGTTCATTGAGAAGGTGATACAAAACTTGACATAGTAATGTTAATTGCATTTTTAATGCAATTAAAAGGGAATTTTTACATTGTAAATGAAAGGATAAAATGTGTCATGTAATGAATAATTACATTTTTATGTAATTAAATAAAGGTATGATTTTGTCATGAAATAATTACATTTTTATATGATTAATTAAGACATGAACTTGCAACGGATAATAAAAAAATTACATCTTTATATGTAATTTGTATTTGAACTTGCAATGTAAATTAAAAATTACATTTTTATATGTAACTTAAGATGAAATTTACATTGCAAATTAAAAATTACATTTTTTCTATGTAATTAGAATATGAGTTGCATTGTATAAATAAAAATTACATTTTTATATGTAATTAAGGTATGAATTTGCATCGTAAAATAAAATTACATTTTTTTTTGTAATTTAAAAAGAGATAAATTTGCACTATTATGAAACTTCATTTTTAATGTAACTTAAAAGAAGGATTTTACAGTATATTGAAAATTACATTTTTAATGTAACTTGGAAAGTTAGGATTTCTCACTGTAATGTTAATTACATTACAATGTAATTAAAAAAAGGAAATTTTACAATGCAACTTAAAGATAGGAATTTTACAGTAAAATGTTTCTTAATGTAATTAAATGAAGAAATATTACATTTTTATAATGTAATAAAAGAAGTTAGAAGAATTACATTCTTTATAATGTAATAAAAGAGAATATATGTAAAGAATGGAAAGGAAAATTTACATTTTTCTATAGTGTAAAGAACAAGAAGAAAATATTACATTTTAAATAAAATAAGAGAAAAAAATAAAATATTACATTTTCAATGTAATTAAGGAATGTAAATGAAATAGAAATTTACATTTCCTTATGTAAATAAAAAGAATTATTTTAGATGATGTTTTCATTTACATTTTCATGTAAATAGGATATGTAGAAAAAAAAGAAACTTATTTACATTTAGGTAAATAAATAAATAAGGAAAAGAAAAAGGAAGACATTTATTACTTATGGTTTTAAATAGATAAGGAAAAGAGAGGTTTTAATAATATTTTCTATGCATTAAAAGGAATGAATTGAAAGTTACATTTTGGTTGTTAATAAGTACAAATATGTCATGTCAATTAGGTTAATATAAGGTATGTCATTTATGATAGTATAAAAAGTCGGAATTTAAAAAGTTTACCGTTTTAATTGTCCCGGTGTTAAATTAAGAAGAATTTGATTCCAAAATGTTATCAATTTTGAATTAAAGGAATGTTTTTATTTTATATTCAACTAATGAAATTAATTTACGTTGATGTAGAAAGATTACATCTTTGATCTAAATATGTTAGAAAAAAAAAATATGGTTTCAAAATTGGACATATTGAAAAGATTGTTTTTTTTAGAAAATCATAAAAACAGGGAAAGTCACAATTTATATTAAATACTTGAAATCAGGATATTTAAGAATAAAGAATACCTTAGAAGTAGTATCTTTTAAGGGAAAGGATTCTTTAAAGAATGACATGTCTAGAAAAATTAATTATAATTATAAATTATAATTGTGCTTGGACACGAGGTTAGGTTACATTTGTGGTAGAAGTCTGCCCGGACCCGACCGGCATATCCAGCAACCACAAATGTTGAACCTAATGTGAGAGGTCCAAGTGCGCAAATACGAAACGGGCCATGACACGAGGTTAAGCCCAACTTGTGGAATAAGTCTGCCCGGAACCGACCGGCACATACAGCATCCACAAGTCGTAGGCTTAATGTGAGGGGTCTAGCCCATTATAAAAATATAAAGGGATAAGATAATGAATTGGGCTATTAAATCCATTTAAAAAAATATATAGCAACACTATTTTTTTTAAACGCGAACGAGGTTATCGATTTATTTTACCCAATTTATAATGAATATTAAAGGAGGAATGAATATTTTGAAAATTAAAGTAAAACATTATTGTGTGTTATGTTATATATCAAAATGTTATGAAACCAAGTGCTCTTTACTTGTTATGATAATCACAATAATAAAATGGATTAGGAATTATATTTAAATAAATTATATATATATATATATATAAATTAAAAGTACTTGAATCGAGCGTGGTAGTTCACATTTTAGGATCGTACTTTTAATTGATTATACTGTATGATCCGACCGCCGGATTTTCCAAAAACTGAAACCGTTAGGTTCGCCTTGGGAAGGTCTTTCCAATGATATGAATTATGTAAAAATCCAACGGTTAGATTTAGAGAAATGTGTAAAACAAATTTGGGTGAAAGCAACACCAAGGTCTCCTGTTTGCATGAAGTATAGATAAATAGAATTTAATTATTTTTATATAAATAAAAATAAAGACTGATCGTTATAAATTAATATTAACGATATGAAATTGTTTTCAAATTTATATATGCGAGAATTAATTGGAAAGTCCAAGTTTACTCTCATTCCAAATAATGATACGACGTTCGAAGAGTTGAAGACGGTGATTGAAGACCGACGATCTTCACATCGAATGGGTGTGTTGCTATTGAGACCCATGATGGGAGTAGCTACCTTGAAGGGGCGACAGTAGTAGCCGTCCGGACGTAGTGTTGATTGCACGGTTTTGGCTTTCGCTCAAACCCAGAGCATAAGCGCGTAAATGGATTGTATGTCTGACATTGTATTCCTTTATACTGTATTCGTTGATCTCTGCTAAACATATATCTGTTTGGTGTTTTACACCCTTCTCTGAGACGTATGAGCTCAGAGGTTATATGTTGGTAGAAATCAATGGTATGGTATGGATTGACAATGTGGCATGCTAAGATGCATATGATCAAGGCTTTGTTGAAAAGCAGGCCTTGTGGGATGATCAAAGCATAGCCTGTTTAGGCATAGCTTTGGGTATAGCGTGACTTCACGAGCCTCACACACCGACGGAGTCTAAAACGGGAGAAGGGAACGCAGGGAGAGCAGCACGTTTCTTTCTAGCTAGAGTGGTGTCAGTGACCTACCAGCCCTGACATTTTACTTATGTGGATGATGGAATGAGGCGCCTCGGATAGGTCCTATAGGATCGGGAAACGTGTGTTCAGGAATTGCCAATCCACGAAGCTGTATGTGTGGACCGGCCCTGCAGCTTTCCAAGGGTTAACTGCGGGGAACCCTGAGACATTAGCTAGAGTGTCTCGAATCAGTAAGGAGCTCCTCCCTAGCCTTGACTCAGATGGAAATCCAAATTCCAAATACGACCTTACGGATTTGATTGTATTACTAGTACGGAGGCATAACATATGGTACCTATTCTTCCTAGGATTGATACATTTACTTTGAAATGTTTTAAAACATATACACACTAATAATAATATCGTTTTTATCGTATCAAGCATGTTTGACCATTATAAGGTAAAACCCTATACTCCGGTTTGCGTTGCATTGTGTGATGGGACTTGGGTCTTATGATGGTTTCATTTTTCTACAAAGCATTGCGTTGTTTTAACGATTTACTTAAATTATGCCCGGCAATCCATTGGAATAAAACCCATTCCGCTTTAGTGGCGTGGTCCTTGGATTTGCCTTATTACTATTAGTTATATTAGTTAAGAATTCTCACACCAGTCCCACGACTGACCCGTTGTTTGTTTCCACTTTTGCAAACTCGGGTGCCCTCTTTTCCACACGGGCAGTCGAGTAGCTTTTTGCAAATATTTATCTCTTTAGCAGGATCCTGGATTGAAGCTCAAAGCTGTGTCCAGAGCATAGAAAAGTCTTTCGCTGTCTTAGTTATTTTATTTCCGCTGCACTGTATTAAAGTAATGTAAAATTATCTTCCGCTGTAAATTTATTTAATGTACTATGATATATATTCTGTACTCTGATGTAACATTTACTACGATGTTATAAAAGTCTGCTGTTGTTATTCTGATGTGTTGTAGCCCAAAGTAAGCGTATCCGGCGATTTCCCGCAAGGGCGATTTTCGGGTCGTTTCACAAAAACAATCTTTTTTTTTTGAAAAAAATTAGTTGGAAATCCATGAATTTTGAAATGTAAACCGATAGATGCGATGCATAGTGTTACTGCAAATACATACATTGCATCAGCATGAGCCGTCAACATCTCACAACATTGTATGTTATTTTGAAAATAATAGAAGTTGCATCAATTGCAATCACTATGTACACAAAGAATGACATAATAAAAAAATATTTGAGGCATGCACAATTTGTCATTTTCATAACCTAGGCTATTCAACAAAATTGAACAAAAACTATTTGTAGGGATGATTGTTTATTGGTTAAAACCAAATAAACCAACCAAACCAGTTAAATTTGGTCAATTTTGAAACGACAAACCAAATTCTACACCATGGTAGATCCATCGCCGTGGAGAGAGGTAGTGATGAAGGAGAACATTCAAGGAAACCATAATGCACCGCAAGTAAACCCAAAGAAACTCACAAAAACCCAAAAAAAGAAAAAGAAAATCCAAATAAAAACTGTTATTCAAACCTAAGTCATAACCAATGGTGATCGCTTTAGAGCAGCTCGGAGGATCTATTTGAAGTAAGGCTAAGAAACCATGGAAGATCTAGTAGATATCACAATAATTAGAAACGATTCATCAGGGAAATAAAATAAGTGCAATCCGGTAAGGAAACGTTTTGGATCCGAGATGAAAAGGCAGGGGGTTTTGTGAGAAGCGGCCAAAAAGAATAATAGTAGGAAAAGAAGAATAATAGTAGGAAAAGCTGGGGTAAACGAAAAAGAGTGCGATGAAATAAAGAAATGCGAAGAAAGGGAAACGAGGCAAGAAAATAGAAGGCGGCGGCGGATCTTCGTTTATCCGTTCCTATTATTGTGAAATGTGAAAGCTTAATAACATAAGCTAATTATGAACTTTATATATGACACATTTAAATATTCAAATAGCTTAATAATTTTATATACACTTTTAGTATTCGCTTTAATTACCAAAAAGGTTATTATGTAATAATTTACCAATTAGTACATTTAATGAAATGGATAGTTTACAAACACAAATTCCCTTTTACCTTATAATTTCTACAACTTATATTTTTCATACACATATTTTTGAATTATCGATTGTCTTGTTAAATACTTAACACTTTACATTGAAAACATATTTTCACATAAACATTGATTACCAATTCTATATTTAAAATTTTCAATATTCATTTGGACCACTTAAATATTAATAAGCATATACAGATTGGAATACTATTACACCAAACAGATTTAAATTATTCTAAAGCACACAAGTTTCTATAAATCTCAAATCCTTTATTCCTTTGTCTCAAATTATTATATGAGTTAGGCTGTTGAACCTGAATTTTATACTTCTTGATTTTAAAATTTATAAAACACATTATATTCCATTTACTCTAGGTATTTAAAAATCGGGTTGTTACAACTCCTTTATTATAGAAATTGTGTCCTCGTAATTTTCTTATGATAACAAATTTACATTTTAATTTATAATAACTCATATTTAATTTATTTCCTTAGATTTATTTTTTAATTTATGTAACAAAACACATAGTGCTTGAAGCTTTTAATACTCTTTTCTAATTCTCTTAACTTAGAACTATAAAGTTCAAATTTTAATTCCAAAATTCAGAAAAGTTTTTAACTCTCATCCAAAATAACATACACAAAAGATTTTAGTTATTCAAACATATCTTTCACAAAGTATATATTTAAAATACACACTCATCATTTCCTAATTTTCGATCAGTAATTAACGCTCCCTTGCCATCAGATTTGTACGAGTTACTAAATAATGGCTATTATTTTGATTATATAATCAAACAACCATACCATTCACCATTTATTATTCGCATCTTGATGGCTATAATCGGCTTTTAAGTTTAAGCATGTTAGTGTATTTCAAAACTATTGCTTATATTCAAGATAGTTTATTATTTAAACAACTCCTTATACTCAACAACACTTTATATTTATTCTCTTAATTTTCTCAAAACAAAAATCTTCGTTTAACAACTCTTTAATTTGTGTCGAATAATATTAAACCATCAAATTCATAAGGATTTTCCTCATTGTTTGGTTGTAGAGTTGAAATAATATCGTTATTGCCTTGCCTGCTCTTCTACAATTCTTGCCTCATATAATTGTTTAACACCGTTCTCACATGAATATTTTGCCCTATTTTCTCAAAATTTATTTCATTACCCAAAGTATTGTGATCAATCGTCTCATATAAGTGTTTAAGAGATTCTTATCGATATCGTTTATCAGACGTACCGATCATAATTCCTGAAATACCCAATGGGCAAATTCAATATAATAGATAATCACAGATCTTTGGTTCATATATGATTATCTCTATTATTTATTATCATAAATACTCTTGCTCTCTGTCAACTAAAAACAACCCAACACTAAGTTTCACTAATTATTCAGTTGAATTATATTCACCACTCAATTAACTCTTATCAAACATTTATTCATCAATATTTTCATCCCTTAACCTCAATTGTAGATTTACTAAATTTAGCACAACTAAAAAAATTCAATTGTTCTCGCTATGCAACTTTGATTCATTTTAGCACTCTTTTACCCCAATATAAATTCAACTTACTTTATCTTTGATTTAATTCATTTTCCCATCCCAATTTACTATACTTAGCTCAAAATCAAATAGACATAAGAATATAGGGTTTAAATTTCATCAAAATTTTAAACCTAAGATTTAAACAATAAAAGGATTTAAGAGAATGGAAATTTCTACAAGGATAAACCACACCTAATGGGATACAATTCATGGAATACTACAAAATGGAATACATTCCTAGGCATATTCCTGAAGCTAAGAATCAAACATGACTCAACTAATAAGGAACACGGGCTAACGATAACAATGAAAGTGATCAAAATAGGCAATCATCGAGGTTGAAACAAGAAAACCCATACAATCTGCCATATATTTCACAGCGCATGGAACAAAATATAATAATAACATAAGACATGATATAAAAGAGGTGAGATAGTATAAGATGAATGAATCTTAATATTAGAGTGACAGATCCATATCAAAACAGGTATCAAATTGTCAAATATATATACATCTCCAAAATACCGTCTCTACACAAAATACACTACTATGCACAAAGTAATGATCAATAGAAATAAACAGGGATAAGAGTATATGTATGTAATAGGTGGAAGCCTCCTGCTCGTCTCCGGATAGCTACTCAAGCATACCAACTTGTCTCTAGTCGGCTCATTTAAGAGCACCCAGAGTAATAAAAAGCAACGTATAAAACCCAAGGTCAGACAAAGTCTTACATGAGAGATAGTATTCCATATCTCTAAATAGGGTAATAACATAGGTATGAGAATCATACCGACCTATCCCTCCATCCAAAAAGTTAGCACATATGATCATGCACTCTACTATATAGTAATCACAATACTGAGTGTAAATGGAAGTGCGTATGTCATAGTGATGGCAACCATTCATTCAAAGCAAACATCCTCGCATTATCTCACTTAATGTGTTGAGTATATGGCACTCACTTCTTTAGTCACCCAATCCGTTGGGGCTATGGTGGGACCAACTGCTCTTGTCTCCACCCGTTTCTCGCTATGATTAACTAGTTTGGTCTATAGCTAATAGCTCTACCTAGTCCACGCTGCCCTTGCTCTGTGGTCCGAGCCGAGTTAGTCTACACTACCTTGGCTCTGATTCGTCTACATGCATCCCTCTCTCTCATAGATGTACTAAAGACGTGAGTACCAACAACTCCTGCACACGTGTCCGTACGAAGTCCATCTCATAAATCACCATGACGGTTCTCCACTTGGAGCCTATGCGGTAACTTTCCTTTGGACTACACCTTGGACGAAGCTAGTCATATCGAAGTTTGTCTTAAGAAGAGTGCGATCGTCATCATGAATAGGTGTTGCATATACGCCCCATCCAGAATCCCCCATCCCTAGCCCTTGCCCGGATTCGATCCATATTCGAGCAGACTATCACGGGATAACGATAATGAAAGTAATAAAAGTAGACACGAGTATTATCCTTCCGTGTTGTAAAACATGTACTATTTTGGTTTTGTTCCGTGTTTACCATTCTTTGTTCTGAATTTTGCTTTGATCCATTTTGTAATGCCTCACCCCAAGATCCACCCTAGTAAAGAACATTACCAAGTAATACCATCTATTAGAGCAAAGAATAGGTTTGGTTAGGAGCGACCATTTGTAGTCTTATATTAAACAAATATCGAAAATGTAGAGTTAGTGTATAAATTTTTCTTTCTTACATATAGTAAATTGACGTACTCAATTTGTGATTAATATAGATCTAAGGTGGCTACAGATCATATTCAGAATAGAGTACAAATACAACACATATCATATATTACATATATGTATAAACAGTGAAATCGTAACAATACATGTGTACATACTCGAATGGTACAAACGGTTGTATATGAATACAACAAATATCAAAGTAATATACATCATGTGAATTAAACTCTCTACTACAAGACACAAGTGATAGCTCTAGAAAGAAAATCCTGCCTGGAAGCCTGCCTGCCTGGAACCAACCGGCTGGCTTGTGGCAGAAGTCTGCCCGGAACCGCCCGGCATATCCAGCGGCCACAAGCTACCGACCTAACGTGAGAGGTCTGTGCATTAATATTTAATTAATGCAAATCTGAGATAAATATGATGTCTAAAACGTTTTGGGTGAATAGGGTTAAACCAACCGGATTGATGAATTTAACAAACCCGTTTCGTAAGTCGGTGGGCCCAATACAAAGTCAGACAATCTATAAGTCTATTAAGAACTGTACATCTAATCCGTTACTATAAAAACCTGTTAACTTGATTTTCTGATTTGTGAACTAGTTGACCTGAACTCTATATGTCTGAAAACTTGTAAACAAGTTAATCTGAATTCTGTTAGTCTGGGGACACAAGGTTAGGAGGGAAAAATACTTGTGTCATCTGATCATTGGGACCCATATTAGTCAGTAACCCTTTCTGGTATCAAAACTATGACCCAACAGTAGGTAGGGTCCGGGCACGCTTACTGAACTAATTATAAGCGGTTCATTCTGATAATGGCGAGGGGTGTTGATGGTGCGTTCCAACCGGGTCATGTGCATGCATGGATCCCGGTCTGCCTCTGAGGATGTAAGACGTCGTGACATCTATAAATAGGTCTGTGTCATTCAAAGGTTGCCACTTTAGGGAATGATACACCCTTTTGTGGGGCTGGCATAGGGTATTTATGTATTAGGGACCCAATCGCGTGGGGTAGGATTTAGGGTACACTTAGTTCTGTCTATTCTATGGGGTACCGTCTGTTTCTGTTGGGTTTTAACACCTGTCTATTTCTGCATGGTACCGTCTGTTGGGGTGGTAAAGGCCCATTTACTAGTGTACACCTAATTCTAACATTCTGTTTCCATAAGGATTATTCTGTTTCTGTTCATGTACCTTCTGTTCGGGTGGTAAAGGCCCATTATTCTGTTTCTGTTTAGACATTAGGGTAACACCTAATCCTGTTATACTAGTATTAGTGCAGAGAAGTGAAAAGTAATAGCTTATATCATTCTGTTTCTTCCGTTTAACCTAAGTATATCTGCTACTCCTGTTATTGTTATCTCGCATCCAGTTTTATTTGCATGCCATGATTATTATTATCTGTTCATATGCTGGAAATCACTGGACTCGCCAGACTTTATGTCTGACCTCGGTTGTTTTCGCCCCTTTTCTTTCTGTTTCCCCCTAGGTTTCCAAGGAGGGAATACTTCAGCTTGATCCGGATTTCTTTTGCTTGAAGTACTTGAAGTGCTTAAAGTATGGCTTGACTCCTTATGGCATCTTCTGTGGGGATTATGACTTTAAAGTTTTGTACTCTAAGGGCTTTTGAAAAGGGCTGATATATATATATATATATATATATATATATGTATGTATATGTACTTGAGTGTTGGTAAAGTGATTTAGAAGGATGCAACCAAACTGATTTCTGTTTTCCGCTGTAATAAAGTTGTAAATTTTTCTAGTACTGCTTTATGTATCTGTTCTTGTAATATTCTGTTCTGTCTACTAAAACGCTCCATCAAAGTTAAGGCATTCCCTTTGTGAGTGACCTTGACGGAGGTGGGGTGTTACACTTGGTATCAGAGCTGAAGGTTACCAGATTGGGTAAAGTTTTTGAAATCTATTTTCCAAAAAGGTTTTAAAAGGAAGTATTTTCAAAAATAAAGTTTATTTTGAAAAACATAATCCCCAAAATCCACATATCTATCTTTTTAGTTCTCCGTTTTGAATCTTTTTCTTTCATTCCAGCATATCTGGGAATCTTAACTTTCCAGAGGGCGTGCCAATACCTGGCTGGTTCAGGAGGTACTTAGAGACTAGGGCCAACGATGCAGGCCCAGTAGATATTCCTCATCCAGCTGCAGCGATTCCTCCTCCTCCGCCCCCTCCTCGTGCAATTGCTTTTTCAAAGATCTGTAAAGATTTTAGGGCCACGAGTGGAAAGGATTTCAAGGGAACTGAATCATTCGTAGAAACGAGGAACTGGCTCAAAGAAACTGAGGATCTGTTCGTTATCTTCGAGGTGGACGATAGGCAGAAGGTACAATCGGCGGTATGGTTGCTCAAGGACGAAGCTTCCTAATTGTCGGAAGTCACTAATGCCAAGAGGCCGGTTGAAACATGGATGGATTTCAGAACAAGGTTTGAGATGAAATTCCTCTCGCAAGCTGAGCGAAGTCTATAATTGGAAAAGTTCTTATCTCTTAAGCAAGGAAGTATGACGGTTAAGGAATACGTCAACCAGTTCAACCAACTGGCTAGGTTCAGACTAGATTTAGTCAACACCCAGCATAAAAAGGCTCTACGCTTTGTTAAAGAATTGAACGAGCCACTGCACAACCTAGCCATGACCCATGTACCCATGGAAGTGACTTACGAGAGATTGGTGGACATGGAACTACTACACGAGGAAGACAAGGGCAAGAAAGAGGCAAAGAAGGAAGAACCACAGAACAAGAAAGCATGGCCCAAAAAGGAAACACAAAAGAAGGATGAGAAGTCTGAAGATAAGAAGGAGAAAAATTGCTTTACTTGTGGAAGCTCGACTCATCTGAACAAGGATTGCAGAAAAAGAAAGGGCACTTGCTTCAACTGTGGTGAGATGGGACACTTCACTAGGGACTGTCCAAAGAAACGAGGGCAAGGGTAGAGGGCAGGACCAACTTCTGGAGGGCAGAAAAACACTCTCGAGGCTAGTGGATAGGATATAAATAAGGAAACTTTCTGTAGGAGGTTTAATTTCTTTATCTGGTTGTTGAGTTAAAGCTCTTTTCTGATTCTGGCATTTTTACTGTAATCGATACTCTGCACTTGAATACTAGTATTGTTTCTGATTCCGCTGTAGACTCAGACCCATAAGGGTTATCACTCATCTAAGTGTGGTAAGTTGGATATCTGTGTTGAGCGTTAAGTTGACTATGACGCATACATTCTGGGTTTTTTATCATGCTTAGTTTCCTAAGAGTCATTCGGTAATCTGATCTGTACCAGTAATCTGTAAATATCTGAATATTTCTGATAAGGTTAAGATTTCCAGTTTTGACATTGTCTAAAGAGGGTAATCCTCTGGGTGACAATCTGATGTTGATATCGGTCTTCGGGGTCGATACTTAGGGGAATTATTCTCTCAACCAATGTCTAATGGGAACCAAGTTTTTGTTTCATTTGTACTCGCTTCCATCACTCGACTGTATCCTATCAATCGAGTCTTCGGCCTATAGATAGGAATCCTATGGATGTAAACATGTGTTTGAGACATGTTATGTTTGACGGTTGCAAGTGGATGCAAGTGGTTGCTAGCGGTTGCTCGTGGATGCACATACACACACTAGGCACTAGATCGGCTCAAAAACACTCTCATACTGCATATGGATGTGTGAACATTCTCAATTTTTGTGGATGTAAAATGATTGACTCATCACATGAATGTTGCATATGAATGAATGGATATCACTCATACAAGAATGATATGGATCAAATAGGAAAATTGCATACATGTTGGACTCATGGCACTGACATAATTCGCATTAAGGAGGTCAACTGAATCAGTGGACCGCCTGATCTTTGCACTAGATAAGGAACATATACACACACTTTTGCATATGTTCATACAACATTAGAAGTTTTCTAAGGACAATGGATGCTTGTGGATGATGGTTGAGTAGATGGATGACTGGATGGTAGGACGCATTCTTCTTAACTTGAAGATTTCGGGGACGAAATCCTTTAAGGAGGGAAGAATGTAACACCCCGTGAAACACCCCACCTCCATTAAGGTCACTCACAAAGGGAATGCCTTAACTTTGGTGGAGGTTTATAAGTAAAAGCCACAGATAAACTCAAGACAGATATAAATACACATAATTTTAAACAGCGGAAACCAAACAAACTCTTATTTCATCAATATGTGTATCAAACAAAAGATTTCCATAATTGTCTCAAAATACTTCCAACATTACAACCTCGTAACTGCCTTGATTATTAAAGAAGCATGAAAACATAAATAAAGTGACAAAAATCCCCATAGTGATATCCAAAGCCATTATCCAAGCAAGAAAGATCCAAATCATACATCTACGTTCTTGGTGCTTGTAAAGAGTCTGACTGAGTCGAGTTGTTTCCTCCCTGTGGCCCTAGGGGGAAACGAAAGAAAAGAAGACGAAAAGAAAATATGGTCATACATAAAGCCTGAGTAAATCTAGTAACTATTCAGTATGTGAATAAGAAAAGGGTATGATGGATGTAAACTAAAAATAGGAAAGTGTCACCAGCTAAGGAAGTGTCGAATGTACTATCACACCCGTACTATATCTCTGCACCTGTTTGAGTTTATTCTAACTGGCACCCCGTGGTGAGGGTGAAGTGATCCCCATTTTCTAAAGATCGGTTCCTACTCGCATTAACATGTGTCATACGGCCCCCAAGAATTGTAGATACCTATGCTGGTCCTACCATGGGGTGTATCAAGACCCATGGTGGCGGCCCCGACAAAAAACTAGAAGACATAGGTTATACTACTGGTATCCCCAGTGCCCTGGTTGTCTGCTCCGGAGTGTGTGCACGTCCGCACCCCGTTAGACCTGCACTGTGGACCCACCACAGTCGCTTGACCGCTTACAATTAGCCCAGTAATCGTGCCCCACCCTGCCTAGTTTCAGGGTACCGTTGGTACCTAACTTTGGGTTACTGCTGAAACGGGTCCCTCGTTACCAGGATTTTCTAGTCAAACATGTTAAGTGGTTAAGTGTCTGTATTTACCTAACCCCACCCATCAATTCTTGTTAACATGTTGAATTTGGTTAAGTGTTATAGTTGACTTAACCCTACCTTCTGTCCTTAGCCTCTTAGGAGCACCAGACCACTCACATTAGACAGGTATTGCTACGGTTACTGGATGTGCCGGTCGGTTCCGGGCAGGTTTACACCGTAGCTCAGTCTAACCTCGGGTCCTTATTGGGCTCAATGCTTAACCACCCACATTGGATAGGTATTGTTGTGCTTACTGGACAGCCGGGCAGGTCCGGGCAGGTTTACATCACAACTCAATCCAACCTCGGGTTAAGCATATCGTGTTTTTTAAATTTACATATTTTATTACTTCTCAACTATATGTAAATGTCATATCTTTTTATTTTTGGGTATTTCAATTCATACCGCTTATGTGTCATAATCATTGGCATGTGCCAAACATGCCAACATATATTTTCATATTTTACACCCAACGTTATTACCCCCGTTTGTTCGCAATGTTATAACATGTGTTGGGCTTGTCACAATTCAGCCCAACTTTATAAACGTGAGGAAAAGAGGAAATCAAGAACATGTAATACATAAAGGTGTGTGGCGCATGAACTTGCAATTTGGCGATTCAACTAACATATAACATGGGTCATGTGAACTTGCATTCAGATCAAAGTATGACTAAGTAGGTGACATATGAAATGGCATAGTTTAGGCAAATACAAACTTGTGTTTAAACATGTTTAACTTGGCATAATATCGACCACAAAACTAGCATGTTATATACTCATCAAAATGTACAATTTTTACATCTAATCACATAGCCTATTTCAACATTAACTTGCATAGTTTATGAAACCCAAACGATGTTTGACATAGATCCAATCATATTTTGCAAATAAACATGAACTTGCATTGTTTATGAAACATAGATCCAATTATACTTGCAAACATAGATCTAATTATACTTGCCAATAAACATAAGAATGATATCATAGGTTTTGGGTCATGTAGGCATAAAAGGTCTATAACATGTTTACATAAATTCTAATTTAGACTAAGGGAATATACATAGTCCATGCCATCGACATATACAAAAAGGGATCAATTTCTAGTTTTTGCCACAAACTTGCAAGTGCCATTGTTTTCATATACAATTGTTCAATAGGCTTGCATCAATCAATTTATGCCACAAACATCAATACACAAGTCATGATAGAACCATTACAATACAAAATTTATAAGATATAACAACACGATTCTATTTTCATTTACATCGAATAACATCACAGTTTTTATTCATATTTTGAAAGGTCACTATACTTACAACGAATGCAGAATCTCTAATTCTGGATTCTGAATTCTGAAACTGAGATGCGCTCCTTTGGGTGGACTAAAGTTGCGTTGATTGATTTGATTAAACTTTAATCTTCTTCTAAATTTGATTCGTCTCTTAGGCTTTAGTGTTGGCTTGTCTCTAGGCTTTCTAATTGACGGCCATTCCTAGTTCCTCTCCAGCAGCATGATGGCTTTTGTATTCTATTATTTGTGTGAATTTAGGGTTAGACTTGAGTTGTATTTATAGAATTTTAAATTGTTTTGAGCCGTCAGATGAAGATAGGAGGAATCTAGACCATACAAAGTTCAAAGAGCCAATCAAAAGGTGACACGTAAGCCCTAGTGACTCAGCCAAGCATCAGAATTCGACCAGACCCTGACCAGGCCAGCCAGGACCTGACCAGCAGGTCATTCTGACCTGGGCGCACTGGGCAGGTGCGCCAGGCCAAAATTGTACTGGCGCACTTCCCAAGTGCGCCAGTTCAACTTTGTTCTGGCACACTTCACAAGTGTGCCAGTGCATTCTGACCCGTTTTCTGGTTTTTCTGCCCAACTTCGTTCGTCCATATCTTCTTCATACGATATCTGTTTTACGCAAACTTGGACTCTATCTCAAGCAGAATTTCGGGACGAACGCAATGGAAGAACCCATTTACCTTGATTTCATCATTTATAATTAATTATACTTTAATTTGTGAAGCTTAACGTTATAGAATTCACGGGGTGTTACATTCTCCCCCCCCCCCCCCTTAAAAGGATTTCGTCCCCGAAATCTTCAAGTTAGGAAGAATGTATATCCTACCATCCAATAGTCCATCTACTCAACCAAAAAACACAGGCATCCACTGTCCTTAAAAGACTCCTAATGCTTCATGATCATATGCATAGTGTGTGTACATGTCCTTATCTAATGCAGAAATCAGGCGGTCTATTGATTCAGTTGACCTCCTTAATGCGAATCATGTAAGTGTCATGAATCCATTATGTATGCAAAATTTTCCTACTCATAATTCTACATGAGTGCACAACTATTCATACAAATGCGACGACCATATGACAGCATATCAAGTTTTCAACCATATACAAATAAGAATACATATATGCATATGCAATATGAAGTGATTGAGCCGATATAAGACCTAGGTTGTGTGTGTATATGTATCCACGAGAAACCACTAGCAACCACTTGCAGCCATCAACCATAACATGTTTCAAATACATGTTTACATCCAAAGGGGTTTCTACCTAAGGATAAAGGATAATATCGAGGAGATATACCTAAAAAGATAGATACAAGCACAACTTAAGAAAAAAGAGAGGTCAAAGATGTACCCTCAAAAAGAAAAGGGTATGCCGCGCGTATTCTATCCTCGGTTTGCCAAGTCGCGTCTTCCTCGGCGTCGCTCCACTAAACCTTAACGAGCTTCACTTCGCGGTTGCGTAGCTTTTTGATTTCAGTTCCTACAATTCGAGTTGGAACTCTCCTCATAGTTGCTTCACGTTCCACTTCGGCTTCTTCTAGAATGCTTGGCTCCACCACTTCCACTGATTCATGTAGACATTTCCGGAGATGAGAAACGTGAAAGACGTTGTGAATTCCAGCCAATCTTTCAGGCAGATCTACTCTATAAGCCATTTTCCCAATCTTCTCGATGATAGGGAACGGTCCTACAAATCTTGGTGCTAGCTTTCCTGCGGATCCAAAGCGAACGACGTTCCTTAAAGGGGATACCTTAAGGAAAACCCTGTCCCCAACCTCAAACTCAAGGTCGGTCCTTCTTTTGTCGGCGTAGGATTTCTGTCTGTCTTGGGCTGTCTTCATTCTCCTACGTATCAAATCCACTTTCTCTGTAGTTTCTTGAATCATGTCTGGCCTAAGTATAAGCTTATCTGTAGACTCCCACCAACAAGTTGGTGATTTGCACGGTCTTCCATACAAGGCTTCGAAGGGTGCCATGCCGATGGTAGCTTGGTAGCTGTTGTTGTAGGCAAATTCCACTAAAGGAAGGTGATCCTCCCACGTCCCTCCAAAGTCAAGAACGCAAAGTCTTAAAAGATCCTCTAAAACTCTATTTACCCTTTCCGTCTGGCCATCTGTTTGGGGTTGATAGGCCGTGCTCAAACATAGCTGTGTGCCTACAGCTTCTTGTAGACTCCGCCAAAACTCACTTGTGAAAATAGGGTCTCGGTCACTAACAATGCTGGAGGGTATCCCATGGAGTCGAACTATTTCCTTGAGACAAGGAGATGCTAGAGATGAGACAGTCCTACTCTTGATAGGTATAAGGTGGGCGCTTTTAGTAAGCCTATCCATTATTACCCAAATGCTAGTGTTGCCTCTTCTTGACCTAGGCAGGCCATCAATGAAGTCCATTGAAATGCTATCCCACTTCCACTGTGGGACCTCTAGAGGGTGAAATAGTCCTCCGGGCTTCTTTTGTTCTTCCTTAATCCGTTGGCAGGTCATGCACTTAGAAACGAAATCTGCCACGTCTTGCTTCATGCCGCTCCAAAAGAAAGTCCTTTTTATATCCTTGTACATCTTATCACCGCCAGGGTGTATAGTCATCTTGGAATGATGCGCTTCCTCGAGATCCTTCTTTGTCAACTCCCTTGCTTGTGGGATGCATAATCTTCCATCTCGCCTCAGCCAACCCTTATCATCGATGACATATCTACTGAGGTGACTAGAAGTCTCACCCCTAATAAGTTTATCAATCACACCAACAAGATGAGGGTCTTCACGTTGTGCAGCCCCTATTGAGTCTAAGAGAGTAGGGCGTACTTCGAGAGATGCTAAGAAACCCGGTACAAAATCCGAGGAGGGCCTAAAGTTAAAACTGGCTATATACTCCAAGTTTTGCCTTTCCACAAAGAGAGGGCTTAGGGTCAGTTTCTTTCGGCTCAACGCGTCTGCTACCACGTTGCCTTTTCTGGGAGTATAGGAAATTTCAAAATCATACGAGGCAAGAAACTCCATCCATCTTTGCTGCCTCAAGTTAAGATCCTTCTGGGAGAAGAGATGTTTCAACGATTTATGGTCAGTGTATAATTCAAACTTCTCACCTAGGAGATAATGGCGCCAAGACTTAAGTGCAAAGACGATGGCGGCCAACTCAAGATCGTAGGTTGGGTAGTTCTTTTCATGAACCTTCAATTGTCTTCCGCCATAAGCTACTACCCTTCCTTCTTGCATTAGAACAGTGCCTAGTCCCGTTCCACATACATCCGTGTATACTGTGAACATTTTGCTTCCGTCAGGCAAAGTTAGAACTGGGGCTATTGTAAGAGCCCTTTTTAATCGTTGGAAAGCAATGTCACAGTCCAAGTCCCAAGCGAATGCCAGATTCTTCTTTGTTAGCCTTGTGAGTGGGGCTGAGATTTTCGCGAAATCCATAATAAACTTTCGATAAAAACCAGCTAGCCCAAGAAAGCTTCGAACTTCGGTTGCATTTCTTGGTGTCTTCCAATCTTGCACTGCCACCACTTTCGCGGGGTCCACAGCTAACCCTTCTTTGGACACTATATGCCCAAGAAACCTTACTTCTTTTCTCCAGAAGTGGCACTTGCAGAATTTGGATTTTAGTTGATGTGCACGGTGAGTGTCCATGATTTCTTTCAGATGCTGAGCATGTTCTTCCTCATTCTTTGAGAAGATTAAGATATCATCTACGAAGACAACCACAAATTTGTTGAGGAATTCTCTGAACACCCTGCTCATTAGGTCTACGAAATAAGCGGGTGCGTTTGTCAAGCCGAAAGGCATGACAAGCCACTCGAAGAAATCGTCTGGGGTTCTGAACACTGTCTTATCAATGCTGTCATCGGCTACTCTTAGCTGATGGAACCCAGTTTCCAGATCAAGTTGGGAGAAGACCGTCGCACCTACAAGCTGATCAAACAAATCGCCGATTCGGGGAAGAGGGTGCCTATTTTTCTTGGTCAATTTGTTTAACTCCCTATAGTCGACACAAAGGCGAAGCGAACCGTCTGCTTTGGTTGCAAACACCACTGGAGCACCCCATTCTGAAATGCTTCGTCTAATGAACCCCTTTTCGAGAAGTTCTTTAACCTGCTTACTGAGCTCTTTCTCTCCCTTGGAGCCATGTGTCTGACAGGTAAAGCTACAGGCTTTGCGTTATCCACAAGATATATACGGAAGTCTATTTCCCGCCTCGGAGGTAAACCTTTCACTTCCTCAAAGACATCCGGATATTCGCGGACTACTCTAACTGATTGCAAATTCTCATCAGAAGCATCAAGCGACTCTAGATAACTAAGCATAACAGCATTCAAGGGATTACAAGAGATTTCTAGAGTGTTACCAAGCCAACTCAAGAGTCTGACTACTCTTTTCTCACAGTCAAGAATGGCACTATTACTGGATAACCAGTCCATGCCTAAGATCAAACCATATCACGAGAAGCCCAAAACAAAGGCACTACAACTAAACTCAATGCTGAGAATAGAGATTTTCAAACCCAAACAAACCATTGACAAGTAAGCGGAGCCCCCAATTGGATTTGAAACTACTAAGGGATCTTCTACCATACTAGTGTTTAGATGCAGAGATTCTACTAAGGCAGATGAAATAAAAGAGTGTGTTGCGCCAGAGTCAAAAAGTGTATGAACTGGATGATCATAAAGATAGACTACACTTTCTACAAAAATATTACTACCTCGTTCTCAAGATAGGATTGAGTAGATAAGCAGGATAAAACAAAGCATCTAGGAGAAGAAGTTAAAGAGGTACCCCCAGAAGGTTCTACTTGCGGGCCTTGCCCTTGCTTCTTAGGGCAGTTCCTAGCCATGTGTCCAGCTCACCGCAATGGAAGCAAGTAGCACTTATCTTCCTCTTCTTCTTTCTGCAGTCGTTCACCACATATCCAACAATGCCACAGAAATAAAATTTTCTTTTCTCACGTGTCTTATTATTATTGTTGTGGTCCTTTCCTCCTTGACTATTATCCATCTTCTTGTTTGACGATTCTTCCGTTTGCTGGTTCACGTAGAGGAGGAGGAGGAGTAAAAGCATCTGTAGCTGGGGAGTAAGTTCCCCAGACATGCTAAAACAGAAAGGAAAGATTCAAAACGAAGGATAGAGAGAGATAGTTAGGGCACAAGGCTTTGGGGGATTTTGTCTTTTTATAAATATAACACTTTTTCTAAAAGAATGCTTCTTTAAACTTTCTTTTTGAAAACAATTTTACAAAACTTTTATCTTGTCTGGTAAACCTATGCTCTGATACCAAGTGAAACACCCCACCTCCATTAAGGTCACTCACAAAGGGAATGCATTAACTTTGGTGGAGGTTTATAAGTAAAAGCCACAGATAAACTCAAGACAGATATAAATACACATAATTTTAAACAGCGAAAACCAAACAAACTGTTATTTCATCAATACGTGTATCAAACAAAATATTTCCATAATTGTCTCAAAATACTTCCAACATTACAACCTCATAACTGCCTTGATTATTAAAGAAGCATGAAAATATAAATAAAGTGACAAAAATCCCCATAGTGATATCCAAAGCCATTATCCGAGCAAGAAAGATCCAAATCATACATCTACGTTCATGGTGCTTGTAAAGAGTCTGACTGAGTCGAGCTATTTCCTCCCTGTGGACCTGGGGGGGAAACGAAAGAAAAGAAGATGAAAAGAAAATAGGGTCAGACATAAAGCCTGAGTAAATCTAGTAACTATTCAATATGTGAATAAGAAAAGGGTATGATGGATGTAAACTAAAAATAGGAAAGTGTCACCAGCTAAGGAAGTGTCGAATGTACTATCACACCCATACTATATCTCTGCACCTATTTGAGTTTATTCTAACTGGCACCCCGTGGTGAGGGTGAAGTGATCCCCATTTTCTAAAGATCGGCTCCTACTTGCGTTAACATGTGTCATACAGCCCCCAAGAATTGTAGATACCTATGCTGGTCCCACCATGGGGTGTATCAAGACCCATGGTGGCGACCCCGACACAGAACTAGAAGGCATAGGTTATACTACTGGTGTCCCCAGTGCCCTGGTTGTCTGCTCCGGAGTGTGTGCACGCCCGCACCCCGTTAGACCTGCACTGTGCAACCACCGCCGTCGTTTGACCGCTTACAATCAGCCCAGTAATCGTGCCCCACCCTGCCTAGTTTCAGGGTACCGTTGATACCTAACTTTGGGTTACTGCTGAAACGGGTCCCTCGTTACCAGGATTTTCTAGTCAAACATGTTAAGTGGTTAAGTGTCTGTATTTACCTAACCCCACCCATCAATTCTTGTTAACATGTTGAATTTGGTTAAGTGTTATAGTTGACTTAACCCTACCATCTGTCCTTAGCCTCTTAGGAGCACTAGACCACTCACATCAGATAGGTATTGCTACGGTTACTAGATGTGCCGGTCGGTTCTGGGCAGGTTTACATCGTAGCTCAGTCTAACCTCGGGTCCTTATTGGGCTCAATGCTTAACCACCCACATTGGATAGGTATTGTTGTGACTACTGGACAACCGGGCGGGTCCGGGCAGGTTTACATCACAACTCAATCCAACCTCGGGTTAAGCATATCGTGTTTTCTAAATTTACATATTTTATTACTTCTCAACTATATGTAAATGTCATATCTTATTATTTTTGGGTATTTCAATTCATACCGCTTATGTGTCATAATCATTGGCATGTGCCAAACATGCCAACATATATTTTCAAATTTTACACCCAACGTTATTACCCCCGTTTGTTCGCAACGTTATGACATGTGTTGGGCTTGTCACAATTCAGCCCAACTTTATAAACGTGAGGAAAAGAGGAAATCAAGAACATGTAATACATAAAGGTGTGTGGCGCATGAACTTGCAATTTGGCGATTCAACTAACATATAACATGGGTCATGTGAACTTGCATTCAGATCAAAGTATGACTAAGTAGGTGACATATGAAATGGCATAGTTTAGGCAAATACAAACTTGTGTTTAAACATGTTTAACTTGGCATAATATCGACCACAAAACTAGCATGTTATATACTCATCAAAATATACAATTTTTACATCTAATCACATAGCCTATTTCAACATGAACTTGCATAGTTTATGAAACCCAAACGATGTTTGACATAGATCCAATCATATTTTGCAAATAAACATGAACTTGCATAGTTTATGAAACATAGATCCAATTATACTTGCAAACATAGATCTAATTATACTTGCCAATAAACATAAGAATGATATCATAGGTTTTGGGTCATGTAGGCATAAAAGGTCTATAACATGTTTACATAAATTCTAATTTAGACTAAGGGAATATACATAGTCCATGCCATCGACATATAAAAAAAGGGATCAATTTCTAGTTTTTGCCACAAACTTGCAAGTGCCATTGTTTTCATATACAATTGTTCAATAGGCTTGCATCAATCAATTTATGCCACAAACATCAATACACAAGTCATGATAGAACCATTACAATATAAAATTTATACGATATAACAACACGATTCTATTTTCATTTACATCGAATCACATCACAGTTTTTATTCATATTCTGAAAGGTCACTATACTTACAACGAATGCAGAATCTTGAATTCTGGATTCTGAATTCTGAAACTGAGATGCGCTCCTTTGGGTAGACTAACGTTGCATTGATTGATTTGATTAAACTTTAATCTTCTTCTAAATTTGATTCGTCTCTTAGGCTTTAGTGTTGGCTTGTCTCTAGGATTTTTAATTGACGGCCATTCCTAGTTCCTCTCCAGCAGCATGACGGCTTTTGTATTCTATTATTTGTGTGAATTTAGGGTTAGACTTGAGTTGTATTTATAGAATTTTAAATTGTTTTGAGCCGTCAGATGAAGATAGGAGGAATCTAGACCATACAAAGTTCAAAGAGCCAATCAAAAGGCGACATGTAAGCCATAGTGACTCAGCCAAGCATCAGAATTCGACCAGACCCTGACCAGGCCAGCCAGGACCTGACCAGCAGGTCATTCTGACCTGGCTGCACTGGGCAGGTGCGCCATGCCAAAATTGTACTGGCGCACTTCCCAAGTGCGCCAGTTCAACTTTGTTCTGGCGCACTTTACAAGTACGCCAGTGCATTCTGACCCGTTTTCTTGTTTTCTGCCCAACTTCGTTCGTCCATATCTTCTTCATACGATATCCGTTTTACGCAAACTTGGACTCTATCTCAAGCAGAATTTCGGGACAACGCAATGGCGTAACCCATTTCCCTTGATTTCATCATTTATAATTAATTATACTTTAATTTTTGAAGCTTAACATTATAGAATTCACGGGGTGTTACACCCCGTATTTTCTGTGAACGTATAAGTAACAAATCAGAGAATAATTAATCTTTAAAATAAGAATCAAGGGAAACGGGTTGTGCCATTGTGTTCGTCTCGAAATTCTGCTTGGAAACAAGTCCGAGTTTTCGAGAAGCGGAGTCCGTATGAGGGAGATATGACCCTCCGAAGTTTCAGAGATTTTCAGAATCGAAAACAGCTCGAAAATTCGAATTCAAAATCCCAGAACAGGCTGGGCGGGAAAATTCCCGCCTATGGACCAGGTCGACCTGGGAGTCAACCATAGTGCCGACCTCCCAGGGGCCAGGTCGACCATAGTGTCGACCTGCTCCCGAAACCCAGTTTTTGAACCTGATTCATTCTGATGTTTCTGGTCTCGTTTTCAGTCTAGATTCGTCCGCCTAATCTTATATAAACAGCTCCCTAGCCCCATTCTCTTTACACCATTCTTCTCTGACCTTATGCTGCACAATTTCATTCCTATACTCTACCTCCGTTGTTATTAAATAAAATAATGGCGTCGTTACTCTGCTTGAATCAAAACTAGGATCTTCTTCCAATCTGAATAAAGTTGAAAGGGAACAACTATTTTCTAATCTAATCGATAGTCTACGCCAAAGGAATGCTATTAAGTGTCAGTACTCAGATACCAGAAATCAAGACTTTCCTTTTTTATTGTGAGTACAGTTATTTTCAGATATGAACTTTAATTATGATCTTGACGTGGTTATAAATCTGAATCTGAGGTTATGTATATTCTTATCTGTCAGATCTGTTTTTCTGTGACTATTCTGCACCTCTTCCTTTTTTCTGTTCTATAGCCAGGCTACTACGAGCCTGCGCCGAATCTCATAAGAGATTAACGCACGAACGCTAAATTTGGGGCAAATAACGAATAATGCATAATTGGACATGAAATTGTTGCCTATGAGACTATTGCCTATGACTATGATTCATGCCTATGAGACTATTGCCTATGACTATGACTCATGACTATGAGACTATTGCTTATGATATTGAATAAGAAACAATTGTGATTAGTCGACCATGACTATTGTGGTTAGTTGCCTATAACTATTGTAGTTAGTTTCTTATGCCTATTCCCTTAATTATGTTAGATCTCATAATTAGTGTGTAACCTGGCTAGTTTATTCCCATTCATTGTTATGTACATCGAGCCTATTGGAGCCATTATTATTGTATTTGGTTCATTATTGCATGCCTATTCTTTTATATCAATTCTTGTGATTATCCCCTACTCCTTTTGTTAGTGCCATTTCATGAGTACTTAGAGAACTTGTGGAAACATGTTATACGGGGATTGGGCGTAGCTTTATTAAGTTAATTTGGCATAATAAATGTGTTGGCATAATCTGAATTGGCTATAATAGTGAATGATTAACATGTATATTAGTCTTGGACATAAATGGTGAACTAGAATATTAAATCTATTTTTGACATGAACTGCAAATGGGAATATTAAGACTAAAATTTGGGGCATATATTGTATTATGAATTATGACCTCGATTTGGGCATGTAAGTTTAGGCTAAATTTATGATTAGGCAAGATATGTAAATAGAGTTTTAGATATATATAATATGCTAAATCTGTTAAATTGCCTAATCCGTTATCTGCTAAAGCTATTGAATTGCCTAAACAGCTAAATCTGTTATCTGCTAAATCTGTTGAATTGCTTAAACTGCTAGATCTACTATCTGTTGAATTGTCTGATCTGTTGAAAACTAGATAATGGTAATCTGGATATGGAAATCCGTAGACTCGACCTAAGATTTAGTAAAACATGGAAATTTGATTAATCTGCTGTATCCTGTGAAGAAGTTTAATCTGTTAAATAAACAGAATTAGTCTGATATCTGTAAAAATATGTATTGGAATGAATTGGCTATGACACGAGGTTAGACTCTGTTTGCGGTGGAAGCCTTCCCGGAACCAACTGGCTTAACCGGCGACCGCAAACTGTCAGTCTAATGTGAGAGGTCGTAGGCATAACTAAAATATGCTTAGACACGAGGTTAGGTCTGGCTTGTGGCAGAAGTCTGCCTGGAACCGCCCGGCATATCCAGCGGCCACAAGCTACTGACCTAATGTGAGAGGTCAGTGCATTAATATTTAATTAATGCAAATCTGGGATAAATATGATGTCTAAAACGTTTTGGGTGAATAGGGTTAAACCAACCGGATTGATGAATTTAACAAACCCGTTTCATAAGTCGGTGGGCCCAATACAAAGTTAGACAATCTGTAAGTCTGTTAAGAACTGTGCATCTGATCCGTTAGTATGAAAACCTGTTAACATGATTTTCTGATCTGTGAACTAGTTGACCTGAACTCTGTATGTCTGAAAACTTGTAAACAAGTTAATCTGAATTCTGTTAGTCTGGGGACACAAGGTTAGGAGGGAAAAATACTTGTGTCATCTGTTGTTTGGGACCCATATTAGTCAGTAACCCTTTCTGGTATCAAAACTATGACCCAACAGTAGGTAGCGTCCGGGCACGCTTACTGAACTAATTATAAGCGGTTCATTCTGATAATGGCGAGGGGTGTTGATGGTGCGTTCCAATCGGGTCATGTGCGTGCATGGATCTCGGTCTGCCTCTGAGGATGTAAGACGCCGTGACATCTGTAAATAGGTCTGTGTCATTCAAAGGTTGCCACTTTAGGGAATGATACACCCTTTTGTGGGGCTGGCACAGGGTATTTATGTATTAGGGAGCCGATCGCCTGGGGTAGGATTTAGGGTGCACTTAGTTCTGTCTATTCTATGGGGTACCGTCTGTTTCTGTTGGGTTTTAACACCTGTCTATTTCTGCATGGTACCGTCTGTTGGGGTGGTAAAGGCCCATTTACTAGTGTACACCTAATTCTAACATTCTGTTTCCATAAGGATTATTCTGTTTCTGTTCATGTACCTTCTGTTCGGGTGGTAAAGGACCATTATTCTGTTTCTGTTTAGACATTAGGGTAACACCTAATCCTGTTATACTAGTATTAGTGCAGAGAAGTGAAAAGTAATAGCTTATATCATTCTGTTTCTTCCGTTTAACCTAAGTATATCTGCTACTCCTGTTAGTGTTATCTCGCATCCAGTTTTATTTGCATGCCATGATTATTATTATCTGTTCATATGCTGGAAATCACTGGACTCGCCAAACTTTTTGTCTGACCTAGGTTGTTTTCGCCCCTTTCTTTCCATTTACCCCCTAGGTTTCCAAGGAGGGAATACTTCAGCTTGACCCGGATTTCTTCTGCTTGAAGTACTTGAAGTGCTTAAAGTATGGCTTGACTCCTTATAGCATCTTTTGTGGGGATTATGACTTTGAAGTTTTGTACTCTGAGGGCTTTTGAAAAGGGCTGATATATATATATATATATATATATATATATAAATGTACTTGAGTTTTGATAAAGTGATTTGGAAGGATGTAACCAAACTGATTTCTGTTTTCCACTGTAATAAATTGTTAATTTTTCTAGTACTGCTTTATGTATCTGTTCTTGTAATATTCTGTTCTGTCTACTAAAACGCTCCATCAAAGTTAAGGCATTCCCTTTGTGAGTGACCTTGACGGAGATGGGTGTTACATTATAAATCATCATCAAAACACCAATGAACTACTTAGGAAAATTCTCCAAATATCAACATTTATAACTCATAAGAGTTTACAACCTAAAAGTGAACACTAAATTTAAAATGCAACTAAGTAGCTTTTATACTACAAGTGGATATTCAACATCAACATATCAACATAATTTGGATCCAAACATCGAACAACAATAAAGTCATCAGAAATAACAAATGGATCAAAAACAACAAAAATTGCACATGCATCAACAAATATGCTATGTTTTCTAACTAATATATAAGTATTTAGGTGCTTAAAACTCTAACCCCCTGGCTAAGTGTAATTTGACCATTTCGGTCAAGGGTATACACACACACATATGTATATACAAGACTCCCCCGATTTGAGTTTCACATTGAAGCAAATACTGGCACAACAAGCAACAATCATGTGTCATAGGCTTCTAAACAGTAACTCGAAATGTGAAAGCAATTTGTCATGTATCGCACATTTTACTAATTATCTTACTACAGGTCAACCTACTTCACACTAAACAACAAATAACTTCAATCAATGTGTAGTTTAGTACAAATAACTTCAAACAATGTGTAGTTTAGTATATATAAAATACTTGGTTTTAATAAAATGAGTTTGTAAAATTATTTTGAAAACGTTTGGATTACGTCTTTTAAATATTTATATTTTTGAAATATATGTATAATATGGCCTTAAGACAATATTTATTTCCAAAACAAATCGATAAAATCCATTTTTGTCTCAAAGCGGTAAGGAAGCCTATATACATAGTTCTTAAGGAAATCATTTTATAAAACATTTATATATCAAGAATATATGAAATTTCAGCATGAAACCATGCTTAAATTCTACACAATTTTGCAAACCCGAAGTATGGATTTTGTGTATGGCTTTCGTCAACTGGATTGAAGCCATAAGTAAAACATCACCAAAAACATCACAAAAATTATCAGCCTAGCACAATACAATCCCTGAAAATCATAGAGCAATAAAAAAGGCAAAAATCATGAATATATAATGCATACATACATTAAAATATGTATAAAAAAATCCTTAAGGAAAACAGATGTCTGGTTTCTAAATCAGACCTTTGGAATACATGAAACCCGACGTTTGGTATCAAGATCAGATGTTTGGAACACATGTTATATCATGCCCCTAACATGATTATGAACATGTGGAAAATAACCAGACGTTTGACTTTTGTTTCAGTCTTTAAATCTTGACAAGAACCATATGTGTGGTTTATAATCTAGACATCTAATTCATTGTTCAGGAGTAGAACTTGAACAAAGTCAGGAAACCTCTCCGGATTCCATTTTCAGACAAAATTCAGGTGAACATATGACTTCAGATTATGCTGAAAATTGACAATCGAAAAGTTTAACAACATAACTACCAATTGAAAAGGAATTACATAAAACATACAAGAATTAGGGGAGACATGATGCATCAAAGATGAACCCAGGTGTAACACTGTAACAACCTGAAAATCTGGGCCAGCTTAAATTTTTTATTTTGGCAATTTTAGCGAATTTTGAACATTTAAAATAGATGATTTTAAATAATATCGATGAGAAATTTATTTTGGAATGAATTCGACGTATATATATTATATACATCGTCGTTAGAATATAAATAATTATTTATAATTATAAATAGAATTGAAAATGGCGCGGTAGTTCGATAATTCGATTTCAAACTTCAATTGAATGTACCGGGTGCAAAACAATCCGGATTTTAGTGAAACCAAAAACAATAGGATCTAATTGATGATATCTTTCCAACGAATCCGAAAGATTGAAATAGCGGGAATCAAAAGATATGTCCAGTTGAAAATTCTGAATAGTCGCTATGGAATTCAGGCCCTTAAGAATAGACATTTTGCAAACGACCTTGGATTTCGATGAAACCACTTTTTTTGGATCCGCAGTGTCAAGTTATTGTTAGATTCTAAATTTCATAATTTTCTGGACCAATATGTGAGCTTGGCAAAGGAAAACGCGTTTGACTAGTTTCAGTTGATTTTAATCGACTGGAAAATGGCCATTTTTCCAGTGGTCTCAGAATTTGACGAAACTAGTTTTGTTAGGACCGTATCGTCAATACGAAGCTAGAAAATATTTTTCTGGAATTTATAGAGTTCGTATGTGACCCCGGTAAATTGAAATGAGCGTTCATATTCAATATATAGAGTTATATGTTGATTTTAACGGAAACTGATCGAAACGATCAAATCAGCTTACGATACATATACCATTGTGTTCGGAATGGGGGTAATTAGCTATGGACAACAGGCGGTGGGTACGATTTCGAGGTCGAATAAAAAGTTAACTTTTTGGAATTAAAATAATTAAATATAAAATTCCTCTCTTCCCTTATTCCTTTATCTGGACACCCCCTTTTCAAAAATCGATTTCAGATGAAAGAAAAAAAAAACAAAAGCTTGATCGAAGAACAGAGCCGCCGCTCCTGCTCGACGCCGCCAGGCGATCTCCACCCCAGACCGCCACCTCGCGTCAGCACCTCCGTCCATCGCTTCTCCCCCCTCGACGCTCGCTCTCCATCCCCTGTCTCCAGCTCGCAAAACCCCCAAGGCCACCCCACTTGCTCACCGACTCCGACCCCCTACCAATGCAACTCCGACTCCCTCCACACAGGCCTCGCGCGAAGGAACACTCCACCATCGAACCCTTTTCCGAATCGAAACCCCGCCACCTGTAGGAGCAACCGCGACCCCCCCCCTCGGCCTTCGATTTCGACTGTAAGCCCTTTTTTTACTTATTTATTTTTATTTTATTTCTTTTTTTCCTATGTAATTGGTATTAGCAAATTAAAAAAAAAATCAGATTTTGTATATTTAAATAAAATAGGAAAGTTTAGATTTTTGTATTAGGAAAATTTTAGATTTTTATTATGAGAAAGGAGTGATTTTTATTAGCAAAAAGATTATATTTTTATAATTAGGAGGAAAGGACTTTTATGATAATAAAGTTGGGATTTTTATAATGTAAGTAGCAAATATAAAAATACCATTTTATATAAGTAGTGTATTAAAAATATCATCTTTTATATTGTAGGAGTATAAAAATATAATTTTTATATAGGTAAGATAATAAAAATAGGATCTTTATATAATAGAAGAAATAAAAATATTATTTTTACTTATGTAGAGTATTAAAAATATAATTTTTATATTTTTAGAACAATAAAAAATATATTTTTTATTTAATTAGAATAATAAAAATATAATTTTTATTGTGGTGGAAGATTAAAAATATAATCTTTATATTTGAAAAGGCGAAATCTTTATATTTGAAAAGGCGAAAACTTTATATTTGAAAAGGCGAAATCTTTATATAGAAAATAGCATGATAAAAATATAATCTTTATTATATGAATACCGTTGTAAAAATAGAATTTTTATCTATATTGTAGCGAAATAAAAATTCAATTTTTATATATGTAGCGAAATAAAAATCTGATTTTTATTATGTTGAAGTAAAAATGAGATTTTTATAGCGATGAAATAAAAATTCGATCTTTATATGAGAAGTAGAAATATAAAAATATAATTTTTATATAGAATGAAGCGTTGTAAAAATAAATGAAGTACAAATAAAAATATGAATTTTTATTTATTGAATGAAGCAATAAAAATATAATTTTTATTTGAACAGCGTGAAAAGGACTGAATTGGAATTTCAACAAATTCAGATGATTCAGCAATTCAAAAGCAAAGCACGGAGGAGTGGAACCCTCGGTGAGAATTTCTCACTCTTCAATTTCTTTTCTAGTTATATATTTATATATACTAGGATGCAGACGGTGCTTAGCAGCACCCGACACCCGTCATCCACAGACCGTGGATGGCTTGTTTGTTTGATTGATGTGTTGTGAAAATTGTTTGTGATGTTGATGTGAAATCGATAATAAATGTAGATAGTTGAAATAAATTAATTATCGTTAAAAATATAATTTTTAACGTGAAAGTGAATAAATGAATATTTATAAACAAATCGGCCGATTTGTTTATATACACTGATTTGACTGATATTGATTGGGACGATAAATTTTACACATCGCCCAACTGCACAAATAAAAATATATGTATGTTGAGTTGAAACCCCACATGGGTGTTGGGATGATATTTGGGTACACTAATCCCAATTATTTAATTGTATGTCGATCGATTGGTCGACAAACTGTGTAAGCGTCGATCATTTATATTTGATGCTTATGCAGTTGTGTGGTGCACCTTGGATGATGGTTGATTGTTTATCATTGCTATTATATATATGTGGTGTATGAAATCCATATAATTAACATTATATGGTGATTGATTGAGCCTCATTCCAATCGGGAAAATAATGAATATTATAAAAGAAAATTCATGTGTTGAATATAAAAATAGTCATGTGTTGATGATGTTTATGTGTTGAAACTATTCCTATGTTGAGTAAATTATTTTAACAATAAAATTTACATCTTTATCATATTTAAAATTAGAACTACTTCACGGTGGAGTCTAATTAAAAATAAAACGATAGATACCATGATTTTATAAAATATTTTACAAAACAAAAATAGTCGTGTGTTAAAAGAAATATAGATTCATGTGTTGAATAGAATAAATATTCATTTGTTGAATAGAATAAAGAAGTTTTTGAAAAATATAAAGCCGTGTGGATTAGAGATGCGTTATTTTGACGCGAACGATATTTATATCGATTGTATTCGTTTTATAATGAATATTGAAAAGTGATTTCAAAATTTAATATTTTGAAATGACTTCAAATTGAATTAAATTGAAATTGAATTAAAAACGAATTGAAATCGTTTTGAATGAAATTTAAAACGAACTGAAATTGAATTGAAATCAATTTGAAATGAATTCGAATTGAATTAAATAAAAGGTAAATTCAAATTGAATTGAATTGGAACGAATTAGAATTTGAATTGAAACGAATTTGAATTCGAATTAAATAAGATTGAAATGAATTCGAATTGAATTGAAATCAAATCGATTTGAAATTGAAGATGAAGTTAAAATTGTTTTTGAAACGAATTTAAAACGATTTATAAAATACGTTTTAAAAGGAAATCGACGAAATATATATATAATATATATATTATGTATATAATGGCCTGAATAGTACGCGCCGCGCCGCGGCAGTTCATGAATTTCGACCATTGACTTCGAATTGATGTTGCGGGAGATCCGGCCGTCTGATTCTCCTAAAACAGGAATCGTTGGGTTCGTATCGAAAAGAGCTTTCCAACGAATATTCGAAATTTGAAATCTAACGGTTGGATTTGGAATTATGTCCAAATCAATTTCAGAAAAGGTCGATGTAAGTGCAGTTCGATGGCCGTTGTTGGAAATCGACTGTACGGGCCTTGATAAAATTATTAAAAATATTGATAATTTGTGTAAAATCATAATATATGAATTGGAAAGAACTGGGATGAAGAATTCCACATTTGAAAGGATAAAAATAGATTTTTATCGAAATGAACTAGTTTTGAACTAGAATTAAAATTAATTTATTTTTAAAATAAATAAATTGAATTTGAAAGTGATTTTAAAAATAATCAATATTCCCAATACGTGAATTGGGCTGGAGTTGAATCGAAATTATCTTCGGAATATTTCGATGTTGGATTTCGTGACCATACAGATATTGTTATGGGAATTTGAAAGATATATTTTATATCGTTATTTCCAATACGATATTTGTTGGTTTCAGAATTTGATATTGAATATAAGCCGATATATTTTCTATTCAAAGCCTTGTATTTAATATCGAATGTGATTTGGGTTTATCGTGAATCGTGATTTATATGACATTGGTTCTTTAACCCAGTTAGAGGCAGGATATTGATTTTTGAAAAGATTAAAACTAAGTGGAATTTTAATGAATCTTTAATTAGATTAAAAGTTGAATTGATAATTTAAATTATCAAATCTGAAAGGTGATCGAGAATGGAGTACCACCAATTTTGCTCCAAAGCGATAGTTAAATCTTTAATTAGATTTGAACGTGAAATGGTAATTAATTTTACCGATAACACCGTGGTGTTAGATGTGGAGTATTACCAGTTTTCTCCATGGGATATATAGGTTGGGATTGGGAAATAAAATAAATAATTACATCGGTGTGGCTCGCTAATCCCAACTAGTTTGAAATGATATCCAAAGGAAGATTAAAGAATAAATTTAGAAGAATTTATCTTGGATAAAATTAATGGGAACCTTTCCATAAGAATGTGATTTTGTGAATAAAAGAATATTCTGAATTGGAATGAGGTGTTTGTGTAACATTTGTTTATCATATACATGGGTTATTCAGAAAGGCTGGGTTTATACCCATTCTGAATAACCGATTCGACGAGATGTCGATGAAGAAGACGGTGGTTGAAGACCGGAAGTCTTCACATCGTTTGGGTGATTAGTGATGATCTCGATTGGGCTGTACACCCAAGATGAGGGAAACAGTTGGTGATCATCCAGACGTACTTGGAGATGGATGGATATGCGAGGAAAGTGCCTCCGGTTTTGTTCAGACCCAGAACGAACTTGTAAATGGATTGTGTGCCTGACATTGGATTTTATTCTGTGTTGATTGATATCTATTAAATATACATCTGTTTGGCGGCGGAGAATTTATTCTCTTGCTTAACGCCCTTCTCTGAGACGTACGAGCTCAGAGGTTGTATATCGATGGACATCAGTCGCATGGAGTGAATTGCCAGTGTGGCACGCGTAAGTGGCAATTGATCAGGGCTTCTGTTGAAAAGCAAAGTCTTGTGGTTGATGATCAAAGAACGGCATGTGTGGCGTAGCTTTGTGTATAACGTGAATTCGCGAGCCTCACACCTCGGTATGAGTCAAAAACGGGAGACGGACCGCTGGGAGAGCAGGACGTTTCTTTCTAGCTAGGGTGGTGTTAGTGACCTACCAGCCCTGACATTTATATACTTTTCACCTGTGTGGTTGTTGGAATGCGAGGCGCCTCGGATATAGGTCTGTAAGGACCGGGAAACGTGTGTTCAGGAATTACCAATCCTCAAAAGTAAGAGAGGACTGGCCCAGCCGATTCCAAGGATCAAAGTAGGGTCTTGGGACATTTGCTAGAGTGTCTCGAACACGGAGAGGAGCTTGCCCCTTGCCTCGACTCATGATGGAATCCAATTTCCAATACGTGATATTGCAGTTTTAATTGTAGAACTAGTATGGCGACATGATATATGGTACCCATGCAGTCTATAATTGATATTTATGATTGAAATGTTTTGACACTATACACCTATGATAGTATCAAATGATTTGTTTTAAACGTATCAAGCATTATTTGGCTATTATAAGGGAAAACCCTATCCTACGGCTTGCGTTGCATTGTGTGATGGGACCTGGGTCTTATAATAGCTTCATTTTTCCAAAGAGCATTGCGTTGTTTTGTTATATGCACTAGTATTCTTGGGAGGAAACCCGTTCCATGTTATACGGCGTGGTCCCTTGAATTACTCTCTTCTAAAGTAAAGTTTTAAATAAATGTTTTAGTTCTCACACCAGTCCCATGACCGACCTGGAGTTTATTGTTTTAACCTAAACTTTGGGTGCCCTTATTTCGAGACGGGCAGCTAGTAGTTTTGGTTTTGCAGATTTATATTCACAGGATCCTGATTTACAGCTGGAACGATGCTCGGAAAGCTCTGTATCCGTGTATTACTTCTAGTTGTGTTTTTGTATCATTTTCCGCTGCGATGTATTTAAATGTAATTTAAATCTCTGATATTTGTCGAATGTAATTTATTCACTTATACTCTGTATATTCTTGTATCTGAAGGAATTGTCGTAATATACAATGAAATGTTCTTCTGTTTGCGTTCTGATTTGTCCTGTTCTCAAACGATCAGGGGTTTTCGAACGATCTTAGTCGGTTTAACGATCGATTCGGATCGAGCGAAATTCCTTGCCGTTACAGTTGGTATCAGAGCTTTGATTTACAGAGATCGAGAACAAGGCACATTAGAACCAAACGAAAGAATTCATCAGATATTGGATTAGTAATATCCAATTAGAACGACTCGTTAGAGATAGGATCAGTAGTATCCTAGAACGAGTGTGAAGAGTATATTTTTCAAACAAAACAATATTGTTTTGAAAATTTAAATCGTTTTAAACGTATTTGATTATTTATTTATTTTGAATTTGGACAATCGAGTATATATAGATTTCGCATATACGCGTCATGAACGTATATTCGAGGTTTTAATATACTGGATAGATATAGAATCACATTCTTGACACCCGGGGATAATTCTGGTGATGT
Organism: Allium sativum; assembly: GCA_030737875.1. Taxonomy (NCBI): domain Eukaryota; kingdom Viridiplantae; phylum Streptophyta; class Magnoliopsida; order Asparagales; family Amaryllidaceae; genus Allium; species Allium sativum. The sequence continues at coordinate 178,119,822 of CM060912.1, forward strand.
GGCCACATCATCAGTATTTATATTCGAGTGACGAATGTGTGATATCTATATATTTCCATTAGGCTGGTGTGAGAACCAAAACTTATATAGATAGATTTATTTGTTGTGAATTGGCATCAAAAACATGATTTTCTGTATATGTATCAAAATTATGAATTTGAAACTCTAATTCACTAATTGATTGATGTTTGTGTTGGTTGTTATTTGTTTGATAATTTTGAACCATTTAGCCTAATTGAACCAAATATTGAATTGTATTGAAAATTGTTCACATTTGCTTGCATATACATGTACTTACATTGAACAGGTCATAGCAAGGAGGCGAGAGCAGAGAATAAAATTTGTTTCCCCGACAAATAGGTACATATTTACTATAATTTACTGTTTTGTTTCGGTGATGATGATTTTATGAGCCTATTGGCTAGCCGCTTGGCTTTTTCTTTTTCTTTTTGAGATCAGAAGGCCTATATGGCAAGTTCGGGATTTTCACGTGGCTCCCGGTGCAGGGGAGGTTATGGCGAAATTTTTCGAAAATTTAGGGTGTTAGCCAAATTTTAGAAGAATTTGAAAATTCTCAGAAACATAAAAGTTAGAGAATGAAAGCCAGATCGAACGTAGTGTTGATTAATCAAACCACTTTCGACTTTGTTCCTTTTCGGGGACGAAAAGTTTTAAGTGGGGGAGATTGTAACAACCCGAAAATCTGGGCCAGTTTAAAATTTTTATTTTGGCAATTTTAGCGAATTTTGAACATTTAAAATAGATGATTTTAAATAATATTGATGAGAAATTTATTTTGGAATGAATTCGACGTATATATATTATATACGTCGTCGTTAGAATATAAATAATTATTTATAATTATAAATAGAATTGAAAATGGCGCGGTAGTTCGATAATTCGATTTCAAACTTCAATTGAATGTACCGGGTGCAAAACAATCCGGATTTTAGTGAAACCAAAAACAATAGGATCTAATTGATGATATCTTTCCAACGAATCCGAAAGATTAAAATTTCATAGCGTGAATCAAAAGATATATCCAGTTGAAAATTCTGAATAGTCATTATGGAATTCAGGCCCTTAAGAATAGACATGTTGCAAACGACCTCGGATTTCGACGAAACCACTTTTGTTGGATCCGCAGTGTCAAGTTATTGTTAGATTCTAAATTTCATAATTTTCTGAATCAATATGTGAGCTTGGCAAAGGAAAATGCGTTTGACCAGTTTCAGTTGATTTTAATCAACTGGAAAATGGCCATTTTTTCAACGGTCTCAGAATTCGACGAAACTAGTTTTGTTAGGACCGTATCGTCAATACGAAGCTAGAAAATATTTTTTCTGGAATTTATAGAGTTCGTATGTGACCCCGGTAAATTGAAATGCACGTTCAAATTCAATATATAGAGTTATATGTTGATTTTAACGGAAACTCATTGAAACGATCGAATCAGCTTACGATACATATACCATTGTGTTCGGAATGGGGGTAATTAGCTATGGACGACAGGCGGTGGGTTCGATTTCGAGGTCGAATAAAAAAGTTAACTTTTTGAAATTAAAATAATTAAATATAAAATTCCTCTCTTCCCTTATTCCTTTATCTGCCCCCCTTTTCAAAAATCGATTTCAGATGAAAGAAAAAAAAGGCAAAACAAAAGCTCGATCGAAGAACGGAGCCGCCGCTCCTGCTCGACGCCGACCAGGCGATCTCCACCCCAGACCGCCACCTCGCGTCAGCAACTCCGTCCATCGCTTCTCCCCCCTCGACGCTCGCTCTTCTTTCCCTTTCTCCAGCTCGCGAAACCCCCAAGGCCGCCCCACTTGCTCACCGACTCCGACCCCCTGCCAACGCAACTCCGACTCCCTCCACCAAGGCCTCGCGCGAAGGAACCCTCCACCATCGAACCCTTTTCCGAATCGAAACCCCGCCACCTGTAGGAGCAACCGCGACCCCCCCCCCCCCCACCGGCCTTCGATTTCGACTGTAAGCCCTTTTTTACTTATTTATTTTTATTTTATTTCTTTTTTTCCTATGTAATTGGTATTAGCAAATTAAAAAAACAGATTTTGTATATTTAAATAAAATAGGAAAGTTTAGATTTTTGTATTAGTAAAAATTTAGATTTTTATTATGAGAAAGGAGTGATTTTTATTAGCAAAAAGATTATATTTTTATAATTAGGAGGAAAGGACTTTTATGATAATAAAGTTGGGATTTTTATAATGTAATAGCAAATATAAAAATACCATTTTATATAAGTAGTGTATTAAAAATATCGTCTTTTATATTGTAGGAGTATAAAAATATAATTTTTATATAGGTAAGATAATAAAAATAGGATCTTTATATAATAGAAGATATAAAAATATTATTTTTACTTATGTAGAGTATTAAAAATATAGTTTTTATATTTTTAGAACAATAAAAATATAATTTTTATTTAATTAGAGTAATAAAAATATAATTTTTATTGTGGTGGAAGATTAAAAATATAATCTTTATATTTGAAAAGGCAAAATCTTTATATTTGAAAAGGCGAAAACTTTATATTTGAAAAGGCGAAATCTTTATATAGAAAATAGCGTGATAAAAATATAATCTTTATTATATGAATACCGTTGTAAAAATAGAATTTTTATCTATATAGCAGCGAAGTAAAAATTCAATTTTTATATATGTAGCGAAATAAAAATCTGATTTTCATTATGTTGAAGTAAAAATGAGATTTTTATAGCGATGAAATAAAAATTCGATCTTTATATGAGAAGTAGAAATATAAAAATATAATTTTTATATAGAATGAAGCGTTGTAAAAATAAATGAAGTAGAAATAAAAATATGAATTTTTATTTATTGAATGAAGCAATAAAAATATAATTTTTATTTGAACAGCGTGAAAAGGACTGAATTGGAATTTCAACAAATTCAGATGATTCAGCAATTCAAAAGCAAAGCACGGCGGAGTGGAACCCTCGGTGAGAATTTCTCACTCTTCAATTTCTTTTCTAGTTATATATATATACTAGGATGCAGACGGTGCTTAGCAGCACCCGAATGGATGGCTTGTTTGTTTGATTGATGTGTTGTGCAAATTGTTTGTGATGTTGATGTGAAATCGATAATAAATGTAGATAGTTGAAATAAATTAATTATCGTTAAAAATATGATTTTTAACGTGAAAGTGAATAAATGAATATTTATAAACAAATCGGCCGATTTGTTTATATACACTGATTTGACTGATATTGATTGGGACGATAAATTTTACACATCGCCCAGCTGCACAAATATAAATCTGTGTTTGTTGATTTGAAACCCCACATGGGTGTTGGGATGATATTTGGGTACACTAATCCCAATTATTTAATTGTATGTCGATCGATTGGTCGACAGACTGTGTAAGCGTCGATTATTTATATTTGATGCTTATGCAGTTGTGTTGTGCACCTTGGATGATGGTTGATTGTTTATCATTGCTATTATATACATGTGGTGTATGGAATCCATATAATTAACATTATATGGTGATTGATTGGGCCTCATTCCAATCGGGAAAATAATGAATATTATAAAAGAAAATTCATGTGTTGAATATAAAAATAGTCATGTGTTGACGATGTTCATGTGTTGAAACTATTCCTATGTTGAGTAAATTATTTTAACAATAAAATTTACATCTTTATCATATTTAAAATTAGAACTACTTCATGGTGGAGTCTAATTAAAAATCAAACGATAGATACCATGATTTTATAAAATATTTTACATAACAAAAATAGTCGTGTGTTAAAAGAAATATAGATTCATGTGTTGAATAGAATAAATATTCATTTGTTGAATAGAATAAAGAAGTTTTTGAAAAATATGAAGCCGTGTGGATTAGAGATACGTTATTTTGACGCGAACGATATTTATATCGATTTTATTCGTTTTATAATGAATATTGAAAAGTGATTTCAAAATTTAATATTTTGAAATTAATTCAAATTGAATTAAATTGAAATTGAATTAAAAACGAATTGAAATCGTTTTGAATGAAATTTAAAACGAACTGAAATTGAATTGAAATCAATTTGAAATGAATTCGAATTGAATTAAATAGAAGGTAAATTCAAATTGAATTGAATTGGAACGAATTAGAATTTGAATTGAATTGAAATGAATTCGTATTGAATTGAAATCAAATCGATTTGAAATTGAAGATGAAGTTGAAATTGTTTTTGAAACGAATTTAAAACGATTTATAAAATATGTTTTAAAAGGAAATCGACGAAATATATAATATATATATTATGTATATAATGGCCTGAATAGAACGCGCCGCGCCGCGGCAGTTCGTGAATTTCGACCATCAACTTCGAATTGACGTTGCGGCAGATCCGACCGTCGGATTCTCTAAAACCGGAACCGTTGGGTTCGTATCGAAAAGAGCTTTCCAACGAATATTAGAAATTTGAAATCTAACGGTTGGATTGGAATTATGTCCAAATCAATTTCAGAAAAGGTCGCTGTAAGTGCAGTTCGATGGCCGTTGTTGGAAATCGACTGTACGGGCCTTGATAAAATTATTAAAAATATTGATAATTTGTGTAAAATCATAATATACGAATTGGAAAGAACTGGGATGAAGAATTCCACATTTGAAAGGATAAAAATAGATTTTTATCGAAATGAACTAGTTTTGAACTAGAATTAAAATCAATTTATTTTTAAAATAAATAAATTGAATTTGAAAGTGATTTTAAAAATAATCAATATTCCCAATACGTGAATTGGGCTGGAGTTGAATCAAAATTATCTTCGGAATATTTCGATGTTGGATTTCGTGACCATACAGATATTGTTATGGGAATTTGAAAGATATATTTTATATCGTTATTTCCAATACGATATTTGTTGGTTTCAGAATTTGATATTGAATATAAGCCGATATATTTTCTTTTCAGAGCCTTGTATTTAATATCGAATGTGATTTGGGTTTATCGTGAATCGTGTTTTATATGACATTGGTTCTTTAACCCAGTTAGAGACAGGATATTGATTTTTGAAAAGATTAAAACTAAGTGGAATTTTAATGAATCTTTAATTAGATTAAAAAGTGAATTGATAATTTAAATTATCAAATCTGAAAGGTGATCGAGAATGGAGTACCACCAGTTTTGCTCCAAAGCGATAGTTAAATCTTTAATTAGATTTGAACGTGAAATGGTAATTAATTTTACCGATAACACCGTGGTGTTAGATGTGGAGTATTACCAGTTTTCTCCTTGGGATATATAGGTTGGGATTGGGAAATAAAATAAATAATTACTTCGGCGTGGCTCGCTAATCCCGACTAGTTTGAAATGATATCCAAAGGAAGATTCAAATAATAAATTTAGAAGAATTTATCTTGGATAAAATTAATGGGAACCTTTCCACAAGAATGTGATTTTGTGAATAAAAGAATATTCTGAATTGGAATGAGGTGTTTGTTGTGTTTGTGTAACATTTGTTTATCATATACGTGGGTTATTCAGAAAGGCCGGGTTTCTACCCATTCTGAATAACCGATTCGACGAGATGTCGAAGAAGAAGACGGTGGTTGAAGACCGGAAGTCTTCACATCGTTTGGGTGATTACAGATGATCTCGATTGGGTTGTACACCCAAGATGAGGGAAACAGTTGGTGATCGTCCAGACGTACTTGAAGATGGATGGATATGCGAGGAAAGTGCCTCCGGTTTCGTTTAGACCCAGAACGAACTTGTAAATGGATTGTGTGCCTGACATTGGATTTTATTCTGTGTTGATTGATCTCTATTAAATATACATTTGTTTGGCGGTGGAGAATTTATTCTCTTGCTTAACGCCCTTCTCTTAGACGTACGAGCTCAGAGGTTGTATATCGATGGACATCAGTCGCATGGAGTGAATTGCCAGTGTGGCACGCGTAAGTGGCAATTGATCAGGATTTCTGTTGAAAAGCAAAGTCTTGTGGTTGATGATCAAAGCACGGCCTGTGCGGCGTAGCTTTGTGTATAACGTGAATTCGCGAGCCTCACACCTCGGTATGAGTCAAAAACGGGAGATGGACCGCTGGGAGAGCATGACGTTTCTTTCTAGCTAGGGTGGTGTCAGTGACCTACCAGCCCTGACATTTATATACTTTTCACCTGTGTGGTTGTTGGAATGCGAGGCGCCTCGGATATAGGTCTGTAAGGACCGGGAAACGTGTGTTCAGGAATTGCCAATCCTCAAAAGTAAGAGAGGACCGGCCCAGCCGATTCCAAGGATCAAAGTGGGGTCTTGGGACATTTGCTAGAGTGTCTCGAACGCGGAGAGGAGCTTGCCCCTTGCCTCGACTCATGATGGAATCCAATTTCCAATACGTGATATTGCGGTTTTAATTGTAGAACTAGTATGGCGACATGATATATGGTACCCATGCCGTCTATGATTGATATTTATCATTGAAATGTTTTGACACTATACACCTTTGATAGTATCAAATGATTTGTTTTAAACGTATCAAGCATTATTTGGCTATTATAAGGGAAAACCCTATCCTCCGGCTTGCGTTGCATTGTGTGATGGGACCTGGGTCTTATAATAGCTTCATTTTTCCAAAGAGCATTGCGTTGTTTTGTTATATGCACTAGTATTCTTGGGAGGAAACCCGTTCCGTGTTATATGACGTGGTCCCTTGAATTACTCTCTTCTAAAGTAAAGTTTTAAATAACTGTTTTAGTTCTCACACCAGTCCCATGACTGACCTGGAGTTTATTATTTTAACCTAAACTCTGGGTGCCCTTATTTTCGACACGGGCAACTAGTGGTTTTTGTTTTGCAGATTTATATTCACAGGATCCTGATTTACAGCTGGAACGATGCTCGGAAAGCTCTGTATCCGTGTATTACTTCTAGTTGTGTTTTTGTATCATTTTCCGCTGCGATGTATTTAAATGTAATTTAAATCTCTGATATTTGTCGAATGTAAATTATTCACTTATACTCTGTATATTCTTGTATCTGATGGAATTGTCGTAATATACAATGAAATGTTCTTCTGTTTGCGTTCTGATTTTTCCGGTTCTCAAACGATCAGGGGTTTTCGAACGGTTTAGTTAGTTTAACGATCGATTCGGATCGAGCGAAATTCCTTGCCGTTACAAACACCCCAAGATTTTGCGACAATTTAAATTGTTAAATTTAATGTGATTTTGAACAAATTTGTTTTAAATATTAAAATTTATGATTTATGTAGTATATTGATAAATTATGAACTAAACTTGTCTTGTTAAACAATGAATTTCAGTAGCTATATAAGATAATGATTTATGTTTGATAGATTACTTATGTCAAAATTTAAGATATAAATTGAATTAACAACATAAAATAAATTAACTAATTTTGGAATTTGTTTTATATTGATAATTCTGATTTATTGGATATGGTAGTATATATATCCATTTGATCGTTTAATGAATTTCAAATCAGTTATAATAGTAACAGCCTGCATTGATTGAAAGTGTAACTATTATTGGTGTATGTTTGTAACACCCCACCTCTGTTAAGGTCACTCACAAAGGGAATGCCTTAACTTTGGTGGAGCATTTTAGTAAACAGAACAGAAACTTACAAGACAGATAAAACAGTACTTGAAATTTTTTAACTTTATTACAGCGGAAACAGAAATCAATATGGTTACATCCTTTCAAAACTTAGAATTCAAGTACAAAATATCAGTCTTGTACAAAAGCCTTCAAAATGCATGGTTTAAAATCATAATCCCCATAGAACGGAAGCTATACAGAGCCAAGCCATACTTTAAGCACTTCAAGCAGAGAGAAATCCGGATCAAGCTAAAGTATTCCCTCCTTGGATAACCTGGGGGGAAACGGAAGAAAGGAGGCGAAACAACAAGGGTCAGACAAAAAGTCTGGCAAGTCCAGTGACTTTCAGCATATGAACAGATAATAATAATAAGACATCAACATAAAACTGGATGAGAGATAACTGTAACAGGTGTAGCAGATATAACAGAAGAACAGAATGATATAAACTATTGCTTTACACTTCTCTGCACTAATACTAGTATAACAGAATTAGGTGTCACCCTAATGTCTAAACTGAAACAGAAACGGGTACAGAATAATTTAACAGAAACAGGATGCTAATAATGGGCCTTTACTACCCGATCAGAACAGACAGAAGCAGAAACAGATTAATCTCTACGGAAACAGAATGTAGAATTAGGTGTACACTAGTAATGGGCCTTTACCACCCGAACAGACGGTACCACGCAGAGACAGACAGGTGTTACCACCCAACAGAAACAGACGGTACCAACAAAAATAGACAGAACTAAGTGTACCCTAAAACCCTACCCCAAGCGATCGGCTCCCTAATACATAAATATCATGTGTCGGCCCCACAGTAGGGTGTATCACTCCCTAAAGTGACAACCAATTGGCACAGACCTATTTACAGATGTCACGGCGTCTTACATCCTCAGAGGCAGACCGGGATCCGTGCACGCACATGACCCGGTTGGAACGCACCATCAACACCCCTTACCATTATCAGAATGAACCGCTTATAATTAGTATAGTAAGTGTGCCCGGACCCTACTTACTGTTGGGTCAAAGTTCTGATACCAGAAAGGGTTACTGACTAATATGGGTCCCAAACAACAGATGACACAAGTGATTCCCCTCCTAACCTTGTGTCCCCAGACTAACAGATTTCTACAAGTTTCAGACATACAAAATTTAGATTAACTAGTTCAAAGATCAGACAATCAAGTTAACAGGTTTTCAGACAAATGGATCAGATGTTCGGATTAACAGGCTTACAGATTATCCGGTTACAGATTAACAGACTTACAGATTAACTAGTTACAGATTATCTAACTTTGTATTGGGCCTACGGATTCACGAAACGGGTTTATCAGATTCATTGGTCCAATTGGTTTAACCTTACCCAACACGTTTTAGACATCATAATTATCTCAGATTTTCATTAATTAAATATTAATGCCCAAACCTCTCACATTAGACTGATAGTTTGCGGCTACTGGTTAGGCCGGTTGGTTCCGGGCAGGTTTCTGTCTCAAACTGAGTCTAACCTCGGGTTTCAAGCACGTTATGACTAACTTCTCACATTAGAACCTATTGTTTGCGACCACTGGAATATGTCGGGCGGTTCCGGGAAGAATTACGCCGCAAACTCATTCTAACCTCGAGTTAGCCACGTTTATCTTTGCGGCCAATTAATTAATGATTTACCATTTATACCCACGCCTAATATACATGTCAATTATTCATAGCTAATTCAGATTATGTCAATAGCGGGCTAATTATACCAACTCAACAGATATAGCAGATAACAGATTCTTCAGATTAGGCGACTTAACGGATTTATCAAACTAAGCAAACTGGCAGATCTAGCATTTTCCACAGACTTAGCAGATGACAGATTTGGCAGATGAACAAATCTAGCAGACTAGGCAGTAAGGCAGAACTAGCAGATTAAGCAATATAACAGAACTAGCAGATTAAGCAATATAGAAGAACTAGTAGATTAGGCAAATATAACAGATTTAATCATTCCTTAAAGTTTCACAAACATATCTTGCCTAATTTTAAATTTGGCCTAAGCATGCCTAAATAGTTGTCATGATTCACACTATGACCATATACCAAATATAACCATCGATTACTATGCATGTCATATATCCCAAAGATCCCTTACTTAGGTGTTTATTTACATTTAATAGATGTCCTACCTTAATGTAAATCTTTATACCTAAGCCATATTTTCTTTGTCTCAAGTCATAAGTTAACATACCATGGTTCCTCTTCTTCCAATTCACAGAACATGCATAGATCTAAATCTAGTTTACAACCTATGCCCTGTTTCTTAAATCGGTCACAGATTATCCATGTTCAATTATTCCACATTCATTATTTTTCCCAAACATTTTAGCGTTCGTGCGTTAATCTCTTAGGAGATTGGCGCAGGCTCGTAGTAGCCTGGCTATAGAACAGAAAGAAGAAGAGATACAGAATAAAATAGATCAGAACAGAACATACACAATCTCAAATTCAGATTTACCATCATGTCACAATTATGATTAAAGTTTATATCAGAAAATAACTGCACTTGCCTTGATTGGATTAAAGAAAGAACTTTAGTTGTTGCTGAATTGTTGTAGAAGCTTTAATCTCTAAATTGAGTTGAGTTGCTTAGGTTGATGTTGATTAGCTTCTAGTTTTGATTCCAGCAGAGTAGCAACGCCATTTTTATTTTTATTTAGAACAGAGGCAGAGAAGAAGAAGAATAGAATTGTGTGTAGAGGAGGCTAGGTCGTAGGGTGTATTTATAGGTGTAGGAACTCATTTCAGCCATCAGATTAACCCTAAAACCAATCCGGACCATCAAAAATCATCCCAGGGCTTCAAAAACGTGTTCTGGACCGAAACAGGCTGACCAGGTCGACCTGCAGGGGGGTGACACTATAGTCGACCCCCACGGGGGAGGTCGACTCCCAGGTCGACCCCCTGGTCGACCTGGACCCAGGTCGACCCCCAGGTCGACCTGCCCAGTTCCGTGCTGACTGAAACCTTCTGAATCTTCTACAGGTCATAACTTCTTCATCCAGACTCCGATTTTCGAAAACTCGGACTCTATTTCATTTAAAATTTCGAGAGGAACGCAATGGTGATGTCCATTTTACCTAATTCCTGATTCTTAAATTAATTATCCTCATTTTACTATCTTTTCCGTTACACACACCGTTATCGAACTAATTTTTCTTTTCTTTCATGTATTAGTTAATTCTTCTTATGCATCACCATTATTTACCTATCATAAGCATATTTTCATATATTTTATTTCATTTTTAATTATACTTAAAAATTCGGGGTGTTACACTCTCCCCTCCTTAAAGGATTTCGTCCCCGAAATCTTCAAGTTAAGAAAAATGTGTCCTACCATCCAATCATCCATCTACTCAATCACCAATCACAGGCATTCATTGTCCTTAAGAGATTTCTAATGTTGTATGAACATATGCAAGAAGTGTGTGTATATGTTCCTTATCTAATGCAAAGATCAGGCGGTCCACTGATTCAGTTGACCTCCTTAATGCGAATTATGCCAGTGCCATGAGTCCAACATGTATGCAATTTTCCTACTCGATACATATCATTTCTATATGAGTGCACAACCATTCAGTCATATGCCACATCCATGTGCTGAGTCAATCATTTTGCATCCACAAAAATTGAAAAATGCTCACACATCCATATGCAGTATGAGAGTGTTTTCGAGCTGATCTAGTGCCTAGTGTGTGTATATGCATCCACGAGCAACCACTAGCAACCACTTGCATTCACTTTCAACCATCAAACATAACATGTCTCAAACACATGTTTACACCCATTAGTTTCTACCTAAAGTTCGAAGATTCGATCGATAGGATACAGTCGAATGATGGAAGCGAGTACAGATAAGGCAAAGACTAGGTTCCCCTTTAGACATTGGTTGAGAAAATAATTCCCCTAAGTATCAACCCCGAAGACCGAAATCAACATCAGATTGACACCCAGAGGATTACCTCCTTTAGCCAATGTCAAAACTGGAAAGCAGAATTATTCAAATATTTACAGACTACTAGTACAAATCAGGTTCCCTAATGATTCTTAGGAAGCTAAGCATGATGAAATCATATCCCACAAAAACTCAGAATGTATGCGTCATACTTGACGTCTAACACAGATATCCCTCAAAACCCAATCTCTCATAAACAGATGAGTCATAACCCTTATAGGTTTGAGTCTACAACGGAATCAGAAACAATACCAGTATTAAAGTGCAGAGTATCAATTACAAAATCAAAATACCAGAATCAGAAAGAGTCTTAACTCCATAATCAGATAAAGAAATTAAACCTACTATAGAAATTTTCCTATTTCTATCCTAGCCACTAGCCTCGAGAGTGTTCGCCTGCCCTCCTTGCCCTCGTCTCTTCGGGCAGTCCCTAGTGAAGTGTCCCATCTCCCCACAGTTGAAGCAAGCGCCCTTCCTTTTTCTGCAATCCTTGTTCAGATGAGTCGAGCTCCCACAAGTAAAGCACTTTTTCCCCTTCTTATCTTCAGACTTCTCATCCTTCTTTTGTGATTCCTTTTTGGGCCCTGCTTTCTTATTCTGTGGTTCTTCCTTCTTTGCCTCTTTTGGGCCCTTGTCTTCCTCGTGCAGTAGTGCCATGTCCACCAGTTTCTCGTAAGTCGCTCCCATAGGTACGTGGGTCATGGCTAGGCTGTGCAGTGGCTCGTTCAATCCTTTAACAAAGCGGAGAGCCTTTTTATGCTGAGTGTTGACTAAATCCAATCCAAACCTAGCTAGTTGGTTGAACTGGTTGACGTATTCCTTGACCGTCATACTTCCTTGCTTAAGAGATAAGAACTTTTCCAGTTGTAAACTCCGTTCAGCTTGCGAGAGAAATTTTGTCTCAAACCTTTTTCTGAAATCCATCCATGTCTCAACCAGCCTCTCGGCGTTAGTGACTTCCCACCAGTAGGAAGCTTCGTCTTTGAGCAGCCATACCGCCAACTGTACCTTCTGCCTATTGTCCACCTCGAAGATAACGAATAGATCCTTAGTTTCTTTGAGCCAGTTCCTCGCTTCGACGAATGATTCAGTTCCCTTGAAATCCTTTCCACCCATGGCCCTAAAATCTCTACAGATCTTTGAGAAAGCAATTGCACGAGGAGGGGGCGGAGGAGGAGGGGGATCATTTGTTGGACCTGCGGCGGCCGTCCTAGCCTCAAGATATTGACGAAACCAACCGGGTACATGAACACCCTCTGGTATCTCAGATGCTTCAGACATGCTGAAACGAAAAAAAGGAAAGATTCAGTACAAAAAGGACTGAAGGATAGATATATGGCTCTTGGGGATCATGTTTTTCAAAATAAGATTTATTTTTGAAAATACTTCCTTTCAAAACCTTTTTGAAAATAGTTTTTCAAAAACTTATATCTAATCTGGTAACCTTCAGCTCTGATACCAAGTGTAACACCCCACCTCTGTTAAGGTCACTCACAAAGGGAATGCCTTAACTTTGGTGGAGCATTTTAGTAAACAGAACAGAAACTTACAAGACAGATAAAACAGTACTTGAAAATTTTTAACTTTATTACAGCTGAAACAGAAATCAATATGGTTACATCCTTTCAAAACTCAGAATTCAAGTACAAAATATCAGTCTTGTACATAAGCCTTCAAAATGCATGGTTTAAATTCATATCCCCCATAGAACGGAAGCTATACAGAGCCAAGCCATACTTTAAGCACTTCAAGCAGAGAGAAATCCGGATCAAGCTAAAGTATTCCCTCCTCGGATAACCTAGGGGGGAAACGGAAGAAAGGAGGCGAAACAACAAGGGTCAGACAAAAAGTCTGGCAAGTCCAGTGACTTTCAGCATATGAACAGATAATAATAATATGACATGAACATAAAACTGGATGAGAGATAACTGTAACAGGTGTTGCATATATAACAGAAGAACAGAATGATATAAACTATTGCTTTACACTTCTCTGCACTAATACTAGTATAACAGAATTAGGTGTCACCCTAATGTCTAAACTGAAACAGAAACGGGTACAGAATAATTTAACAGAAACAGGATGCTAATAATGGGCCTTTACTACCCGATCAGAACAGACAGAAGCAGAAACAGATTAATCTCTATGGAAAGAGAATGTAGAATTAGGTGTACACTAGTAATGGGCCTTTACCACCCGAACAGACGGTACCACGTAGAGACAGACAGGTGTTACCACCCACTAGAAACAGACGGTACCAACAGAAACAGACAGAACTAAGTGTACCCTAAAACCCTACCCCAAGCGATCGGCTCCCTAATACATAAATATCCTGTGTCGGCCCCACAGTAGGGTGTATCACTCCCTAAAGTGACAACCAATTGGCACAGACCTATTTACAGATGTCACGGCGTCTTACATCCTCAGAGGCAGACCGGAATCCATGCATGCACATGACCCGGTTGGAACGCACCATCAACACCCCTCGCCATTATCAGAATGAACCGCTTATAATTAGTTCAGTAAGCGTGCCCGGACCCTACTTACTGTTGGGTCAAAGTTTTGATACCAGAAAGGGTTACTGACTAATATGGGTCCCAAACAACAGATGACACAAGTGATTCCCCTCCTAACCTTGTGTCCCCAAACTAACAGATTTTTACAAGTTTCAGACATACAAAATTTAGATTAACTATTTCACAGATCAGACAATCAAGTTAACAGGTTTTCAGACTAACAGATCAGATGTTCGGATTAACAGGATTACAGATTATCCGGTTACAGATTAACAGACTTACAGATTAACTGGTTACAGATTATCTAACTTTGTATTGGGCCTACGGATTCACGAAACGGGTTTATCAGATTCATTGGTCCAATTGGTTTAACCTTACCCAACACGTTTTAGACATCATAATTATCTCAGATTTTCATTAATTAAATATTAATGCCCAAACCTCTCACATTAGACTGACAGTTTGCGGCTACTGGTTAGGCCGGTTGGTTCCGGGCAGGTTTCTTTCTCAAACTGAGTCTAACCTCGGGTTTCAAGCACGTTATGACTAACTTCTCACATTAGAACCTATTGTTTGCGACCACTGGAATATGTCGGGCGGTTCCGGGAAGAATTACGCCGCAAACTCATTCTAACCTCGAGTTAGCCACGTTTATCTTTGCGGCCAATTAATTAATGATTTACCATTTATACCCACGCCTAATATACATGTCAATTATTCATAGCTAATTCAGATTATGTCAATAGCGGGCTAATTATACCAACTCAACAGATATAGCAGATAACAGATTCTTCAGATTAGGCGACTTAAAGGATTTATCAGATTAAGCAAACTGGCAGATCTAGCATTTTCAACAGACTTAGCAGATGACAGATTTGGCAGATGAACAAATCTAGCAGACTAGGCAGTAGAGCAGAACTAGCAGATTAAGCAATATAACAGAACTAGCAGATTAAGAAATATAGAAGAACTAGTAGATTAGGCAAATATAACAGATTTAATCATTCCTTAAAGTTTCACAAACATATCTTGCCTAATTTTAAATTTGGCCTAAGCATGCCTAAATAGTTGTCATTATTCACACTATGACCATATACCAAATATAACCATCGATTACTATGCATGTCATATATCCCAAAGATCCCTTACTTTGGTTTTTATTTACATTTAATAGATGTCCTACCTTAATGTAAATCTTTATACCTAAGCCATATTTTCTTTGTCTCAAGTCATATGTTAACATACCATGGTTCCTCTTCTTCCAATTCACAGAACATGCATAGATCTAAATCTAGTTTACAACCTATGTCCTTTTTCTTAAATCGGTCACAGATTATCCATGTTTAATTATTCCACATTCATTATTTGTCCCAAATATTTTAGCATTCGTGCGTTAATCTCTTAGGAGATTGTCGCAGGCTCGTACTAGCCTGGCTATAGAACAGAAAGAAGAAGAGATACAGAATAAAATAGATCAGAACAGAACATACACAATCTCAAATTCAGATTTACCATCATGTCACAATTATGATTAAAGTTTATATCGGAAAATAACTGCACTTGCCTTGATTGGATTAAAGAATGAACTTTAGTTGTTGCAAAATTGTTGCAGAAGCTTTAATCTCTAAATTGAGTTGAGTTGCTTAGGTTGATGTTGATTAGCTTCTAGTTTTGATTACAACAGAGTAGCGACGCCATTTTTATTTTTATTTAGAACAGAGGCAGAAAAGAAGAAGAATAGAATTGTGTGTAGAGGAGGCTAGGTCTTAGGGTGTATTTATAGGTGTAGGAACTCATTTCAGCCATCAGATTAACCCTAAAACCAATCCGGACCATCAAAAATCATCCCAGGGCTTCAAAAACGTGTTCTGGACCGAAACAGTCTGACCAGGTCGACCTGCAGGGGGGTCGACACTATAGTTGACCCCCATGGGGGAGATCGACTCCCAGGTCGACCACCTGGTCGACCTGGACCTAGGTCAACCCCCGGGTCGACCTGCCCAGTTCTGTGCTGACCGAAACCTTCTGAATCTTCTACAGGCCATAACTTCTTCATCCAGACTCCGATTTTCGAAAACTCGGACTCTATTTCATGTAAAATTTCGAGAGGAATGCAATGGTGATGTCCAGTTTACCTAATTCCTGATTCTTAAATTAATTATCCTCATTTTACTATCTTTTCCGTTACACACAATGTTATCGAACTAATTTTTCTTTTCTTTCATGTATTAGTTAATTCTTCTTATGCATCACCATTATTTACCTATCATAAGCATATTTTCATATATTTTATTTCATTTTTAATTATACTTAAAAATGCGGGGTGTTACAATGTTGTTAAATATTGAGAGTTGAGATTTAATATTAAATTATTTATATTAAATTTGGGTTAATAAGTTTATAATCTAAATTTTATGATTTGACTGTGAAATTGTATAGTGGAAACTTAAGTAAATTGCTTAAGTAATTAAATTAAATTTATTTTGATTGTGGCGACTTTTATTAATCGCAAATAAAGCTTGTGATTTTGTTTAATGGATAATCATTGAAAGTGGAAATTAATATTAATTTATTTAATGAAATTGATTGGTGTGATTAATAATTGAAAGAACTTGAGTGGTAAATAATGAAAAGTGAATTAACAATTAACAATAGTTGATTTATAAGTTATATTAATTTATTTGTATTGATTTGAATAGAATTTATAAACCTTTGAATTTAATTTAAAGGTGAATAAACGGAAATTAAAACGCGTATAAATTTACGTGTATAATTCAATTAAATAATCGAGTTTTAATAGAAACTGCTAAAAACTTAGGAATTGGGCTTTGAAACCTATTCCATTGCGTTCAAAAGGCATCAAAACTTATTGTTAGGCAGTAACCGGGCCCGATTTGGACTCAGTCCGAATTTTTGGCTTAAAACACGCAAATCGAGAGAATTCATTAATAAAATAATCCAAAAAACCCTAAATTTCTGAGTCGCCGCCTCTTTTAATTTTCAATGGCTGAAAAACCCGCTACCTTGCTTCCTCAATTGCTTCTCATCCAAGCATCAATTTGAGAAAATATCAACAGCAAAATCTTAGAGCACTGTGCGATCTTCAAATCCATACGGTGATTTGTTGTTGTTCAAAGTAGATCGCCAGAATTTCTGACATAACGTCGGTGTGGTTTTTGGGGCGCTATGGATGATCGGAGATGGCGGCATTGCAGACGGAGGTGAAATCGATGAAGGCACATGCGGTGGTGGGTCTCGATTGAGTGCTGGTGGTTCAGATGGAGGTGTATTTTGATGAGATCAAGCACGGGTTGGGTTTCTCGCATTTCGTGGAGTCGAAACATGTTTGGGAAGAAGACCAGGGACGTTGACGTGGCATTAGAGGATTGGGTGAGAAAGTGTATGTTATTTATTTTATATATATTCAAATCCGAATCGTTTAATGCGAATAACTTTCTGCTACGAGGTCGGTTTTGGATGAAATAAATTGCATTGGAAACGAGCTCTTCACGATGACACTGATTTGGTTAGATTCTGAGACGGTTTATTTTTAGGCTAAATTTTGAATTACAATCACGTTTGAAATAAAAGTGAGTGAATTTCTTGCTCACAATTAACTGAATTATTCCCGTATTTATTGAATTTAATTATGAAATAAGTTTGGTTGTATGGTTGTAATTGATTGTTGATTGGTTGCTTAAAATTGACATGCAAATGAATTGATGTGCAAATTGAACTCGATAACTAATTATTTTAATTAAATTAATTTTCTAGTAAAAATTTACCGACCTTTAATAACTAGTGAGACAAGATAATATTTACCATTTGGATAAATGGTTGTGATGGATGTTTTGATTTGAAATTGGTTACTGCATTGATATCGACACCGAAATGTACATTGAATTTGTCAAAGCAATTATTCCAAAATAAATTGTAGATTTGGAAATGGGATTTAATTACAATTTTGATTTCTCAATGTTTAAATGC
Organism: Allium sativum; assembly: GCA_030737875.1. Classification (NCBI taxonomy): domain Eukaryota; kingdom Viridiplantae; phylum Streptophyta; class Magnoliopsida; order Asparagales; family Amaryllidaceae; genus Allium; species Allium sativum. Next base: position 178,137,926 of record CM060912.1, read on the forward strand.
TAAAATTAGTAATTCTCTTTAATTTTTCTTTTAAAATAAAAGTATTCGAAGATACTTGGAACGGTCGAGATTTTGATTGAATACGAATTTAAAAGCCCTTTTATTTGAAAGGTAAAATTTGAATGTTATTTGAAATCGAGATATGGAAATGAAATAAATTATATTATATTTATTAAAATTATGTTTCAAAATTAGTTAGCTATATATCTATACATATGGATTTTGAAATAAATTATATTATATTATGTTTGTTATTTAAAGATTATTTTAGTAAAGCATTTAAAATAAATATATATACCTATAATTTGAAATAAAGAAAATTATATCATATTATTTAAAGATTTTTTAGGAAAGCATTTAATATATGTATATATGTAGTGATTTAAATTATTTTATTATACTCTAATTATTTTATTATATATATTTTCAAAAAAAAAGTTTTATTTATAGTCATCTATTTTTTTTCATGTTATTTAAATATTTATAATGTTTATTAAATTGGAATATTTCTCGATTTAAACCATTAATTCAAATTGAGATTTGAAATAAAAATATATTTCCCTTTTAAATAAAAATCGATGTTTAAATAATCATGATATTGGTATGAAATTTCATTCTAATTTGAATATGAGTTTGCAGGAGATTTAAATGAGAAATCTGTAATGATCAATAACTACTGTTTTAAAAATGTGCTTATTATTTGGGAAGACCGAGATCAAATATATGTTCGAAAACCATTCCATGTAATAATACGATGTGATAAAGAAACTGAAGACTTGGAAATCGATAAGCGAAGACCGAGAATCCTTGAATAGTTTGGATTGACTATTGATGTCTTGATTGGGCCGATCACCCAATACGAGGTAATAAGTGGCACAAGATTTGAATATATTTAAAGATTTTCGGATTTTGTTCCATTCAGACCCAGAATGGACTTGTATGGATTGTGTGTCTGACATTGTAATTGACTGTGTATCACTGATTTCTGTTAATATATATATCGGATTGTGGCAATTAATTATTTCCGTCTCTAGGTTTTACGTGCTTAAAGGTTATGTATTGATAGAAATCAGTGACATGTTGTAAATTGACAATGAGTGTGATGGCCCCCCCGCACCATCAGACATTTCCCCTAAAATGCGTTGTACCAATGCCCGACTGGCACGGGACGATCGTCAAAGGAAAGGTTTTGAAACGATGAATCACCAAGAACCTGTAGTATATCTCACAGCGCATGGAATAAAATATAATAATAATATAACTTGATATAAAACCGGCGAGACAGTGCATAAGCTGAAACTAAGCCATATCCATCTGAGTAGCGGAATCCAAAATACAGCTTATGTTCCAAACCATTATTACAGTTTTAAAATACTGTCTCTAAAAAAGAAATAGAATAGGTAAACTGCCCAAAGCAGTGACCGAAAACAACACAGGAAGAATATATGTATATAGTATGTGGAAGCCTCCTGCTCGTCTCCGGACAGCTACTCATGCATAACCACCTAACTTGTCTCTAGTCTTCTCGTTTAGGAGCACCCAGAGTAATAAGAAGAGATATAAAACTCTGGGTCAGACAAAAGTCTGGTAAGAGCTATAGCAGCAAAATAGGCAATAACAAGTATAAATAATCATACCTGGCCTGGACCTGCTACTAAAGATTTAGCACAACAAGATGTACAATACTCTATAGTAACCACTACATATAGTGTAAAATGGGAGTGTGCGTGTCATGGTGATAGCAAACATCAAACATAGCAATCATCCTCACATCTCTCACTTAGTGCGTAAAGTACACGATGTCTACCACTTTGATCACCAGAACTATTGGGGCCATGACAGAGTCTGACTCCGTACAACTATCGCTATGACCACTTTGCCCTTTGGGGCCCTGATGGAGTCCAACTCCATACAACCTCTGACCCCACCGCACTGGTCCATAGTTAATACCCCCTCTCTCAATAGTGAACCAAAGTTATAGATATCGATAACCCCTTTGCACACATCCCGCAGCAAAGTCCAACTCTTAAAGTTAACTCGTTGGTTCCAATCTGAATCCTAAGTAATAACTTCCCACTTGGACTTCCTTTGCATCTCGGGTTTTGGTCAAATTGGAGTTAGTCTTCAGAAAAGTCATTGCGTAGAAGTAGTAGCACACATCTGGTTCGGTTCGTCACCTCGGTTCGGTTCGAATCATCATTGGACTCTCACTTTGGTTCGATTCAGAGTCCTCAGTTCGGTTTGGGTTCTCCAGTTCGGGTCGGCCATTTCCATTCGGTTCGAACAGGAATGCCAGCCCGGTTCGAATCGTCATTTCCAACTTGGTTTGGTCCTTCGGCTCGGTCTGTCTTGCTCGGTTCGGTTCGGTGCGAATATATGTCAAGATTTGGTCCAATCTGACTCCAACTCAAGTAACACAAGCCCTCCTTGTTGCCTTACTCCCTCCTGGCACCGCTCCGGTTCGGTTTAGATCCTCCAACTTGACCCGATCCAGAATCCTGCAATAGTTCCAACAAGCTTGTATCGTCCATTCTCGCCATATGACGGTGTTTTCAACCATTCTTACTTTCCTATGCAATCATAAAACATACCAAACAGCAGTAATAACATATAGATTCAATCAAAAAGATCAAAACATCAATTGCATAGGCTAGTTTAGGTCAAACATACCCAAATCCATGATTTTCCCCTTAATCCCCTAAACTCCGGGGTTAGCAAACTTAATCCAAATTAACCCAAATTTTTATATCTGACATAAAATATGATTCTAGAATTTATGCATATTTTTCGATATTTTTCTGAGTCATAATTTCGCTAATTATCACTAATCACCCCTAATTAGCCGTAATTAGTGAATAAACATGCTAATCACTCACCTTAGCCACAAATATATGATAGATCTGAAACTTCTACTGATTTGGCACAGACTCCTATGCAGTGCAGCAACTCTACCTCAATTTTGATGCTAATCCATCTTGATTTGATGTTAATTTGCTTAATATGCGATTAGAAAGTGATAAAAGGGAGATTTAGAAGATGGAGGCCATTACTAGGGTTCAAGGAATGTTTATAGCGGCTAGAAAAATGAAAGTGAATGTTTCTCCAAACCCTTTAAGCCCTCCCATAACCTTAATCCCGAAATGGGTTATGGGCGTAGCTGCTTATCACCGTATTAAGCACAATTAGGCTGTTTTTCCATCTTCAAATCTTACTTCAGCCATATCTCCCAAACGGTTAGTCCATTTGTAATGACCCGTATTCTACACATCATAGGATCGTAGAATATTTATTTCTTTCCCATGTGAGGTCGTATGGTCATGTAACTTTGGGAAACATCTATTAGAGTCATTTCCCATGTTCGTGATTTTTGTCGATTTTTAAATGACCATTTTGCCCCTAGTTGGTACTGTTTTGGCCATAACTTTTGATTGGAAAGGAATTTTGACCTAAAACCACTTATATTAGATTCGTTTGATGGTTTACCTTTCCGTAGATTGGTCACAATAGCCAAACGGACTTACCGTTTGGGAGATATGGCTGAAACAAGGTTTGGAGGGTGAAAAACTGCTTAGCCGGGCCAAATCGGGTGATTAGTGAGTAGGCCCATAACCCATTTCGGGATTAGGGTTATGGGAGGGCTGAAATGAGATGGAGAATCATTCCATTTCAGTTTTCTAGCCTCCACTTATCACCAAGGATCCCTAAAAATGGCCTCCAACCTCTAAATCACCTCCAAATCATCTTTTGGTCAAGGATTTGGCTTAGCAACCCCTAATCGAGGGAGATCTTCACCAAAGCAACAAAGGAGCTGCTGTTGGCATTGAGATTCACATCAAATCAGAGAATTATTTCAGATCTTAGTTTATTTTGTGGCTAAGGTGAGTGATTTGCATAGTTTTACACTAATTATGGCTAATTAGGGGTGATTAGTGTTAATTAGCGAATTTAAACATGATAAAATTCTGGAAAAATGTTTATAAAATTCGGAATGATGTTTTAGACCTCTGATATGAATTTGGGTTAATTTGGTTAAGATTTGCAAATCCTATCATTAGTTTCACCTAAACATGCTTAAGGGGAAATATGGGATTTTGGGTATGTTTGATCCATTTTTACCTATCATATTGATGTTTTGATGTTTGTGGTTGATTATGCATGTTGCTATGACTGTATGAAATGCTTTGTGACTGTTTAGAATAGCTGGAATGGTCGAAAACGCCGTCGAGGGGCCTAAACAGCTCGCTGGACAAGGTGCAGAGATTCAGATCGGATAGGGGATTGAGGGACGATCGGATCGCCCTATGGGACCGTGGGACATCACCACGAGTCGAGTCATCTCCTCCGAACCGAACCACCTGCGCAAGGCCCACGAGACGAATCGATGCAGCGTCGTGACCAAACTGAAGTACTCCGACCCGGATCGCGAATGAGCATTACGACCCGAACCAACGAGTATTCACGATCCGAACCAAGAGGAGGAGCTCACGAGTTGATGGGTACTAGGGCGCGACGAACCGACCCGATCAGAAGGCGCGACCCGAATGACTAGGTCCGATCAGAAGGCGCGACCCGAACCAAGAAGAGGACCATGACCCGATTCGACGCAGGAGGCGCGACCCGACCCGAATGACTAGGTCCGATCCGATCCGATGAAGAATGTGAAGGTTGATCCGATCAGATTCGATTGTGATGACCAATAACCCGAGATGCAAAGGTAGTCCAAATGGGAGTTAGAGCTCAGGATCCCGAAACCAGTTGGGAACCAATGAGTTCACTTCATGGTTGGGCTTTGCTGCGGGACGTGTGCTAAGGAGTTGTCGACGTTCATAACTTCGATTCACCACTAAAAAGGAATGATAGGCTACTTATCAGTGCAGTAGGGTCACTATGACCTGAGGGGCAAAGTGATGGTAGCAAGACTACGTTATCAGTGCAGTAGGGTCATTATGACCCGAGGGGCAAGGTGATGCGTAGTAAGACTATGAGCCAGTGAGTGGGGTTCTTGTGACTCCATGGGGCAAAGTGGACATAGTAAGGATTGATAAGGCTATGAGCCAGTGCAGTGGGGTTCTTGTGACTCCATGGGGCAAAGTGGACATAGCAAAGGATTTTTGGCTACGTTATCAGTGCAGTGAAGCCATTTATGACTTCATGGGGCAAAGTGATCGTAGCAAGGAATGTTGGGTGATCGAAGTGGTGAATATCGTATGCTTTATGCACTGAGTGAGAGATGTGAGGATGGATGCTATGTTTGATTGTTTGCCATCCCCATGACATGCACACCTCCCCCACCTCCGTATCTTTACACTGTTTGATATGATACCTTAGAGTGTTGTACAGTATGTAGTGCTAACTCTTTGGTTGCAGGTCCAGGTTCAGGTATGTTTTAGTCTACCTGTTATTGTTCACTTTAGATGCTTATCGCTCATACCAGGCTTTATGTCTGACCCAGAGTTTTATGTCTCCTCTTATTACTCTGGGTGCTCACACGAGCAGACTAGAGACAGGTTAGCTGGTGATGCGCGAGTAGCTGATTCGGAGGCGGGCAGGAGGCTTCCACGTATTATATATATATATACACATTCTCCATGTGTCGTTGGTGGTCGCTACTTGGGCATTAGTAGTGTACCTCATTTATCTTACTTTTCCTTTGAGACAGTTTGAAAGTTGTAATAAGCTGTATTCTGAATTTCCGCTGCTATTATGTTTAGTTCTGATGTCCAGCTTATGCACTGTTTCTCCTGTTTTATGTCAAGTATGTTATTATTATATTTTGTTCTATGCACTGTGAGACATTCTACAGGTTATTGGTATGTTCATTTCCTTCTTCCTTTTCCTTCTGACGACCCGTTCCGCGCTAACTGGACAAGTGTACAGCGCACATTTGGAGTAAATGTCGGTTGGTGCGGGGCGAGCCGTCACACCATTTGATTAATGTGACCATTCTACGGAATGACAAACCATCATCCGAATCCAGTGGAAGTTGTTTCAGGTCAAAACTCCTTACCAATCAAAAATTATAAGCGAAACAAGATTCGTTAGAGGCAAAACGGTCATTTAAAATTCGGCAAAAATCGTGAATGTAGGAAATGACCCTAATAGCCGTTTTTCCCAAAGTTACATGACCATATGACTTCACATGAAAATAAAATAAATATTTTACGATCCTCCAATACGTAGAATGCGGGTTGTTATAATGTGGCATACTCAAGTTATGAAATGAGCTAGGGATGATCAAAGCTTGGTTCATTGAAGCATAGAATTGTGTATGTCATGACCTCGACGAACCTCACACCCCTGATTAATGGTAAACTGGCGGTTAGGTTGTATACATATCTCTATTGAATCTTGAATGCTTCGTCGGTAGATCTACTTTGAAACCTGGGGAAAATACGGGTATGTTCTGTGTCCATGCCTGGATGTTAACATATGATTACCTGGTGTTTGGTGTCCATGTCTGGATGAAAACAATGATATGCACCTTGATCGTGTTCCTGATTGATCTTTCGTGTTAGGAACCATCATATTGGAACCAAACAATCAATACGAGCCTTTCCTTTTGTTTGTGAACTATGTATGTGTGTGACGGCCCGCCCTGCAGCATCCGACATTTCCAATGAAAGTGCGTTGTGCCGATGTCTAACCAGCACGGGACGATCGTCAAAGAAAGGGAAGGTAAGGAATTTGAACTAACAAGGACCCTGTAGCATATCTCACAGCGCATGGAATAAAATATAATAATAATATACTTTGACACAAAACAGGCGAGACAGTGCATAAGCTGAAAACTAAACATCTCAGCAGTTGAAAATCAAAATACAGCTTATGTTCCCCTTTATAACTTTAGAACTGTCTCTAAAGCAAAAGAAAGGAAAGGTACACTACTAATGCCCAAAGTAGTGACCAGCAGCGACACAGGGAGAATATATAAAGAATAGTATGTGTAAGCCTCCTGCTTGTCTCCGGACAGCTACTCGTGCACAACCAGCTAACCTGTCTCTAGTCTGCCCATTTAAGAGCACCCAAAGTAATAAGAAGATACATAAAACTCTGGGTCAGACAAAAGTCTGGTATAAGCGATAAGCAGCAAAACAGAACAATAACAGGTATACTAAACCATACCTGAACCTGGACCTACAACCAAAGAGTTAGCACAACATACCGTACAATACTCTAAGGTGCCACTAACATATGGTGTAAAGGATATAGGGGTGGGGTGTGCATGTCATAGTGATGGAAAACAATCCTCAAAATTCTCACTCAGCGCGTAAAGCATATGATATCTACTACTTTGATCACCCAAATCTTTGCTATGATCACTCTACCCCATGGAGTCATGGCGACTCCACTGCACTGATCCATAGCCACTAGTCCTTGCTATGTCCACTCTGCCCCCGTGAAGTCATAATAACTCCACTGCACTGGCTCATAGCCATGCTACGATCACTCTGCCCCATGGAGTAGTAACTACCCCACTGCACTGATACGTAGCCTAACATCCATCTTGGTGGTGAATCAAAGTTATAGACATCGATAACCCCTTAGCACACGTCCCGCAGCAAAGCCCAACTCATGAAGTTAACTCGTTGGTTCCCAACTGGATCCTGAGTTCTACTTCCTATTTGAACTACCTTTGCGTCTCGGGTTTTGGTCATCATCTCCAGATCGGTTCGGCATGCTCCTCTTCACTATGCTTCGGATCACGCTCCTCGAAGTAGTCCTGTCCGTGATCATCCACATCGGGTCGGGTCGGATTTCCCCACCCAAGTCGGTTCGGTTCAGTCTCTCCCTGCTCGTGCTCAACATCTCGATTTGTGACAAGTCCTTCGAGTCGGATCGGAGGATACCCATTGGGTTCGGGTTGTGCTCCATGCTTCAGCTCATGGTTCTCCTGTTGGTTCATAGAAGACATCATATTCGGTTCAGTGATGGTACATCGGTTCGGATCGTGGCACATAGGACAGCTCATGGATGAGAGCACAGCTCGAAGCATCGGTTCGTGGAATGATGGTAATGATTGGATCGGAGATGGGGTCGGTTCGTGACATATGGGGGCGATCCGATCCGGTCTCTGTATTTTTCCTGCATTTTGTCCAGCGAACCGTTTGCGCCATTTGACGGCATTTTCGACCAATCTAACACTTCTAGAAAATCACAGAGCATACCATACAGTTATAGCAACTTGTAGAATTGACCACAAACACCAAAACAATAATTTGATAGGTTAAAATGGATCAAACATAGCCAAAATCCCATATTTTCCCTTAAGCATGTTTAAGCAAAACTAATGATAAGCTTAGTAAAACTTAACTAGATTAACCCAAATTTCTAACAAAGGCTTAAAATAATACTTCGAAATTTATAAATATTTTTGTAGAATTTAATCATGTTTAAATTCGCTAATTAACACTAATTACCCTTAATTAACCATTACTAGTGATGAACTATGCAAATCACTCACCTTAGCCACAAACAAAATACCAAATCTGAAATTATCTTCTGTTTGGCGTTGTCCCCAAGGCTATACAGCAGTTCTGACCTTGATTTGGTTCTATTTCCCTTTGATTTGATGTTGCTAAGCTTAATCCTTGATTAAACGGTGATTAGAGACGATTCCAGATGTTGGAGGCCATTGTTAGGATTCCTAGGAGGTAAATGGCGGCTAGAAAACTGAAATGAAATGAAAACCTAACTCATTTCAGCCTCCCCATAACCCTAATCCCGGTAATCACCTCATTTGGCCCGCTTAAGTAGTTTTTCACCTTCTAAATCATATTTCAGCCATATATCCCAAATGGTAAGTCCGTTTTTCACATATGACCACACTACGGAAAGGTAAACCATCATCCATATGTAATGGAAGTGGTTCCAGGTCAAAACTCCTTTCCAATCAAAAGTTATGGTCGAAACAAGATCAGACTAGGGGCAACACGGTCATTTAAAAATCGGCAAAAAACATGGACATGAGAAACGACCCCAATAGTCGTCTCCCAAAGTTACATGACCATACGATTTCGCATGAGAAAGAAATAAATATTCTATGATCCTCTGATGCATAGAATGTGGGTCGTTACAATGTGGGCATAGCCACTATGCTTGCTAAGATTAATATATTTATTTGCAAAACGGTTTCAACACTATGCACTAATAATATTATTAAAAGAGGATTTCCACGTATGAAGCATGTTTGGTTATCATAAGACAAAACTCGCCCATTTGGTGTGCGCTTGTATTGCGTGATGTGGGACGAGCTTATGATAGCTTCATTTTTCCAAAATCATTCGCAAAGTTTCCATAATACTTCTTTAGATTACTACACCCATAACACTCATGTTATTTCGTATTTTAATTTGACTAATGTGTGAATAATTTAGTTCTGATTTGAGTATTTGTTATGTTTTCTTTTAATGCAATATGCTCGGGTCAGCTGAAGTTGTAGTTAACGAAGATTACCTTGCCTTGAAGATACCATTATAAAGATGAAGATGGAGCTCAACAGACGTATTATTATTACCATTCCACTGCAAAAGTATTGGTATGTTGTATAATATTTAACTCTGATAATTGTTGTAAAATATAATCAAATATATGTTTTAACAGCTTCATGACCTATTATTTATTTATTATATTTTGTCCTTCCACTGTGATATTCTGTATTTGTTTTCTTCTTCCTTCTCTTTTCTTATTTTAGTTCCAATAACTAACGGTATTTTTGATTTGTTTAAGTCGATATTTGAGGATCAATGTCGATTTGAACAGGTAAAAATCTTGGATGTTACACCAGGCCATGATTTCACTAACTCAGAATTGACACAACAAAATTTATGATGAATTTTTATTCCTAGAAACTCGGGTAACTTAGATTCGACCAAAATATATGTTTAAACTAGAAAGTGTGAGTTGAGAAACTCACCTGGGATTATCCATGATTTTTGCAAGTTTCAACTTGCTAGAGGATAACTTAGAGCATTTAGAACTGGTAGAGATGAGAAATCCTGGCATGCAGTCATGAATTCTTATTATAGCTCTTCTCTTCTCAAATCCTTGAATTTAATAAGTTGTTCTTTTCCTAGAAAACTGATTTGTTGTAGGATATGGATTTTCCATAGCTCTCTCCCTTTTGATTTTAATTGAGCTCAAATTAGAGGGTTTTAGAGAAGACGCAGCCATTGGTTCAAGTTACAACTTCCACTGGTTTTTTTATAGGAGAAAGTGAGGACGGAGAGAAAGAGTACATACTCTTTCTCAAGCTTCCAGATTTCTCTAAGGGAAATTAGTATTAGTGGAGGTTAATGCCCAATTAAAGGAAAACACTAAAGATTGTTCCAAAATGAAGTGATTAGCACATATTAGTCCTCATTTTCCTAATGTATACATGTTTAAGTTACCACCAGCAAGTAACAACACAAAGCAAGTTCATTAAAACTATTTTCATACACATTTGTACAAGTTAAAAATATTTTTAAATAATATAATCAATTTTTTAACCCTATGGATAATAAAATTAATATTTCTAACAAAACAACGTTCATACTACTTTTAATTAAAACATGCAATTTTTACACTTCACACCTTTTATTTTCACTACACCAAAACAGTGGATTCCCAACAAGTATGTGTTAAAATAATTTCTGTAACACTTTTAAGTGTCACCAACGGCGTGTGAGGAATTTTCTGTAACACTTATAAGTGTTACAAACAGAGTAAATGCTAACACTTATAAGTGTTACAAACATATTCATTACTAACACTTATAAGTGTTACACGAAATTCATTGCTAACACTTATAAATGTTGGAACTATAAGATATGGTAACACTTATAAGTGTTACAGGAAATTCGTTGTTAACACTTATAAATGTTGGAACTATAAGATATGGTAACACTTATAAGAGTTACAAACATATTAATTGCTAACACTTACAAATGTTGGAACCATAAGATATGGTAACACCTAGAAGAGTTCCAAACATATTCATTACTAACACTTATATTTGCATATAAGATGACATAAGCTCTATTTAATATGCATTCAGCTATGATATTATCTCGACATAACAACGTGTAATGAAATCCATAAGAAAAAAATCCATATTCGTGACAACAACAAAGTACAAACTAACAAAAAATAATAATATACAATATCCAATTCCATAGTAAAAACAATACATAATTAACATAATGCAAGATGTTTTTCATATTTGAAGTCTACAGGTACAAAATGCAAAACTCCAGCCATAAAACGAACCTTACATCCAAAAATTTGCATAACTTGTACCACCAAAATTTATCTTTTTCTCCATTTCACTGCTTCCTGCGTGCATTTAATTAAATAGCATCATTTAAGTTTCAAATATGGTAAATGTTATAAGTTCAAAATCATACCTTCTTAATTTTGACACATCTTTTGTCTATTGAACTCGATGAAATCTTGCAATTTAAGCTCCATTTTAAGCCTTCTGTTTTCTTCAAGAACTTCCAACGCAAATTCCACACCACGATCACATAATGGTTCGTCAATCCAATGGATGAATCCATAGTATCTAAGAGTTCCAGTGTTTGCACAAATAAAATATCGACGTCCAACATTTTTATTCAAATAGCATGTTTTAAATATTGGTTCAATGTTGCAACGACATAGCAACCTTTGAGACAGTACTTCTCTAATATTGAATGTTGACAGGGATGGCAATCTTGTTGGTGTTGTCGATCTGGTAGGCGGTGTCATATCATTATGAACACTTAATAATGCCAAATCTCTTTGTAAGCTTGACTCTATTCTCTCATAGACGCTAAATGGAATTCCCATACAAGATTCGGCTGAACAAACAATTTGAGAAGGATCGTCTGAATTGTCTGAATACACTAGGAAGTAATCACGGTAATCAGTCGAAGGTCTTGAGTATGAAGACATCTACAGAAAATAAATAAACAACAACAGTATCAAGATGTGAAAACCTTAATTTAGATCCATATAAATTGAATATCATTTCAAAATTATGCTATAGAAGGGTATTCATAAAATAACATAAAATGGATTACAACTGGGCAAAATTCATTAACTCAGTTCCAAATTGAGTTTACAAACTCCGCATAGCAACATAATGATTTTCAAATAGAGTTCAATATGTAAATATCAATTATCAAGAGGTTTCCACAACTCTAACTTATATTTCAAGCCTTTTCTCTGTCTCAAGTCTCATTAATAACTATTAGTGATAAGTGTAGAACACACATTATATTCACGCATAAGTCCAATAGGGGCAACATTATTACACAAACAACAAATGTAATGACATGAATACAAAGGGAAAGGATCATACTGTTAGAAACTGCAAAAAAGAATGTAAAAGAATGCAAAAAAGAATGTAAAACTCAGTTTCCACGAAACTATGATTTGAAACATGTGCCTGGCTAAGATCAAACATTGACAATAGAATCAAAGCAAAAGTCAAATGCTACAATACAAAATTAGGTGCAAAACTGAGTAGGTATCTTGTTATCAAACTCAAAGCAGGATGGAAAAACCATGCAAAAAATATGAATTGAAAAGTAAAATGGCACTACGGTGACAAACATGAATTGAAAAGTTCTTAGTAGGCAAATTTAAAAATCAGGAGGGGGGGCTATGACCCCTATTTGCTCCCCTGTAGCTCCGTCTCTGCTAATAGTACAACTTACACATGCAGGGGAAATTGCTTATTATGTCAGGTCTAATCTACCAAGTCGAATATAAATAAATAAATTTGGCAATGCATTTAGGACTTAAAATCTTAGTTTGGCGCAAGCATGTATTTCACTTTCTTAAAAAAAAAGTAGTTGTAGACAATAGGTATCTAGGCCCTGATCTGATGGGCTTAATGATTGATTGTATAGGCAAGCAGAGGGATCTTACAAAGAATGATTTACTACTTGTTATAATTATCATTCAAATTCTAGAAAATTTACTAGGGAAGTCAAATACAGTTTCTTATGCTTAATCTGCTATGCCAAAAGTCCATGTTCATTCAAGATTACTGACCACTCTCTCTTTGTAATGCGATTTATATGATTTTGCTAATCTTTTATGCAATAAACGAAGGGACACATAATAACAAACAAAAATCGATTTTTTTTACCTCTTGTCGTGATTCCTAGAGGCCGTCGTGATTCCTAGAAGCCCCAATTCATAGAACTCCCAATTCCTAGAAGCCCCAAATCGAAGTAATGGAGAGAGGATTTGAGAGGATTCAAAGTAATGAAGAGAGGATTAGCTAATCGCTGATATAATTTCTTCGAAGCCCATTGTTTATTTGCTTATGATGCGGCCGTGAAAGGAATACGCATTGAGGAATAAGTGTTGAGGTACCAATTAGGGTTATGTGCGATAACTTACCCTTTTTCCCTTAGAAAAGAAAAGTCAACTAGGCCTACCAATACATACAAGTGTTAGCACATTTTTGGTGACACATTTTTGCTATGGCAACACATATTAGTATCGCTAGTCTATAACACATATAAGTGTTGGCAGTGGAAAAAAAATAAGAGTTGCCAAACGGCCATTATGGTTTAGTGTTTGAATATGCAAAACTGTTCCATTTTAACATAAGAACTCTCCATACCCAAACAAATTTATTGAACCATGACCTTTCATTACAAATCCAACTTTAGTTTCACGTTCTCAATTGTTTGCAAATTTTACAGTTTAACAAGAAAAAATATCCAAGTATACATTTAAATACCCTAATAGCGAAACAAAGATTTACCAAAAAATACCAAAATAGCCTAATAACTCATATTAGAAATATTCAACACTTAAATGCTGATTCTAAATCAATGTTATATATTTTTAACAATCACTTTAATAACCGAAAAAGTTACTATGTAATATTTTACCAATTATTACATTTAATGAAATGAGTTCATTTTAAACATAACTTTCCATTTACCTTATAATTTCTACAATTTACATTTTTCATACACAAATGTATGAATTATTAATTGTCTTGTTAAAACAGCTTGACGCTTCATAAAAATATAACTCCACTTAACATTTGATTACCAATCAATATTTTATGTTTTCAATATTCCTCTGAACCACTAAATTATTAATAAACAAACATAGATTGGAATAAATTTCTAATTACAACAAACAGATTTAATTTATTTCAACACACACAAATTCCTATACATCACAAATCATTTATTCCCTCATCTTAAATTATTATATGAGTTAGGCTCTTGAACTCATATTTTATACTTCTTGGTTTTAAAATCTACAAAACATGTTATAATCTGTTTACCCCGGATACCCTAAAAACCCGGTTGTTATAGTATATCAACTCCATTATCTAGGATATGCTTGCTGATGTTGCACTTGCTAGTTGATGATACCAAGTTCCACGTGGTTCACATCAATGTTTTATATGGTAGCTAGTTGTATTTACCTTATTGATATATTTAATATAGAGATTTGTGACTCTTAGAGGTACTATTTGACCCTTGTATAGGAGTTCATATCTAGATTTATCGCATAGATCTCCATGAAAAACTCATTATGCAAGCAAACCTTAAATATTTTGAATGTATCATAATATGGTGTTAATTATAAACAATGTAAACATCTGTGTGATATGATTTATGTTCTACATCCTAAATATTAACCATTATATCGGTATAGTAAACCCAATGAATGGTTGGATGCTTTTGAGCGAAAAATCATTACGAGGGATTTGTATAGTCTCAAAAGATATTGAAATATGTCATATATATCTTGAGTTTCTCATGATGATTTATTAGTCTGATTCAGATGTTATTCTTTTTCAATGCTCGGGTCAGACCAATAATATTTTCCAGATTAGATTTAGACTGCTATAAAGCTTCAGGAGAGGAACTAGAAATGAGTCATATTCTTGTATTCTTTTATTTATTCCATTGTGATTGTTGTTTGTATTGGAAATTATAAGTATATGTTATATAACTTTTTAGACTATTTTTTATTTTGGTTGATGTAGGTACATTAAAAAAATTCTCTTTATGTAAGGAGCATTGTTTATATTATAGATTATTTTTTTCCATTGTGAATCTTCTCTTTCTTTTTGTTCTATTTTTCTTTCTTTTTCTCTAATAATTTTTCTTTTTGATACTTGAATTTGTTACATATGAATATAAAGGATGCATTTGTGTTGATTTTCAAGAACCAACAAGTCAGGTCGTTATAATTTGGTGCTCAAACACTAAATAATATAAGACATTTCGAAAACAATATAAAGTTAGTTGCTAATTGGTCTACCATTTACAAAGTTTGATAAAATCGTACAAACTATATACCACTCAAATTGAAGTCTAAGTAAGTTAGTTAGTGGATCATAGCAATGATTAAATCACTATTTGAAATAGCAAATGAACATGATGTTCAAAAAAATTTATGGCCTATGCTCTTTGGCCCATTTTCAGGTACCTAAAATTCGTATTTTTGAACTAGGCATCGTCCAATATTATATTCAAATGTGTTGTCTGAATATATCAATTGATTGTTTATTCTATGACTTAATACTTGCACACTGCATATTTTATGAAATATAAATTACTTTTTATATTCTTATTTACACGGAAATAAAAACATTGATGACTTAAATAAAAAGTAACATTGATTAACCTAAAAAAGATACTGTAACAACCCGGAATTTTGGAACCAATTTAAAAAAAATATTTTAGAAATTTTAATGAATTTTGAGAATTTAAATAATTTATTTTAAAAAATAACGACTAAAAATTTATTTTAGTTGAAGTTAAAACGAATAAATTTAATTTAATTATAAATGTAGTTTGAAATGGCGCGACAGCTCGAAAATTCAATTTCTAATTTCTAATTTCAATTTAATATACAAATTCATTTTAAATCAGCATTGGACGAAACAAGAAATATTTGAATCTGGTTAACAATATCTTTCTAACAAATGTAAGAAACTGAAATTTCACTGTATAAATTTAAAGTTAGGTCCAGTTTAAAATTTAGAAAAATCGCTATAGAATTTTTATATATTTTAATATAAAATATAGCCCTTAAAAATAGCCATTTTGCAAACGACCTCCGTTTTCAACGAAGCCACTTTTGTTGGATTCAGAATGTCAAATTATTATTAAGTTTAATTTTTCATAATTTTTAGAATCAATATGTGAGCATGGCAAAAGAAAACGTGTTTTGTCAATTTTAGTCAAATTTAATCGACTTGAAAATGGTCATTTTTCAAACGGTCTCTAAATTCGACGAAATTAATTTTATTAGGACCGTATCGTCAAAACGAAGCTAAATATATTTTTTCTGTAATTTTTAGAGTCTGTATGTGGCCCCGATGAATTTAAATGTATGATCGAATTAAATAAATAAATGATTTAAATATTAAATTAAAGAAAACAGGCTGAAAACTTTCGTTTGGGCTGACGGGACTAAACCCATTGTGTCCGAAACGGGGGCAATTGGGCTGATGGGACCAAGCCCCAAGCTCATTAATTAAGAAAATTAGTATTATAATATTATAAATAATAGACCCCAAACCCTAATTCCATTTGAAACCTAGCCACCGCCATATTCATTGAATGGTCAGAATACTCCGAACATGATTCTCCAATTTCTCCTAATATCCTTCGAATTAGATCATGAAATTAAAGAGACAATTATAGCACTCCTTCCACTCTTCGATTCTATACGGTTATGATCAGAAATTATGGAGAATGGAGTTCGATTGGGCGCTCAAAGTCAGAGGGTTCGGAGCGGGTTTCGAGAGCCTAAGGGGCACCGAGTTCACTGCCTCCGCCAGTGGTGGTGGCCGACGTCGAGGCCTTCAGCATGGTGTATGGCGATCGTTTACAAGATGCTTTGTTGCGCGTGCAAGTAGGAGAGATGGAATCGAGCTTATGGGTTTGAACGACAAACCTAGAGCGTGAAAACCAGAGAAGGAAGAAAGGGTTTATTCCCTAATTTTTCTTATTTAAATAATATTTAATTATTAACTAATGTAATTAAATCTTCAAATGATCATATCTCGCTCGTATTTTGTCAGAATTTTACAATTCAAAATGCATTGGAATTAGAAAAACGAGATCTACGCGATGGAACAGACCAGATCTGAAACAGATCACTTTGAAAATTCAGACAAAAAAAGCAATGTGAGAATTTCCCTTTTTATATAATTAAAATTTCAATTAATTTTCACTGTTCTGAATCCATGTAATTACGATAATAAATTATATCTGTGACGTTTGGAATTTGAATGTGTTGAATGATGATTGTTGTGTTGAAAATAAATATATCATGTTTGTTTAGTTGAAAACAAATATATCATGTTTGTTTTGTTGAAAACAAATATCTCATGTTTGTTAAGATAAGATAGTTGAAAACAAATATATCATATTTGTTATAATAAAATAAGAAAACAAATATGTCATTTTGTTATTATAAAATTGTTGTAAACAAATATATCATTTTTGTTGTAATAAAATAGATGAAACGAATATATCATTTTAGTTTGAAAAACATCATTTTTGACATGTTAATGAAAACATCATTTTTGTTATTACATGTCATGCTAATTAAAAACATCATTTATGTTAGAATAATGCCATGTTATAATATCATTTATGTTAGATAACGTTTGACAAAAACATCATTTTATTTAGATCATGTCATTTAGATGAAGATCTCATTTTAGTTAGATTATGTTAGAGATACATTAAATTGTCATTATTTAGAAATGTCATTAAATTGTCATTATTTGGAAATGTCATTATTTAAATGTCATTAAATTTTCATTTTTTAGAAATGTCATTAAATTGTCATTATTTAGAATTGTCATTAAATTGTCACTATTTAGAATTGTCATTAAAATATAATTGTCATTTGTGTTAAATTAAATTTGACAAAATATAATTGTCATTTGTGTTAAATTAGAATTGAAAAAATATAAAATGTCATTTGTGTTTTATTAGAATTGTCAACTACGCAAAAATATCATTTTCAGTTGTGGTATTGAAATAAAATTGTTGAATTATAATTGTCATTTTTGACAAATTTGAATAGTGGGATTATAGTTGTCATTCTTGACAAATTTGAATAGTTGAATTATAATTGTCATTTTTGACAAATTTGAATTAGAATTATTATTTTTGTCAAAATATAATAATTGGACAAAAATATCATTTTTGTTAAATAGAAAGGCTTAACAAATAAAAATGTCACTTTTATTTGATAAGTTAAATTAGAAATTTTAACAAATCAAATTATCATTATAAAATTATCATTTTTATTTGTTATGTTGAAAAGAAAAAAGTATGCAAATAATTGTCCTTTTATTTGTCATTGGAATACATAGGAGTATGTCATTTATGTTGAAAACATGCTAATATGAAAATGTCATTTTAGTAGAATTGTCATGCTAATATGAATAAACCATTTTATTTAGAGTTGTCTTGTTAATAGAAAAATGCCATTTGATTTAGAAATGTCATCCATTGTTTGGAAATGTTTTTACATTTAAAAAGAATGAGACAAAAACATTCATTTTTGCCATTTTAAATAGAATGAGACAAAAACATTCATTTTTGTCATTTTAATTAGAATGAGACAAAAACATTCATTTTTTTCATTTTAAAAGAATGAGACAAAAACATTCATTTTTGTCATTTTAAATAGAATGAGACAAAAACATTCATTTTTTCATTTTAAATAGAATGAGACAAAAACATTCATTTTTGTCATTTAAAAAGGATTTAAACAAAATATACATTTTTGGTCATTAAAAAAGATTAAGCCAAAATATACATTTTTGTTCATTAATAAGAATGAAACATTTTTGTCAATTAAAAAGGTTGAAAATTAAAATATACAGTTTTGTCATTTTGTTGAATTAGAGTTTTCAACAAAAATAAAATATACAGTTTTATCATTTTGTTGAACTAGAGTTTTCAACAGAAATAAAATATACAGTTTTGTCATTTTGTTGAACTAGAGTTTTCAACCAAAATAAAATATACAGTTTTGTCATTTTGTTGAACTAAAGTTTTCAACAAAAATAAAATATACAGTTTTGTCGTTTTGTTGAACTAGAGTTTTCAACAAAATGAAATATACAATTTTGTCCTTTTGTTGAATTATAATATTTCAACAAAAATGAAAAGAACCATTTTTGATCATTTTGTCGAATTAAAATAGAGAAATAGAAAAGTGTTCATGTTTTAGGATAAAAACATGATAACATTAAAAATCTTATTTTTAGTATAATGAATGAAATTGTTCATGTTAATATAAAAACATTCATGTTTGAATAATAATGTTGAAAACATTAAAACGCACATTTTTAATGTAAAGAATGGTTTATGTAAATTATTCATAGTATGGATAGAATTAGTGAAACATTAAAAAATTACATTTTTAATGTAAAGATAAAATATATGTAAATATTCATTGTATAGATAAAATGGTTGAAACAATAAAATTCACACTTTTAATGTAAAGATAAAATATATGTAAATATTCATCGTATGGATTAAAATGTTGAAACATTAAAATTCACATTTTTAATGTAAAGAAGGAATTATGTAAAGTATTCATAGTTGGATAATAATGTGGAAACATTAAAATTTACATTTTTAAATGTAAAGCATGATTCATGTAAAATGATTACTGGTTGAAATAGAAAAGTTTTACAATAAAATTTTACATTTTTATTGTACATAAAAATGATGACAAATATCCATTGTTTGAAATAGAAAGGTTTAACAATAAAAATTTACATTTTTATTGTATATAGAAGAAATGATGAAAAATATGCATAGTTGAAATAAATTAGTTAATCAATAAAAATTACATTTTTATTGAACGTATGTTTCGCTAAAAATATGCATAGTTGAAATAAATTAGTTAATCAATAAAAATTACATTTTTATTGAATGTATGATTCGCTAAAAATATGCATAGTTGAAATAAATTAGCTAATCAATAAAAATTACATTTCTATTGAATGTAGGACTCACTAAAAATATGCATAGTTGAAATAAATTAGTAAATCAATAAAAATTACATTTTTATTGAATGTATGATTTGCTAGAACAATGCATAGTGGAAATAAATTAGTTGATCAATAATTGGTTTTGAAGTCATCGAGCGAATTATATATATATATATACATATACAAATATAAATTAAAATTAAATGAATCGCGTGCGGTAGTTCGCATTTCGGAATCGTAACTTTAAACGATTATACCAAATGATCCAACCGTCGGATTTTCCCAATACTGGAACCGTTAGGACCGCTTTGGGAAGATCTTTCCGACGATATAAATTTTGTTAAAATCCAACAGTTAGATTTTGAGAAATGTGTAAATCAAACTTGGGTAAAAACAACGCCAGGGTCGCATAGCGACCTGAAGCGTCAATAAATTAATTTGAGCTATTTTATATAAATAAAAATAGCAATAAGTCATTATTAATGATATTAACGATATGAAATGGTTTAAAATTTTATATATATATATATATATATATATATATATATATATATATATATATATACGAGAATCATTTGAAAAGACCTAGTTCAATCTCATTTCAAATGACTATACGACGATTTAAATCGAAGATATTAAAGACGGTGATTGAAGACTTGCGATCTTCACATCGAATGGACGACTACTGATGCCCAGCATTGGGTAGCTCCCAGTAAAGGGTTAATAGTGGTAGTTTTTCTAGACGTACTTGTTGATTGTTCGGATATGCGAGCACCTCTCTTCTGTATTGGACATACGGGACGAGGAATAAGGTGACTCCGGTTTCGTTCAGACCCAGAATGTAACGTCCCAGATTTTCGAACATTTATTTGGAATATTTAAATCGATTTTAAATATTGATTTGGTGATATAAATGAATTTTATATCGAATTTATGAGTTCGAATATATATATTTATAAATTAATTAAAACGAGCTTGTAACGCCGTGGTAGTTCGAAATTTTCGATTTGAACTTTAATTGGGTGTACAAGATCAGAGATAAGTCGGAATTCTGTGAAACAAGAAACGTTTGAATATATTTGATTATATTTTTTGAATGAAAGAGAAAAATTGAGATTGATTGTAAAAGTTACAAGATATGTCCAATTTAAATTTTCAAAAAGTCGCTATGAAATCATTAATAAATTATAATGATGTAATAAATAATTAAATAGGGATTTCTATATAATTTGGACATCGTATAACTTGAAAATATTGATGTTGAGTTATAAGTTCATATTGATTCAATTTGAAGTGATGTATTATTTGATTTGGATATAAACGATAATATCGGTTTATTTATTTAAATTGTTTTGGAATTTTAATATATTCTATCGATAATATATAGGCCTCAGAATAATTAAATTTCAAATGTTCTCCGTTTTCAGTGAAACGAATTTTATTGGAATGCGTATAATTAAATATTGCTATATTTCCAGTTTGGAGCCAATCGGGGTTGTTTTATCTGTGCGTGCAATTTAGGGGTGAACTAACGCCGTTTTTCAAATGGAGTCCGTTTCCAACAAAATAATTTCATACCGGAACATCAAGACGTAGCGGTATATCTGTTCTCGTTATATTTGAAGCTCGCATGTGTCGGTACAAACATTTAACATTAAATGTAAACAACGATTAGAAAACAGTAGATTTTATTTACCCAGTGAAAAAAACATACCATATATAAAAGTAAAAATATTAAATACAAAGTTTTATCTGTCATTTATTTGAAGCAACTAGGCTCATGCATTTGTCCTTTCATGTTTCTTTCCATTTTCATTTCATTGCAACCTACTTATTTTTGTTGGCTATGAAGCCTACCCTATACACAATTAAATTCGCACATGTAAAGGCCTGCATATCTGAACAAATAAAAATACACGCACATGTTTCTCCCAGAAAACTTTCTCTTTAAATTATACACAGCCGACAAAGTAAGAAACCGTGCCGACCAAGTTTTTTTATGCTACCCTAGTTAGCTGCTTGCCTAGACAACCTAGACAAAGTGACGGCCAAACAAAGAAAAAGGGATGTACCATTTTGTACGTGCTGACTGCTTTTGTACCATTTTCTTTCATTGCAACATGAGGGAATTAAAATCCACGTGCCTAGCCTACTCTACGTTGTACCCTATAGAAACGTGGTGCCCAAACTTTCTTTTCTGTATATATACCCATACGCATACACCGTTTTCTTCCATCATCCTCGTTCTTTTGCTCCAACCTTCCCAGCAGCAAACTAAAAGCACTCTTCTACAATTCAAAACCCACTATTCGCTCCATCGAAACAAAATAAAACCAAATTTCCCAGCAACTAAAGTATACATTAAACCCACTTAATTCCAACGAAAAAATATAGAGAAGACTGAAGGAAACCGCACAAAAATAATGCAGTTCGACGCTTGGTTCCGGAGAGTCAAAGCTGAGGGTAGCAGACTGTACTAAGGAGAAGGCGGCGCGAGTGACAGTACGTATATAGGAGTATGGGTTCGAGTCCCTTTTTGCATATAGGAGGGGGTGGTCTGTCAAGCATGGACGTTAAGAAGGGGTGTTAGTTGGTGTGGAGGGGACCGTGGTGTTCAGTATGAAGGAGGAGAGAGCTTGTCGGAAAAAGCAGTGGCGTTCAAATGATCTAGCTGGAGGGTGAAAAGGAGTATGCGGGAAGGAGAATGGCCTGGCAAACGGAATAGTTGGCGGATGAAATGGTAGTGGCAGGTTCAAAGAACTTGATGGGGGAATTAATTCATAAAGCTAAATTATTGTTCCAAAGTTATACCAGCAGATAGGATAGTACCAGATGGGAAAAAGGTATATATGGGTCTTGTTATACACGTTGTGTTGGATGAATTACAGAAAAGAACTAAGAGGAGTTGCGGAGCAGTTCACGGGTTAATGTGATGCATGGAGGGGCCACGCTACAGTAAAACGAAGTTGTACAGAAAAGAAACCGTGAAGGAGGAAAGAGCAGACATGTTTAAAGCACGTATACGTTACGCGAAGTGTTGGCTAGCTTTTGGACCAATCCATCAAGGTTTACACACAAAGGAAATATGAAGCCTCATATGTAAAAAACCCTTAAAAGCTCGATCGTGGCCTTCCTACCTACGTCGACTCGTGATGCTATTGCCACGACCCCTGATCATGACCACTCATGGCGACCCGATCCCTCTCCGCGATCCGACCCACTGAATCTCAGAATGGAAGGCACGACTTAGTCTATCACGACTCGAAAGGCCCGGATCTCGTGACATCTGTCCATAACATCCATTTTGACATTTCTACATCTGCTCACGAACCAGTCCGAGATCATTGGGATTTGTGCCACATATGACCACGATCCGCCTGTAGATATCACCTATAAATAGTCCAGCACTTGGCATTTTTCAGGATCTTTTTGGCAGTTTCAAGTGCTGTTTCCACCATTACAATTATTTTATAATTTCTTATCAGTCTTAGCTCGAAATTATTGAGTGAATCATCATTGTACAAGTGAGATTGAAAGAAAAATCATTGATATTACTTGAATCTTACGTATAATCATAAATATAAAGAGGATGTAGGCTCGTTAACGCGAAACAACTATAAATCTTGTGTGTTTTCCGCGTTTTCTTGCATTTCTAGATATAAATCTCTGCTAATTCAGATAATTTGGGTGTTAGAGGCACTTTTGGATCTAACATTTTGGTGCTTTCACTGAGAATTGAAGTCTCAACATATCGGGTTATCGCTCTACTGTTTGGATACTCAAGTCCGAAGAAAATAGTCCGAACCTTCACTGTTCTGATTTTTGAAGAACTCAGCAAATCCAAAGTATTATGGCTGGAAAGAAGTCCAAGGATGTACGAGCTTTCCAGGCAGATGACGTCACAAACGAAGCTCGTGAAGACAGTGTTCAGGAGCAGTTCGAGGTTATTTCTCTAGATCATGGAGATTGGGGGGGCGATCCGAGCCAGAGAGGTTTTCATGACCCGAGTGGCTAAAGGCATCACGACCCGTTTTCAAGATAACTCCACCCTCCTTCCTGCTAATGCTCCCACGATCTGACCCCAGGAGACCACCACGAGCCAACGCCAGGAGGGTACCACGAGCCATCAACCTAGGGTGTCCATGATCCGAAATGACAATCAGACCACTACTCGACCTGGGAAAGAAATTACGGCTCGTTTTGCTCGCGTTGGTACTTCTGCTCGACCTGGCCCGGGTTCCTTGCGTATAAGAGAGGATGTTGATAACCAGTTCTACCCCTATGCCCCAGCTACTGAAGGAGATCTCTCTCGCATCATTGAAATGTTGGATAGGACGAATGATGACTTGGCGGCACAAAGACAAGAAAGCCCCTTGTACAAGCATATTGATGATCTCCAAAGGCAGAGGACACCCCCACCAGTCCATCCTTTTACCCTAGAACACTCATCCTCGTCCGAAAATCCTCGAAGAAACCGACGATAGCCCCCATTAGAAAGGGCTGAGAACATAGAGCAGCTACGATTTGGGTCACTTCCTTCTCGAGAAGGAGAGGCGCTTAATTAGGGAACTAATAACCGTAATTTAAATGAGCCCGCTCTACCACTTAGGAATGGAGACATCATTGACCCTGCTTAGAATCAACCCATTCCTCCTGCTCGTCGCGTGATTTACCTCGGTAATAGGGGGCAAGGGAGTTCTGCTCAGGCCCCAGACTTTACAGCATCACGTCAAAGAAACACTGGAGGGGCCCGTAGGGCAAGAAGTGCTGATCGTGAATCTACCCCGACCCATGCAGATGTTGAAGCCATGATCAGACAAATGATGGTAGAAATTCGCGGACAAAGTAATGAAGATTGGGGTATAGGCCGCAGCCATATGCCCTTCACGGATGACATATTGGAGGTTCAATTCCCAAGGAAATTTAACATGCCACCTATGAACCGTTATGTAGGAAGGGCGGATCCAATCCAGCACCTAAAGAGATATTCATGGTACATGAATGCAGCTGCCGCCTCCGACGGTTTAAAGTGTAAGGCATTCCCGATATTTCTGGAGGATACAACATTAATGTGGTTTACTCGTTTGCCAACGCGATCGATCTCTTGTTTCAGGGAATTAAGTGAACAGATCGTGAATCAGTTCCGGCTGCATACCCAGAGATCTAAGAATGTCATCGAATTATCCCTCATTAAGCAACGTACGGACGAAACTTTGAGGTCCTACCTAGATCTCTTTAATCTAGCAGTCACGAAAGTAAGAGATCCCCATGAACAAACTATTTTGATGACTCTGATCGACAGAGTGGATAAGGATACTGAGTTTGGAAAATACTTGTCCAGCAAGCCACCACTGACCAGATAGATCTTCTATGAAAAAGCCAACATCCGCCTGCGTCAAGAAGAAATCTATGCCAACCGAAAGAGGAAGGCCACTAACAAGGAAGATATACAGAGTAATGTGGTTATCAAACAAACTGGGGACAGCTCTGGAAAGGTGGAAGTGAACATTGAGAATAAAAACCAGGGGAATGGCCGTCAATCTGGGAATGGTAACAAGAGGAGGAATCAAGGAAATAACTCACAGAAGAGGCCTCGATACCGGCCATTCGAGAGTTTCACCCCATTAAATGATACCTTAGAAAATATCTTTATGGATACTTACAACGTCCTCCAGTATAAGAGGCCCCCACCTAGGGATTCTACAGAGAAAGAACGAGAGTCGGGGAAGTTTTGTCTCTCCCATCAAACCCACGGACACTCCACCAACGAATGTCGACATTTGAGGGATGTTGCTGAGAAGTTACTTCATGAGGGAAAGTTGGACGAGTATAAGATTACGTTGAGAGATATGGGCAATCTGGACAACCCCCGAATCAGAATCAACCTGCTACCAGACCTACCGCTCAACAAAAAGGAAAGAACATTGTCATTAACTCTATAGTAGGAGGACCTCATCCTGCTGGACACAGCTTTAGGGCAATGGATCAATATGTGAATGCAGCCAAACATATTGAAATAGGGGAGTGTAGTAATCCTGAAGCTGCCGCCCCGGTGAAACAGCAAAAAACTATGTACGATGATGTCATCTTTCGTGATAGAGACAGTGTTGGAATTCATTCCCCCACCGAGGACCCTCCGGTGATCACCGCAAACATTGGCCCCGCATTAGTCCACAAAGTCTTGGTGGATAATGGAAGTTCAGTGAACATACTATTTAAAAAGGCATTCGACTTTGACGCAGTTGGAAGCGAAAGATTTGAAGCCTTGTGATGGATGGATACGTGGCTTCAACGGAGCCTCAACATCCCCGATCAGATATGTAGATTTGTCAGTCACTCTTGGAGAAGGAGATCACCGGAGAGTGAGAATCCTCACATTTGTAGTGTTGGATATTAAGTCGCCTTATAACGTTTTCCTGGGTCGACCGGCAGAATTCAGGGCCTGTATCGCGTCCTGGTGCCTATTGTTAAAATTCCCGACAAATGCGGGAGTGGGAGTAGTTAGGGGCAATCAAGTCGCAGGAAGAGCTTGCTATATAGAAGAATTGAAATTGTTACTCAAGGGATTAAATATCGACCCAAAGGATACTTCTCCGCCTGCAAAGGAGAATACAACATAGCAATTAAAGACAGTTCCAAGGGAGCCGCCAAAGGGACAACCCGAGGATATAGATCCCAGAGAGGGCGAGGAACTCGGGGGCAGAATGGTGACTCCTTACGAAACAACTGAGGATGTTCTGATCGATGATAATGACCCAGTGAAGGTCTTAAAGATCGGGTCCCAGTTGGACCCTGTTCGTGCAAAGGAACTGACCAACTTTCTGAAGGCCAACCTGGATGTGTTTGCCTGGACTCACGCTGATATGTGTGGCATATATCCGTCAATCATGCGCCATTCACTGAATATTAATCCGAAGCATCCACCTGTCAAGCAGAAAAGGCGAATGCTAGGCCCAGAGAGGTCGGCTGCCTTAAAAGAAGAGGTTGAGAAGTTGAGGAGCAACGGGTTTGTCAAAGACGCGACTTACCCAGATTGGATTTCAAACCCAGTTTTGGTAAAAAAAGGCCAACGGAAAATGGCGTACATGTATCGATTTCTCCGACTTGAACAAGGCTTTTCCCGAAGGATAGCTTTCCACTTTCAGAATTGACCAATTAGTGGATTCAACGGTAGGTCACGAGCTCCTCTCCTTTATGGATGCTTATTCTGGATATAACCAAATCCCCACGCATATTCCGGATCAGGAACATACCAGCTTTATCACAGATTTGGGATTATACTGTTACGTGGTGATGCCTTTTGGCCTAAAGAACGCCGGAGCAACTTACCAAAGGCTGGTAAACAGAATGTTTTATAACCAGATCGGGAAGACGATGGAGGTATACGTAGATGATATGCTAGTAAAGTCTAGACAGTCAATGAATCACACTGCTGATTTAGCTTAAATGTTCGATATACTCAGGCGATATGGAATGAAGTTCAACCCTTTGAAGTGTTCATTTGGAGTTGCTTCTGTGAAGTTTTTAGGTTTTATTGTTAGTTCGCGTGGAGTTGAGATCAATCCACATCAGATTACAGTAATCCGAAACATTCAGGAACCAAGGCAAATCAAAGATGTGCAGAGTCTCGCTGGAAAAGTAGCTGCGATGAGTAGATTCATCTCCAAAGCTACAGATAAATGCATCCAATTCTTCAATTTGATCAAGCGAGGCAAGCACAACTTTAAGTGGACTCCTGATTGTGTGGAAGCATTTCAGAACCTATTGGATCATTTGGAAAAACCCCCGATACTGTCTAAGCCAGTGGATCATGAGGATTTGTTCATATACATGGCAGTATCATCCCACGCCATAAGTTCAGCCTTGGTAAGAGAAGATGATAAAGTTCAAAGGCTCGTGTATTACGTAAGCAAGAAGTTAGCGGCCGTAGAGAGAAATTATCCAAAGATAGAAAAGCTTGCATATAGCCTGCTAATCGCATCAAGGAAACTTCATCACTATTTTCAGGCTCATCCCATTACAATATATACGGATCATCCGCTGAGACAAGTATTGCAAAAACCCGAGGCATCGGGAAGGCTATTAAAATGGAATATTGAATTGAGTCAGTTTGACCTAAACTTCCAGCCCCGAAGAACGATAAGGGGGCAAGTACTAGCAGACTTTATAGCAGAATTTACCATCCCTGAAGATAATGAAGTGAGTGAAGAAATTGATACCCCAAAACAACTCCTTGACCCTGAAGTATGGAGACTATATACCGACGGAGCCAGGAATGATAGAAGAACAGGTGCATGAATTGTATTGGAAACCCCTGAAAAACGATCAATATATTATGCTCTGAGGTTGGAGTTCCACGCCGCGAATAACGATTCGGAATATGAAGCCCTGATCGTAGGGCTTAGGCTTGCCAAGTAGTTGGGAATAACAAAGCTAGGTTCTTCTGTGATTCGAAGATAGTTGTGAATCAGGTCAATGGAGAATTCCAAGCTAAAGGGTCGAGACTGGTGTCATATCTAAAGAAAGTAAAGGAAATTATGAATATCTTAGAACATTATAGCATTACACACATCCCTCGATTGGAGAATCAGAGTGCCGATAAGCTAGCCAGAATGGCTAGTTATAATAACCCCGAGGACATGGAGATGGTCCTGGTAGAAACACTTCAGACTCCATGCATCAACCAGATGGAAATTGATCATGTGCTGGAGACTGAGATGGAAAGGGAGTCATGGATGACACCCTTGAAGAATTTCCTAGTCAATGGGACACTCCCGATCAAGAGAAGTGAGAGACATGCGTGATTCGGAAAGCTTCGCGATATGTCATGCAAGGTGAAGTTCTATATCGACAAGGATTCTCGATGCCACTCCTCCAGTGTATAGCCCATGACGATATAGAAAGGGTATTAAAAGAAGTTCACGAAGGAGAATGCGGCGACCACACCGGAGGACAACCACTGGCAAAGAAGATACTGTGATATGGGTATTTTTGGCCCATTGTAAAAAAGGATGCAGCTAAGTATGCTCGACACTGCGACGCATGCCAGAAATTCTCAAAGGTCTCCAGGGCACCTCCTAACCAATTAAAGACAATGTTGAGTCCGTGGCCTTTCGTGGTATGGGGAGTTGATATCATCGGAAGTCTCCCCTAGCGAAAGGTGGAGCAAAATTTGCTATAGTGGCCATTGATTACTTTACAAAATGGTTTGAAGCAGAAGCGCTAAGAACGATTTCAACCAAGAAGGTGATCAACTTCGTCGTGAGGAATATCATATGTCGGTTTGGAATCCCAAAAGATATCATAACTGATAATGGAACCCAATTCGACAGCTTCAGGTTCCGAGTTTTTTGTCAAAGATACCATATCGAGAAGAGATTCACGGCTGTGGCACACCCACAGTCAAATGGGCAGGTAGAAGCGGCAAACAAAGTAATCAAGTCCATTTTGAAGAAACGACTGAAGCGGGCCAAGGCCATGTGGGTCGATGAGCTACCTCTGGCTCTGTGGGCCTACCGAACAACTTTCAAATCAGCTAACGGGCATACTCCTTTCTCCCTCGCTTTCGGGTCGGAAGCAGTCATCCCGGTAGAGCTAGAAGTACCGTCCCACAGGGCCACTTATTACGACCCAATGACTAATAACAAGCTTCTTCTCGAATCTTTGGATATGGTAGACTAAAAGAGAGACGAAGCAGACCTACGTGCCTTGAGGCACAAGTAGCAAGTTGCTCGGTATTACAACAAAAGAGTCCGAGCTTGAACATTTGAACCCGGAGACTTGGTTCTAAAGCGTGTCTTTCCACCCCCAGTGCATTTGGGACCAAAGTGGGAAGGACCCTATGTGTAACGACCCGCATTCTATGCATCATAGGATCGTAGAATATTTATTTCTTTCACATACGAAGTCGTATGGTCATGTAACTTTGGGGGACGACTATTGGGGTCATTTCCCATGTTCATGATTTTTCCCGATTTTTAAATGACCATTTTACCCCTAGTTATCACTGTTTTGGCCATAACTTTTGACTGGAAAGGAATTTTGACCTGAAACCACTCCCATTGGCTCCGGATGATGGTTTCTCTTTCCGTAGAGTGGTCACATTAGCCAAACGGACTCACCGTTTAGGAGATATGGCTGAAACAAGTTTCAGATGGTGAAAAACAGCTTAATTGGGCTTAACCGGATGATTAGCACTAGGCCCAGAGGAGAATTTCGGGTTTAGGGGTATATAGGGGCTGATTAGGGTTAGAAAACATTTCTTTAGACATTTTCCAGCCGCCACTTTCATCCTTAGACACTCTAACAATGGCCTCTTACATCTAAAACACCCCAAAACACTTTTTAATTGAAGATTAGGCTTAGCAACATCAAATTAAGAAGAAAAAGCACCAAAGCAAGGTTAGAGCTGCTGTTGGACATCAGTATTCGCACCAAATCAGAGGAGTTTCAGTTCTGAGAATTTTATTTGTGGCCAAGGTGAGTGGTTAGCATTTTTTTGACACTAACTACAGTTAATCAGGGTGATTAGCGATAATTAGTGAATTCTTACACTTTAAAATTCTGGAAAAATATTCTAAAAATTCGAAATATTATTTTAGACCTCTGTTAGAAATTTGGGTTGATTTGATTAAGTTTTGTTAATCCTATGATTAGTTTTGCTTAAACATGCTTAAGGGAAAACATGGGATTTTGGCTATGTTTGATCCGTTTTATCCTATCATAATTGTGTTTTGATGTTTGTGAATGATTATACATGTTTCTATGACTGTATAGTATGCTTTGTGATTGTCTAGAAGTGTTAGATAGGTCAAAAACGCCGTCGAATGGCGTAAAAATAGTCGCAGGAAATTGTGCAGAAAACGGTTAGCCCCAAGTCCAGCGATCCGATGGAGTCCAGCGATCCGATGGAGTCCAGCGATCCGGCGATCCGATGGAGTCCAGCGATCCGATGGAGTTCAGCGATCCGGCGATCCGATGGAGTCCAGCGATCCGATGGAGTCCAGCGATCCGGCGATCCGATGAAGTCCAGCGATCCGATGGAGTCCAGCGATCCGATATAGTCCAGCGATCCGATGGAGTTCAGCGATCCGACGATCCGATGAAGTCCAGCGATCCGATATAGTCCGGCGATCCGATGGAGTCCAGCGATCCGATATAGTCCAGCGATCCGATGGAGTCCAGCGATCCGATGGAGTCCAGCGATCCGATGAAGTCCAGCGATCCAATGGAGTCCAGCGATCCGATGAAGTCCAGTGATCCGACGGAGTCCAGCGATCCGGTGATCCGATGAAGTCCAGCGATCCGATGGAGTCCAGTGATCCGATGAAGTCCGGCGATCCGGAGAAGACCAAAACCCGAGATGCAAAGGAAGTCCAAATGAGAAGCTAGAGCTCAAGATCCAGATGGGAATCAACGAGTTCGCTTCATGATTGGGCTTTGCTGCGGGACGCGTGTTAAGGGGTTATCGATGTCTATAGCTTTGGACTACTATGGTAGGAGGTACGGAGGCGGATTCAGGGCCATTATGGCATTGGTAGGACCAAGGACTACGACCAATGTGGTGGGTCATTGAAAGGTTTGGTCATGACTCCATGTGTTTAGCTTGGTCGCAGCAGGGTTCTACAAGTCGGGATTCATCGTTACCTCAATTTGTCTAGTGTTCCAAAGTGGTAGATATCGTATGCTTTACGCACTGAGTGAGAGATGTGAGGATGGTTGCCATGGATGATTTGTTTGCTATCATTATGACATGCACACCCTACCCCGTATCCTTACACTATTTATTATGGCACCTTAGAGCATTGTACGGTATGTGGTACTAACTCTTTGGTTGCAGGTCCAGGTTCAGGTATGGTTTAGTATACCTGTTATTATTCTTCTTAGATGATTATCGCTCATACCAGGCTTTATGTCTGACCCAGAGTTTTATGTCTCCTCTTATTACTCTGGGTGCTCACACGAGCAGACTAGAGACAGGTTAGCTGGTGGTGCACGGGTAGATGATCCGGAGACGAGCAGGAGGCTTCCACGTAAAATATATACATAATATTCTCCCTGTATTGTTGAAGATCACTGCTTGGGCATTGGTGGTGTATCTTCTACTTTAGCTTTCTTTTGTTTGGAGACAGTAAATTTGGAAAGTTGTAATAAGCTGTATTTGAATTTCCGCTGCTCTGATGTTGACGTTGATTTTAGTTATCAGCTTAGGCACTGTCTCACCTGTTTTATGTCAAGTATGTTATTATTATATTTTATTCCATGCGCTGTGAGACATTCTACAGGTCCCTTGATTAGTTCATTCCCTTCCTTCCTTTCTTTGGCGACCGTCCCGTGCTAGTCGGGCATGTGTACAACGCACTTTCGGAGGAAATGCAGGCTGGTGCGGGGCGGGCCGTCACACTTGGTATCAGAGCTCTAGGTTGCGTAGTTAACCTAGGGAAGTTATCAAGGAGAGATAATATACGTATATGAGAGAGCGTATTTGTGATTACTTTGGTTTTTAAGAGATATATATATATATATACTATTACTAGTATAAGGATGAAGTCATACTGCACTAGCACCACTATGGAGTCGTTAATCGTTTCCTTTTCCAGATTGACGATGAGCCGAGATACTAGAGGTGCTGGTAGAGGAGCCAATAATGGGAATGCTGCTGACATGAGGACGATGTTTACTGACCTCATGAGAGAGATGCTTAGAGATGTACAGAGGGCAGCTCCCAATGGTGGAAATGGTGGTGGTCCAATAGTGCAGGCGCCGAGGGTCGACTTCGCCAAGCTAAACAAGGACTATACTAGCCTTGGTGGGAAGCCGTTCCACGGAACGGAGTCGGCCACGGATGTTCAGGATTGGTTGGATAGTTGCGAACGTATCTTCGAGGATTTGGGTATCGAGGATGCAATGAAGAGAAAGTTAGCGTCCCGTCAGCTGCAAGGGCGGGCAATGAATTGGTGGAATACTATAAAAGCAGCTACTCCTGAAGATCAGATTACTTGGGAGCAGTTTAAAGCTCGATTTAGCGAGAAGTTCATTCCAGCTGCTCAGAAGTCAGTGCTGTTTAAGAAATTCTTGGAGCTCAAGCAGAATGGCAGAGCTGTCTCGGAGTATATTGCTGAATTTGACACTTTGTCAAAATATGGGTTATCTCTTATTGATACTGCCGTGAAAAAGAATGAGAAATTCATAACTGGTTTGGATCAGTACTTGGGGGAAAAACTTATTAACCACATCGATGAGACGTTTGAATCGATTGTGGGGAAAGCATTAAGATCAGAAAGTCTCTACCCTAAGTCGAAGACTGAAGTTGCATCTGCAGAAGAGCCAAAACCACAAGCAAGTGGTGGAGGCAAGGGTGGTTCCCAGAATAAGAGAAAGCAGAACCAAGCTAAGGATGGCCAGAAGAAAAAGAATAAGCAAGATGTTGAGTGCTTCAGCTGTGGTAAGAAGGGCCATTATGCTAGTAATTGTCGGGCCAAGCCAGCGGATAGGAAGTGCTTCAACTGTGGCCAAATGGGACATCATAAGGACAAGTGTCCACAGCCCCCTAAGGAAAAGCAAATGGTGAAAGCCTACGCTCTTAATGATATTCCTTCTTCGTCGAATGCCCCAACAGCGGCGGAGAAGGGAAAGAATGTCGTCATTCAAGGTATGCTTTCTGTTTATGATGTTCCTGTTAGAGTTTTGTTTGATACCGGAGCTTCCAG
The DNA here is from genome assembly GCA_030737875.1 of Allium sativum. NCBI lineage: Eukaryota > Viridiplantae > Streptophyta > Magnoliopsida > Asparagales > Amaryllidaceae > Allium > Allium sativum. Next base: position 178,171,619 of record CM060912.1, read on the forward strand.
TTCTTTCATATCTAGTGACCTGGTAGATAGGTTGGGATTGGTGCCCGAGATTGTCGATAGACCTTTAGTAGTGACGAACCCGGTTGGTGGTTCGACTAGCCTTAGCATGATTTGTCGTAATGTGGTCTTATCGAGTCATGGATGCATGTTTGTTTGTGATTGCTTTGTTTTGGGCTTTACTGGGTTTGGCATTATTTTGGGAGTAGATTGGCTCCGAAGATACGGGGTGGTGGTAGACTGTGAGGGCTTTTTGGTGACAGTTAGAGCGGATGATGGACGGAGGATAGTGTTTGGTGGTCTACCCAGTGAGGGGGTATTGGCTAGTTTTCTAAACTCCCTCGACATTCCGCATAGTGAGTTGTCAGGTTTGCCCGTGGTTGGCCAGTATCCGGATGTTTTCGAAGAAGTGACCGGACTTCCACCACACCGAGAGATTGAGTTCCGTATTGATTTGGTAAAAGATGCCAGGCCTATAGTGATGCCACTTCGTCGTATGGCACCAAGGGAGCAGCGAGAGCTCAAGGTGCAAGTCAGCGATCTTTTGAAGAAGGGATTTATCAGAAGGAGTGTTTCTGAATGGGGAGCACCAGTTGTGTTTGCTACCAAGGCGGATGGTTCCCTTCGTTTGTGTGTAGACTACCGCGAGTTGAATAAAGTGACGAGGAAGAACAAGTATCCTCTACCGCGGATAGATGATTTGTTTGATCAGTTGAGTGGCGCGAGAGTATTTTCTCAGTTGGATCTCGCGACATGTTTTCATCAGCTTAGAGTGGAAGCTGAGAGTATAGCTAAAACGGCATTTCGGACGCCGTCTGGGTTTTATGAGTGGTTGGTCATGCCATTCGGGCTGACCAATGCCCCAGCATATTTTGTGGATCTTATGAATAGGGTATTCAGAGATCAGTTGAATAAGTTTGTCCTTGTGTTCGTTGATGATATTTTGGTCTACTCGAGGACAGAGGAAGAACACAAGGGACATTTAAGAATAGTGATGGAGGTGTTGAGAAAACACCAATTGAAAGCAAAGTTTTCTAAGTGTCACTTCTGGAAGAGGGAAGTGAGGTTCTTGGGCCATGTTGTATCAGAAAATGGGATTGCCGTGGACCCGGCGAAGGTGGCTACGGTACAGGATTGGCCTACGCCCAAGAATGCAACAGATGTAAGAAGTTTCTTGGGGTTAGCTGGATACTATCGTAAGTTTATCCAAAGTTTCTCCAAGATAGCAGCACCATTGACCCAGTTAACTAAGAAGAATCAAGCTTTTGTCTGGGATGGAGGGTGCGAGAATGCATTCAAGAGTCTAAAGGACAAGTTGACAAGCGCACCAGTGTTAGTCATTCCTAAGGGGAATGAAGAGATGACGGTATACACGGATGCCTGTGGTATCGGACTGGGTGTTGTATTGATGCAAGGTGGTAGGGTTGTTGCTTATGCAAGTCGGCAATTGAAACTGCACGAGAAAAGATACCATACCTATGATTTAAAATTGGCAGCAATCGTGTTCGCATTAAAGATATGGAGACACTATCTCTTGGGAGAAAGATTTGAGCTTTTTACAGATCATAAGTCGTTAAAGTATCTCTTCTCTCAGAAAGTTCTGAATCTCCGTCAGCAGAGATGGTTAGAGTTCTTAGCTTCCTATGATTTTGACATCGCATACACACCAGGAAAGGGCAATGCGGTGGCTGATGCATTGAGTAGAAAACATGCCAGTTTAGGGGCTATGTTCCTTGAATGGAAGCAACTGGAGTTTATCGCGGGGTTTGATTTCAGACCAAAGTGCGAATTGGATCAAGAAATGTTGGCAAGTTTGACGATCAGACCCACTTTGATTGAGCGGATCGGCTCTAGTCAGAGGGACGATCCTAACCTATTGGAAATCATCTCCAAGTTAGAGATGGGTATCGATGAGGAGATGAACAAGTATGGGCTTGATCGAGTTGGATGGCTTAGAAAGGATGGAAGACTAGTCGTACCCAATGTCAATGGATTGAGGGATGAAGTGCTTAGAGGATGTCATCACTCAAAACTGACTATACATCCCGGTGGTAATAAGATGTATCGAGACATGAGACAGACTTACTACTGGGAAGGGATGAAAAGAGACGTTGGGAAGTTTATATCCAAGTGCATGAATTGCCAGCTAGTTAAAGCCGAGCAAAAGAAGCCTAGTGGGTTGTTGCAACCATTAGAAATTCCCGAATGGAAATGGGAGCAAGTCTCGATGGATTTCATTGATGGTTTACCAAGGACTAGATCGGGACATGATAGCATTTGGGTAATTGTGGATCGGTTGACTAAGAGTGCAAGATTCATACCAGTCAAATCGACCAGAACGGCAGCTAAGTTAGCAGAATTATATACGAAGTGGGTAGTGAGATTTCATGGAGTACCCAAAAGCATTGTGAGCGACTGAGACCCGTTGTTCACTAGTGGGTTTTGGAAGAGCTTACAAGAGGCTCTAGGGTCAGAGTTACATCTCAGTACCGCATATCATCCTCAGATCGACGGTCAGACGGAGAGGGTGAACCGTATCTTGGAAGACCTCTTGAGAGCATGTATATTGGATTTTGGTGGATCATGGGATGACCATTTGCATCTAGTAGAGTTTGCATATAATAATAGCTACCAATCCAGTATCGGTATGGCTCCGTTTGAAGCTTTGTACGGAAGACCGTGCAACTCACCATCATGTTGGATAGAGACTGGCGAGAAGTTTATGCTTGGACCAGATGTGGTGAGGGAAACTTCAGATAAGATTAAGATCATTCAACAACGAATGAAGGCTGCCCAAGATAGGCAGAAGAGTTATGCTGATAAGAGGAGAAGAGACTTAAAATTCTCCGTTGGCGACTTGGTGTTTGTCAAGATTTCTCCGTTGAAGAGCGTAATACGATTTGGCAGGAGAGGCAAGTTGGCACCAAGATTTGTTGGCCCATTCCCTGTTCTTGAACTAGTCGGGAATTTAGCATACAGAATTGACTTACCGGAGAAGATGGCGGGAGTTCACGACGTATTTCATGTTTCCCAACTAAGGAAGTACGTTCACGACTCAGATATGACTATTTCACCTGATCAGTTAGAGGACTTCGAAGTAGAACCCGAGGCGGTTGGGAACCACAAGCCGGCCCGTATTGTCGAGCACGACATGAAGCAACTTCGAAGAAAGGCGGTGAAGCTAGTCAAGGTACAGTGGAGCGAGGACGAGAATGATTGTACTTGGGAGACAGAGGAGAACATTAGGAAGTCACACCCAGAACTCTTTGCCTGGTAAGATTTTGACTTCGATTTAGTTTTCCGCATGCTAGGATAGGCTTGTTCTCTTGTTTTGCATGATTGATTGTTGTATGTGGTTGTTAGGCATGCGGGATCCTTTGTATGTTTTGGGTTAAGGAATTTCGGGGGCGAAATTTCTTAAGGGGGGGGAGAGTGTAATGACCCGCATTCTACGCATCATAGGATCGTAGAATATTTATTTCTTTCACATACGAAGTCGTATGGTCATGTAACTTTGGGGGACGACTATTGGGGTCATTTCCCATGTTCATGATTTTTCCCGATTTTTAAATGACCATTTTACCCCTAGTTATCACTGTTTTAGCCATAACTTTTGACTGGAAAGGAATTTTGACCTGAAATCACTCCCATTGGCTCCGGATGATGGTTTCTCTTTCCGTAGAGTGGTCACATTAGCCAAACGGACTCACCGTTTGGGAGATATGGCTGAAACAAGTTTCAGATGGTGAAAAACAGCTTAATTGGGCTTAACCGGATGATTAGCACTAGGCCCAGAGGAGAATTTCGGGTTTAGGGGTATATAGGGGCTGATTAGGGTTAGAAAACATTTCTTTAGACATTTTCCAGCCGCCACTTTCATCCTTAGACACTCTAACAATGGCCTCCTACATCTAAAACACCCCAAATCACTTTTTAATTGAAGATTAGGCTTAGCAACATCAAATTAAGAAGAAAAAGCACCAAAGCAAGGTTAGAGCTGCTGTTGGACATCAGTATTCGCCCCAAATCAGAGGAGTTTCAGTTCTGAGAATTTTATTTGTGGCCAAGGTGAGTGGTTAGCATTGTTTTGACACTAATTACAGTTAATCAGGGTGATTAGCGATAATTAGTGAATTCTTACACTTTAAAATTCTGGAAAAATATTCTAAAAATTCGAAATATTATTTTAGACCTCTGTTATAAATTTGGGTTGATTTGATTAAGTTTTGTTAATCCTATGATTAGTTTTGCTTAAACATGCTTAAGGGAAAACATGGGATTTTGGCTATGTTTGATCCGTTTTATCCTATCATAATTGTGTTTTGATGTTGTGAATGATTATACATGTTTCTATGACTGTATAGTATGCTTTGTGATTGTCTAGAAGTGTTAGATTGGTCAAAAACGCCGTCGAATGGCGTAAAAACAGTCGCAGGAAATTGTGCAGAAAACGGTTAGCCCCAAGTCCAGCGATCCGATGGAGTCCAGCGATCCGATGGAGTCCAGCGATCCGGCGATCCGATGAAGTCCAGCGATCCGATGGAGTCCAGCGATCCGGCGATCCGATGGAGTCCAGCGATCCGGCGATCCGATGAAGTCCAGCGATCCGATGGAGTCCAGCGATCCGATATAGTCCAGCGATCCGATGGAGTCCAGCGATCCGACGATCCGATGAAGTCCAGCGATCCGATATAGTCCAGCAATCCGATGGAGTCCAGCGATCCGATGAAGTCCAGTGATCCGACGGAGTCCAGCGATCCGGCGATCCGATGAAGTCCAGCGATCCGATGGAGTCCAGTGATCCGATGAAGTCCGGCGATCCGGAGAAGACCAAAACCCGAGATGCAAAGGAAGTCCAAATGAGAAGCTAGAGCTCAAGATCCAGATGGGAATCAACGAGTTCGCTTCATGATTGGGCTTTGCTGCGGGACGCGTGTTAAGGGGTTATCGATGTCTATAGCTTTGGACTACTATGGTAGGAGGTACGGAGGCGGATTCAGGGCCATTATGGCATCGGTAGGACCAAGGACTACGACCAATGTGGTGGGTCATTGAAAGGTTTGGTCATGACTCCATGTGTTTAGCTTGGTCGCAACAGGGTTCTACAAGTCGGGATTCGTCGTTACCTCAATTTGTCTAGTGTTCCAAAGTGGTAGATATCGTATGCTTTACGCACTGAGTGAGAGATGTGAGGATGGTTGCCATGGATGATTTGTTTGCTATCATTATGACATGCACACCCCACCCCGTATCCTTACACTATTTATTATGGCACCTTAGAGCATTGTACGGTATGTGGTACTAACTCTTTGGTTGCAGGTCCAGGTTCAGGTATGGTTTAGTATACCTGTTATTATTCTGCTTAGATGCTTATCGCTCATACCAGGCTTTATGTCTGACCCAGAGTTTTATGTCTCCTCTTATTACTCTGGGTGCTCACACGAGCAGACTAGAGACAGGTTAGCTGGTGGTGCACGGGTAGATGATCCGGAGACGAGCAGGAGGCTTCCACGTAAAATATATACATAATATTCTCCCTGTATTGTTGAAGATCACTGCTTGGGCATTGGTGGTGTATCTTCTACTTTAGCTTTCTTTTGTTTGGAGACAGTAAATTTGGAAAGTTGTAATAATTTGTATTTGAATTTCCGCTGCTCTGATGTTGATGTTGATTTTAGTTATCAGCATAGGCACTGTCTCACCTGTTTTATGTCAAGTATGTTATTATTATATTTTATTCCATGCGCTGTGAGACATTCTACAGGTCCCTTGATTAGTTCATTCCCTTCCTTCCTTTCTTTGGCGACCATCCCGTGCTAGTCGGGCATGTGTACAGCGCACTTTCGGAGGAAATGCAGGCTGGTGCGGGGCGGGCCGTCACACTATGCCATCCTACGGAGGCTTGATAATGGATCCTTCAAGCTAACAACCGTGGACGGAATTGAAATCCCCGGAGTGTGGAATGCCCAGCATTCGCGGCACTATTTGACATGAAAATTGTTATTCTTATTCTTTTGTTTGTAGGACCATGTAATAAGGCATGACTTGCCTAGAACAGTCCAGTTGTATGAACAAAAGATTATAAAGTGGACGTAGGTCATGATTCGACCAAACCACTATAAAATATCGTGTGTCATTTACTTTTATCACACCTTTACTTACTATATTATTACTCATGAATTATCGTAAACTATGTAATTACTAACAATATGCAGGGTATCGAGAAGGCGATAAAGTAAATGACACAATCATCGAAGCTCTACTTCTCAAGACCTGAGAAGAAGTACATAGGACAAGGAAACAAATTGTCCGCGAGACGTGAAGGTGTACCATAGTTTTAAAGACCGTCTCGACTAACACTCTACCCTTGGTATTCGACGGGAGAGTATAAAGGCACTGGAGACTTGGCGCCGAAAAAGAACTCCTACCCCGCTGAAGGATCGGGGAACAAACTGAAAGCTGATTTCAAACTCTATCCTGGGAATACGACAGGAGAGTTTAAAGGCGTTTCAACTAAATGTCGCTTAAGGGCTCCTATCCTGCTGCAGGATCGGGAACGAGAATGAAAGCTGATCCCGACCCCCTCATTTCCGGACATGGGGGCAACCAGAGTGTGACTCTAATCAATCCTTAATAAGCCCTGGCCAGGCATTATAATGATGATTGATTAGGGGCATATTCATACAACACTTCGCATTTGTGTATTCTTCACATTTACTTAGCATACGAACTTTTCAACGATTATCATCTATGACTTTTCAACGATTATCATCTATGACTTCAACGCTAGTTGTGATTGTCAACATTACTTATGTTTATATTTAATGTCTATGATTTAGAATGATAAACTTTGCAGATATTATAAACTTGCAGGTATGCAAAGATACAAAAGAAACAGATTTTCATTTACTAAGTGCAGAATTACAAAATAAAGCTAAGCAAAAGGCGAGGCCATACTCGCGGCTACATCCTAAGGCTAGTGGAAATAGGCATAATTAAACTAGCACTACTTGGGCTTCGGGGACGACCTCAGCCTCTTCTCCTTCTTTTTCTTCCCTGTCTCCTCCTCCTTGTTAACATCAGATTTATCATGCTTTTTCCTCTTCTTTTTGTCGGAAGGAGGATCCACTGGAAGGTTGGTAGACTGGCTTGCAAGCTGCGAAGTTATTAACTTGTAGGGGAACTTTATGATCAACCCCGTTTTGGGATCAGTAGCAGTGATATAAGGCACTTTTAGAGGCTCTTGTTCCTCTATTTTCGAAGCCAACTTCTTATACCTCCTCGCTTTCATCTCGGCCAAAGTCTCATGCTCAGGATCTTTGGTTTCTCCCATGATGTCTATCTCCTCCTCTTCATCCTCGTGGTCGTCATCAATATCATTCAAGGCCCCAATAATTTCAGCATCCTTTGGGGCACCCTTGCTGGAAGCTTCAATGGTTTCCTTAGTTATCTCAGTTTCAGGCTGCTTTGGATCTTCAGGAGTGATCTCAGTGACTGGAGGCACACCAACCATCTCGACATCCGCCGGCTTTTCTATAACCTCCTCGATAGACCTGACACCTACATTATGAGAAGCAATAGCTATTAGTACAGGAGAAAGTATGGTCATCCCAATTGACTACTCTATATCATGACGACAAGTTATAATGGCTTTGACAAACTATGGAGAAAATGTGGAGATTCCTTCCGCTGATCCTTCAACCAAAGTCGCAGTGGAAGACCCAACGGCAGAAGGGACTGGAAGTCCAGAGATCAAGGGATCGTCGGGATTGTATTCCTCAACTTCGGAAGGTTTAGGATCCGGTGCTGAACTGGATCCCTCATTGATTTTGGTTTTGACCTTGAGATTGGTTTTTTCTTTATCCATGCCCTCTCGAATCATACGTCTACCTTCTGCTAAGGCCTCAGGCTCTTCTCCCTTAAGGAAAGTTTCCATAAGTTTTCTTTCGTCGATCTCATTAACCCCTAACCGCTGCTTCTCTCAATCGACTATCACATCCCAGATATCAACCAGAGTGATGTTATAATCCTGAATCCAGGAGATGTCTCGGGTGCGGATAACCTGGGCAAAAAAGTCCATAAGCAACTCCTCATACCCTTCAATCTCCTTCTCGGCTACAACAAGGCGAGTAGTGGAAGTGGAAGCCGACTCAAGAGCAGCACTGGTATTACTCTCGGCAAGAGTTGCCCGTTCTTCGGCATGGGCGAGTCTATCGTTCAAGCTTGTTCTCTCCTCTTCCCAAGAAGCCCTTTCTGTAGCAAATCGATCTTGTGCAGCTTTCATTTCAACATTAGCAAGTTTTAGGTCCTCCACCTCCTTCTTAAAGGCCACGCGCTCTTGACTATTTGAATCAAGTTCGAGGTGGAAGCGTTTTGTGGCATTTTCTAGCTCAGTCTTAAAATTTTTAGCATCCCGCTGAGCTATTGCAAGAGGGGCCTATGTATCCTCAAGATCTTTTATTGCTTTATTCCTGGGCCTGGTATCATTATCAATCTTTACCCTTGGTCCTTGCCGCATCCGTCTCTAAGGTACGGATCACATCGGAAAGATTCTTAGCATGCTTTTTCATCACCCTATACTGCTTGGCTACGTGGGCGACGCGTCCTACAACTTTGTCATCCCAATTCTCATGAACGGGCTCTAGGTCTGGGACAAAGACCATCCTTTCAAAATAGAGTTCAGGAAATTGCTTCTGCAAGAACTCCAGTTTTTCCTTATTGTTAGGAGCCAAGGCCACTTCTTGCGTAGTAGAGGACTCTAAATGTTGTTGACCCGAAGAAACGAGAGTTGTTTTCTCCTGCTCTTTGCGTTTGCTCGGTTCTTTTTGTTTGCCCTTAGGATCATGGGGCTTTTTAGAAGATTTGCCATGGGGAGGTAAGCCTTTTTGAGGAGTTAAAGCCTTAGGAATTTCTTTGCCCCAAGCATGTAGTGATTGGCGACTATGGGATTTCCCAGGATCTTTCTTAGAAGGACAGCGAGCGCGCTGGGACTGAGGTTGATAGGAATCAGAACGTCTTTGGCTATCCCTCCCACGACCGTCGTTGCAGTCATGCTCGGACATGGAAGAAAGCCTGGGAGTATTTTCTCGAAGAGCACGGTAGGAGTAGGAATGACGTCGAGACATATTTCCTACAAAGAATAGTAAACGGAAATCAAGATCACAAATATGATTAATTTAAAAGTGTCATGATAAGTAGTGCATGTGGTGTATGTGTGTGTCCGCATAATCCCCCTAACAGACCAGGGCCCGAAGCTTGACTTGTCTGTGCAGTCTATTTATCCTTTGCAGGGAAGGTTTCCCCCTCAGAGGTAGGAAAGAATGGTTCCCCTCCAAAATCTCCGGAAGTGTAGAGGTCATCCGGCACGGGAATCTTTTCTAAACCCTCACGTATTTGCTCATCTGTTAACAAGGGTTCGAGTGGTAGTGGAGTCTTAGTGGGAGACTGTTCATTAGAGAAAGGGTTATCTTTTGGCTCATTGACCCAAGTATCACCTTTTTATACATATTTAAATCCTCATCATCTTGATCGATCAGAGGTGAAGGACTTTTAGGAATTTCAACCACTTTTGCGGCTTCTATGGGCCCTTCTCCCCCAGCCGGGGCATGCTGCTAGACTCCCTGGCAGAAGAGGGCACATACTTATAAGGCTTACCACCTAAGCAAAGCGCAAACCTCATATCCAAAAGGCGGTGCTTGTGAAGATTCTCGTCGGTGATACATCTCTTGATTTTTAAGAAATCGGATGTGCTTTTGAGAAGGCGGGACAGTCGATCATCATATACCGAGCCTTCCTTTTGGGGAAAATATGATCTGCACAGAGAAAAGAAACATGTTAATGCTTTGATTATGTAATTAGGTCATGCATCTAGAGACCTAAGGCTTACTTGACTTTAGCCACTTCCATGCACACCCGGCTTGGTGTTTTATGTTGAACCAGTCAGCTTTGGGATCCCCTATGTTGCTGTGACCCGCCGATAAAACCTTCTTGTTGGCCACCGATTCAAAGAAAGTGAAGTTTGGAGTCGCTGTGGAATGGTGTTTGAAGAGATAATAGAATTTTAAGTCCTCGAAGGTGAGCTCAGTCTGTAGAATCTCCACATACGCAACACATAGAGTGTATAAAGCGACATACGCGTTTGGATGAAATTGCATAGGAGCATTGCATAATCGTCTTAAGGTCTCAACAATGATTGGTGGAAATGGAGGAATAGCGCCTACCCAACACATTAGCCTACTGACGGTCATGCACCCTGGTGGGGCAGAATGAGGTCTATCCTCACTTCCTGGAGTCTTAACATCGTCCCAAGGAATCCCGTGTCTTAAGCATATTTTCTTGAGCTTTATGTCGTCTAATTTGGAAGCTAGAGAATCAATGAGCTTCTTTTTCTCAATTTCCTCAACACCGGGGATCTCATCGGGAGCTCGGCCATCTTCTTCTTCTTCTTCCTCGAGTGATGTGCTTTCAGAGGAATATGATTCTGTATCTGTCTCGTACTAGGATCTAGAGTTACTCCAATCTGAGCCTGATGGGAGCACGTTAGGATTGTGAGGTGGCGAAGACTCCGGATCCGCCCTCCTTTCTGATATTCTTAAGGAGCGTCTATCTAACATGACTGTTTTGGCGAGTAAACATGAAAGATTAGGATGCAGTTACCCGTGAACCCTGTGCAAGTGCGAGTACTAGTGTATGCAAGTGTGCATAATACTGGAAAATAAAATCACAAAGTAAATTGGATAAACTTAATAAGTATGTTGTAAAGTCATGTTGTTAATCAGTCCAGAAAGTTCATCCCGGAGGCTCTAACCTAACTGTCCATTGGTAAACTATGAGTACGTTGCATTTTCTAGTCAATATGTGTTGTAGATCGTTGGCAAAGTTGGCTCATTAGAATCTTGGGGCTCAGATCGTGGTGAGAGAACCGGATCGTAGAGCATTGATCAGATCGTGGATAATGGGGCCAACAATCATGCTCGCATCAGCTCGTGAAATGAATCTTGTATCGCAGAACGACCCCGCTCGCTCATCCTTGCCCAAACCGCTCGTGGAACACCCCCCACGACCCATCTCAGTTCTTAGAGCCGCGACCCGATCCGATCCGAGCCATTGTTTATAATCACACCATAACATCCTCTCGCTTCCCTCTATTGCCATGACCCAAGCCAAAATCTTGTATACGAACCGACCTAACATGCTCCTTCTTCCTCGCCAGTCCTCCTCTCCATTCATAAACCCATAAAATCGAACCCATCACCAACCTTAACAACTCTAGCTCCACCGTCCTTACCATCCGAATCGGCAAAAACTCAAGAAAAATAAGAGTGAAAACATATGTGGGCATTCCTAGTTAAATTACCTTTCTATTTTAAATTAATAGATGATTTTTATTTCCAGGAGTTGCAAATTTGAATTCTTGGATTGGGAAATATTGGATGGAGGCGGCTAATGTAAAAGAGGAGAGAAAGGTCAAGGAAGAAGAAAAGGCAGCGGCTATAAAAAAAGGAAAAAGGTCAAAGGAGAAGGTTGGAATTGCTTATATAGCCAAAAAGAGGACTCTTGACCTTCCCCTTTTTGTCTTATGCGGCTCATTAAGCCTAATGGGCCACGAACTTTCGGGAAGCCCATCATGGTTCGCGCTTGGGCCTCCCCAGACGATGGTCCATGTCATGTCGGACTGTTATACCCGAGTGCATCGAATAATCCATCACGAATTGTGACGAGAAATGGTGATTCAGACCCTGACATGGTTGTTGGATCAGAAATACATAGTCCCATATTTACAGAAGTGAGAAAGCTATTAAACACTACTCCTCACAAAAATATTTAAAGCATACCTGACAAGTTGATTACAATATCCTCTGGAATTCAAGAGACGAAAATGACCCAACGAATGAAGAAATGATCGAAGGATTTAACTTGATATTTATACCAGTCGAAGAACGCAACTTCCTGAAGCAGTATGACGTTCCAGACAGACACGACCTTTGATTCACATCGCTTCATGAAAAGATAGGTCCGTAATTTCGAAGCATGTTCCATCCTCGATAAAACATACTTTGAGGGGGCAAAAATGTTGGCTAGCTTTTGGACCAAGCCACCAAGGTTCACACACAAAGTAAATATGAAGCCTCATATGTCAAAAACACTTAAAGACTCAATCGTGGCCTTCCTACCTACCTCGACTCATGACGCTATTACTACGACCCCCAATCATGACCACTCATGGCGACCCGATACCTCTTCGCGATCCGACCCACTCGGTCCCAGAATGGATGGCATGACTTAGTCTATCATGACCCGAAAGACCCGGATCTCGCGACATCTGTGCATAACAACCATTTTGACCATTTCTACATCCGCTCACGAACTAGTCCGAGATCCTCGGGATTTTTGCCATGTATGACCACGATCCGCCTACAGATATCACCTATAAATAGTCCGGCACTTGGCATTTTTCAGGATCTTTTTGGCAGTTTCAAGTGTTGTTTCCATTATTACTGTTATTTTATAATTTCTTATCAGTCTTAGCTCGAAATAATTGAGTGAATCATCAATGTATAAGTGAGATTGAGAGAAAAATCATTGATTGTACTTGAATCTTACGTATGATCATAGATATAAAGTGGACGTAGACTCATTAACGCCGAACCACTATAAATCTTGTGTGTTTTCTGCGTTTTCTTGCATTTCTAGATATAAATCTCTGCTAATTCAGATAATTTGGGTGTTAGAGCCACTTTTGGATCTAACAGGAAGAAAGTTTTAACATGAAAGAGAAGAAAGAGATGGGAAGCTCGCATGAAAAAAAAACGTTGAAAGGAATAGCAGAAGAATTCATGCATGGGGGTAGGCGGATTATCAGCGTTGATCTTTGGGAATCGAGTGAGAGGAAAAGAAAAATTAGAGGAAAAAAAGAACGGTGCAAAGTAAAACAAGTTGGAAGGAAAGTTGGGCTCGTATTGGGCACAAAATGAGGATTTACGTTGAGCAGAAAGTGAAATTGAAGCGAGCATTGTTTTTCATCAAAGCAACGGTCAGTGATTTTTATTTTAAACTAACCGAATTAATTAACAGTTATAATGATAATTAAATAAATTAGTTTAATTATAATCGTAAATTTAAAATGTATACAAATTTTTGTTATGATAACAGAATAGAGAGAAATGAGCAATGTCGGCATCATATTTTCGGAACCAACATTCTAGAAATAGTTTGGATGGCTTTGGAAGCAGCAGGGGTTTCGGTTAAATTAAAAGACAGTTTAATTTAATTGAAGTCGAACCGTTTCAACAATAGATCAAAGCAAGGTGAATTTAACTCACTTAGTTTACACCGTTTATATTTTATATAAGCTGGGTTTTTATTATGTGTGCAATATTTACTGATAATCGATGATTGGATGATTGTTTGTCCGTATGTTGAATATTTTCGGATATCCACTGATTAAATTAAGCGTTTGTTTAATTTTATCAAATTAAATCATTAACGACTAGATTCCAAATAAGGTAAATTACCTTGTTGGTTACGTTTATGATAATATAAACGTATTAAATAAATAATTGATTGCTTAATTGAATGTTATTATTTGATTATTGATGATTATTAGTTAAACTGTTTATTTCTATTTACTGTGATAAATATATTATCGTAACCCATTTTGATGTAGAGAAGGACAGGTTGGAGGAATGCAACAGGATTCCTCAAATATATTGTTATATTATATGAACTATTAACTAGTATGATTGTTAATCATTGAATTAAAATTCAACATTTGTTTATTATTAACCAATGGGTGATATTGGTTGAGTAGTTGGCGAAGGTTGGCTTAAAATGAATCATTTTATAAACATTGATTTACAATTAGGAAAATCGATGGAGATAAGGTTATAAAAATTTATTTATAACCAAAACGAATTTTGAAATCTATTTTTTATAATAAATTATTAAGGGAAATAAATAATTATTTTTACCCTGTAATTATAAACTGAATATATAAAGCAAATTCTTATGTTAGTGTGTTTTATAAGCAGATGAGTAAGGATTATCCAAAGAGTTAAGGTTTGGATTAATCATTTCGAGTTAATTATTAAATAGGATTATTTAATTTAATTAGATTGTTAATTGAATTAAATAGAATTCTTTTTAAATTGATTTTATGAATTTAATTTAAAGAGGGGACTAATGGAATTGGTTAACGGATTAACCTGATTTTGAGATAACTAAGTTAACTGTTGGAATGGGAATTGCTTATATAAAAACAATTATTAGACTATAAATTATCATTAAAGTTAATTATATTTTTAAAAATAACCTTTAAAGAGACATTAACTATTTCATTAATAGTTAATGATAGGGTAAGCTTTTTAATATAAAGGAGTTAAGGTTAATATCAGGAATTGATTTGGTAACCGGAACATGATTAATAGAGTCGAATAGGGTATTAAGCCCGTGTTATAATTGAAAGGATTTTCAATAAGTTACATGTTTTTATGAGTTATATTCTAGATTTAATTCCTAAAATAATTCTAAAAAAAAGAAAGGCTTTTAAAACCAAGTTCTAAATCAAGCGGAAGTCAATAAATTGATTTTGATTAGAAAAGATCTAACGATAAGATCTAGAAACAAATATTGTAAATATGAAATGTGGTTTACTGAAAACAAACTAAGGTAAGTGGTTAATAAAGGGATGTTATAGTAAATGGAACTGTTGGAATAATTATTGAAATTGGAGATTTCGTTGATAGACTTCTATTTATTCCGAAGATAAGAATGTTGTCATCTCAAGGTTTGAGAGGTAAATAAAATATCCCAACTTGCAATGACTTCATGATTATCCAAGGATGATATTAGTTTAAAAACAAGGATAGTGGAAGTGATTAAAATAAGTATTTCCGTAAAGAATATCATGAACGATAATTCGATGGATTTTAAATTTTCTGGAAATAAGTTAATGAGTATAATTTATTTTCTATTCTATGATCTTTAACCAACAGGAAGAGTATATGACTGTATTGTTTAAACCCAAAGATTTTGTTATCTTTTATAAACAAACAACTAAAGTGTGTGCGTCGCACACGGTAATTTATTCAGTTGTAACTGTCCTTTGTAAATGAACAATTAAAGCGTGTGCGTCACACACGGTATTTTACTCTGTTTGTCAGTTTGCTTATACGACATTTATTTGCAATTTATAACCTTTGTCACACTTTGTAAATTATCGTTTTATTTATAAGTCTATGAAATTCTATACTTATGTGAATTAAAAATATGTTTGAGTGCAAATGTTAAGCACCATTACTTGTATGAATATAATAAGATAAAGTATGCAAATAAGATTTCCAACTTATATTGTTTATTTTCTATTTCAGAAAATATCATTGATTATATTTGGAGAATAATTCCGAAATCATTTACTTCATTAATTTGAATTAAACCTATTTAAACATATTATAAGTTGTATAAAAATTGGAAAGGCGGTAATCCAAATGTTGAAGTTTTTAGAAATCAAATTAACGACTGTTTAACTAAAGAGGGCAACTGACGCTGTATACTAGACCAGTGAATCCATTTTATTTCTCTATGGATGATGGTTGTTTATTCTGATAGTTAAAACACCGACTATCAAAATCTGGCCAAGTCGATTGTTGGTATGGAAAGACCAGGATCGAATTTATATTCGAAAACCATTCCGACCAACAAATACGTAACGTTGAAGATGTTGGTGAAGATGGAGCAATCGAAGACCATGGATCTTCATAAGCGAAGGGATTACTTGTCAAATATTCTTTGGATTGCAACCAGAGGTTGTCTGACGTGATTCGGTATTGAGTGGGATTTTGCGGATTGCAAGGACTACTCGCTACTAATCCTTTGGATGTGGTAGGAGAGTGCCTTCGGTTCAACCTGTTCCTGGATAACTTGTAAGGACGAGTGTCTGACAGAGTATTTCCAAATGGTCACGTACATTGATTTCTTCAAATGTGCCTAGTGTATTTTTGAGGTCGTCAATTAGTGATTAAATGGATCTGACGATGTGGCATTCAAAGTGAATGACAATCAAATGATCAAGAAGACAATTCTAACCTCAAGCCTCATCAACCAGGAAATGACAAAAATAGGGCAGGCAACATGGCTATGTAGGTCACTCCCATTAGGGTGTATAATCACCTATCTAGAGAAATTCCTTTTGCTTCTTAAATCTATCAATGTTGTCCCTTCCGGGAAACGGTTGCTGATCCCAACCATTGGAGATATACATTCGACACACTCAAGCGAAATGAGGAGCCGGTCATGTGTGGGTCGGGTTGCAAGACGTTCTCGTTGAACCCAGTGTATTTGCCTCTAGAGATACACTATCGGTAGGTGGTTCCATGCCTTGTCATAGTCGAAATCCAATCTCCAATAAGTGCCCGTGGTTTTGATTATATATTATATATGTGGAGCGTGAGATGCAAGCGTTCCACTAGATTGTTATTTATTTGTATTTAGACACTGTTATAATATCAAATGATATTTACATGATTTCAAAAACGTTTTGGGTTATTGTAAAGTAAAAACCGTCCGCATTTATGTGTGGATTTGGTCTTACGATTTTCCTTTTCTTTCGAAAAGATTTTTGAACTTTAAAATCAATTTGGGTGTTGTTTATAAACTTAGTGGGTTTCTCACTCCGGTTCACCAGACTGACCCGGTGTTTTTGAAATGCTCGGTTAGACCGAGTACAGGTTCAAGTCATCGGATGTTGTAAAGTGACGAGCTGGAAGAATTCAAACATATGATGTTATATAGTTATTATTCCGATGTGTGTTGTGTATGAGGATAGGTTATTATAACTGTCCAGATGTATTGATGTACTCTGATATTTGTAAGTATTTTTCAAGCTCTCAATAAAGATAATTTCTGTATTATATTTTGTTCCACTACGATGTGAGACTCTATGTGGTGTTGTGTTGAATCTTCTTCTTCTTCTATTCTAATATTTATTTTTTTCCTCACCCACTAACTTCTTTCTATTAACATTCTGGTGTTTTCGATGTTTGGAAGGTTAGCATAAGTTACAGTAAATGTATTTACGTCGATCTTCGGGGCCGAAAATCTTCGGTTCATTACAATGGTATCAGAGCTATTGGTTTAGTAATAACCTTGCCTCTGTGGTGTAACTCGATAGAGATAGGATTAGTAATATCCTAGATTGAGTTGAGTATATATACGAGAGGGCGTATTTTCAGATTTTATATAAAAATGTTTTATATTGGGTTGATTTATTAATTCAAGTGTTGGGAATCCATATTGAACTGGGAATTGACATAATATTGTTTTGTAAAGAGGGTAAATGAAATAATTTTGCCTAATGTATATTTTTACAGAAAAAGGAAATAATTTCCTATATTATAGTAATATTGGCTGATTAGTTGAGTTGGTTGATTTGGTTGAAATCTAAATTGAATTATGAAATAGAGTTGAACTGGTTAGAAATTCAATTAGTGAATTGAATTGAATATGAGAAATGAACATATCTTGGTTTAGTGGAATCGAATAAAATAAATTTGGTAATTGAAAATCAAATGGATATTAATGTACGTTAAACTAAAGTGAATGTAGACTAGTAAGTATTAGTGTTGAATATATTTAAATGACTTAGTTATTTGTTATTTGGATGTTGGATTGGTTGAACAAAATCCATCAAATTAGTCAATAAGGATGATTGAATGGATTGAAATAAAATTCCAGTAGAGTAAATTGGGAATAACATCGTGTATGAAATGAAACAGGATTATCTTACCCTATATTTGTTAATGGCATTGTAAGGTTGAGATAAGTGCAGATACTGGATGGCTATGGAAATTGGCTTGATTATAGGAATTGAAGTACAGATTGGAAGTACATACGAAGAGCAATTTGTTAAATTGCTTTGATATCGGAATTGAACTGCCCGACAAATAGGTAAACCTTAATAATATTTGGTTGGTGGTTGATTTTATACCCCTGGGTTGAGTTGCCATTTGGTATTTGGTTTTCTATTGGAGAAATTAAGCCCAGAGTGGCAGTTGTAGTCATACCATTCGAACCATACAGAGGAGGTATTGGCGAAATTTTCATAAATTTCAGAGAATTTGAATTTGTTTTGATGATAAATTCAAAAATAATTATTTTAAAATAATTGGGTTCGGAGCATTCTTCTTACCTTGTAATTTCGGGGACGAAATTCTTTTAAGGGGGGAAGAATGTAACGTCCCATATTTTTGAACATTTATTTGGAATATTTAAATCGATTTTAAATATTGATTTGGTGATATAAATGAATTTTATATCGAATTTATGAGTTCGAATATATATATTTATATATTAATTAAAACGAGCTCGAAACGCCGCGGTAGTTCGAAATTTTCAATTTGAACTTTAATCGAGTGTACAAGATCCGAGATAAGTCGGAATTCTGTGAAACAAGAAACGTTTGAATATATTTGATTATATTTTTCGAATGAAAGAGAAAAATTGAGATTGATCGTAAAAGTTACAAGATATGTCCAATTTAAATTTTCAAAAATTCGCTACGAAATCGTTAATAAATTATAATGATTTAATAAATAATTAAACAGGGATTTCTATATAATTTGGACATCGTATAACTCGAAAATATTGATGTTGAGTTATAATTTCATACTGATTCAATTTGGAGTGAAGTCTTATTTGATTTGGATATGAACGATAATATTGGTTTATTTATTTAAATTGTTTTGGAATTTTAATATATTCCATTAATAATATATAGGCTTCAGAATAATTAATTTTCAAACGATCTTCGTTTTCAGTGAAACGAATTTTATTGGAATGCGTATAATTAAATATTGCTATATTTCCAGTTTGGAGCCAATGGGGGTTGTTTTATCTGTGCATGCAATTTAGGGGTGAACCGATAAATTAAAATAACGCCGTTTTGCAAACGGAGTCCGTTTCCAACAAAATTAGTTTCATTAGGACTGGAACATCAAGACGTTGTGGTATATCCGTTCTCGTTATATTTGAAGCTCGCATGTGTCGGTACAAACATTTAACATTAAATGTAAATTATGATAAAAAACAGCCGATTTTATTTACCCAGTGAAAAAAAACTTACCATATATAAAAGTAAAAATATGAAATATAAAGTTTTATCTGTCATTTATTTGAAGCAACTAGGCTCATGCATTTGTCCTTTCATGTTTCTTTCCATTTTCATTTTGTTGCAACCTACTTATTTTTGTTGGTTATGAACCCTACCCTATACACCATTAAATTCGCACATGTAAAGGCCTGCATATTTGAACAAATAAAAATACACACACATGTTTCTCACAACAAACTTTCTCTTCAAATTATACACAACCGGCAAAGTAAGAAACCGTGCCAACCAAGTTTTTTTATGCTACCCTAATTAGCTGGACAACCTTAGACAACGTGACAGCCAAAACAAAGAAAAAGGATGTACCATTTTGTACATGCTGACTGCTTTTGTACCATTTTCTTTTATTGCAACATGAGGGAATTAAAATCATTAAACCCACTGTTCGCTCCATCGAAACAAAATAAAACCAAGTTTCCCAGCAACTAAAGTATACATTAAACCCACTTAATTCCAACGAAAAAAGATAGAGAAGACTGGAGGAAACCGCACAAAAATAATGCAGTTCGATGTTGGGTTCCGGAGAGTCAAAGCTGAGGGTTGCAGACTATACTAAGGAGAAGGCGGCGCGAGTGACAGTACATATATAGGAGTATGGGTTCCAGTCCCTTTTTGCGTATAGGAAGGGGTGGTCTGTCAAGCATGGATGTGAAGAAGGGGTGTTAGTTGGTGTGGAGGGGACCATGGTGTTCAGTATGAAGGAGGAGAGAGCTTGTCGGAAAAAGCAGTGGCGTTCAAATGATCTAGCTGGAGGGTGAAAAGGAGTACGCGGGAAGGAGAATGGCCTGGAAAACGGAATAGTTGGCGGATAAATGGTAGTGGCAGGTTCAGAGAATTTGATGGGGGGATTAATTCATGAAGCTAACTTGTGGTTCCAAAGTTATACGAGCAGATGGAATAGTACCAAATGGGAAAAAGGACTAAGAGGAGTTGTACAGAAAAGAACTAAGAGGAGTTACGGAGCAGTTCACAGGTTGATGTGATGCATGGGGAGGTCACGCTACAGTAAAACAGAGTTGTACAGAAAAGAAACCGGGAAGGAGGAAAGAGCAGACATGTTTGAAGCACGTATATGTTGCGGGAAGAAAGTTTTAACATGACAGAGAATAAAGAGATGGGAAGCTCGCATTAAAAAAAACTGCTGAAAGGAATAGCAGAAGAATTCATACATAGGGTTAGGCGGGTTATCAGCGTTGGTCTTTGGGACTTGAGTGAATGGAAAATAAAAATTAGAGGAACAAAAGAACGGTGCAAAGTAAAACAAGTTGTAAGGAAAGTTGGGCTCGTGTTGGGCACAAAATGAGGATTTACGTTGAGTAGAAAGTGAAATGGAAGCGAGCACTGTTTTTCATCAAGGCAACGGTCAGTGATTTTTATTTTAAACTAACCAAATTAATTAATAGTTGTAATAATAATTAAATAAATTAGTTTAATTATAATCGAAAATTTAAAATATATACAAATTTTTGTTATGATAATAGAATAGAGCGAAATGAGCGATGTTGGTATCATTTTTCGGAACCAACATTCTAGAAATAGTTTGGATGGCTTTGGAAGCAGCAGGGGTTTCGGTTAAATTAAACGACAGTTTAATTTAATTGAAGTCGAACCGTTTCAACAATAGATCAAAGCAAGTTGAGTTTAACTAACTCAATTTACCCTGTTTATATTTTATATATGCTGGGTTTTTATTGTGTGTGCAATATTTGCTGATAGTTGATGATTGGATGACTGTTTGTCCGTATGTTGAATATTTTCAAATATCCACTGATTAAATTAAGCGTTTGTTTAATTTAATCAAATTAAATCGTTATTTTAATGATTAGATTCCAAATAAGGTAACTTACCTTTTTGGTTACGTTTATGATAATAAAAACATATTAAATAAATAATTGATTGCTTGATTGAATGTTATTAATTGATTGTTGACGATTATTAGTTAAACTGTTTTTTCTATTTATTGTGATAAATATATTATCGTAACCCATTTTGATGCAGATAAGGACAGGTTGGAGGAATCCAACCGGATTCCTCAAATATATTGTTATATTATATGAACTGTTAACCAGTATGATTGAATGATTGTTAATCGTTGAATTAAAATTCAACATTTGTTCATTATTAACCAATGGGTGATATTGGTTGAGTAGTTGGCGAAGGTTGGCTTAAAATGAATCATTTTATAAATATTGATTTACAGTTAGGAAAATCGATGGAGATAAGGTTATAAAAATTTATTTATAACCAAAATGAATTTTGAAATCTATTTTCTATAATAAATTATTAAGGGAAATAAATAATTATTTTTATCCTGTAATTATAAACTGAATATATAAAGCAAATTCTTATGTTTGTGAGTTTTATAAGCAGATGAGTAAGGATTATCCAAAGAGTTAAGGTTTGGATTAATCATTTCGAGTTAATTATTAAATGGGATTACTTAATTTAATTAGATTATTAATTGAATTAAATAGAATTCTTTTTAAATTGACAGGTGTCCGACGGTCTACTATCCTTGTTGATCCTGACCCTCTGCCTCCCCGTGAGGCAACTGCCAGATCACCTTGGTGTCACCTCGTCACAGCATTCTGACTGCAAAGCTACATCTGCAGTCAAGACCCACCAACCTAGTAGTTACGCGCAGACCCAACCTCTGCGGGAATAGCCTAAGACATCTACCGTCGCACAGAGGACTACTAGGAGCACCTAACGTACCTCAGAAAGCCGCGTGCTTCCCCTTCCAGTCCTTCGGAGCCGTCAGAGCAATAAGATGAATGTGCGCTCCCCCTCGTGCCTTATAACACCACGATGATCTACCCCGTTGGGTTATTCATTCTAAAACATGTGGACTGGTTCAAGCGCCTCACTTTAATATGTTATTAGACCCTATGTTAAACATCCTTTTACGCGCCTGCTTACCTCATCGAGTTTCCTTTTAAGTTGGTTATTATCAATGCCATTGAATTTTTATTCAAATTACCAAGTTTCCCTTTCTTATTAATTTCAGTATATAATTTAACCCATTTAAGTTTACCAATAAGCCCATAACATGTTATTCCTTAGATTATGGTCCAAGGTCTGAAATCCACAATCCCTTTATATTCTTATTTGATTTTATCACTACAATAACATGTTCTACTTAATATGTAATTAAGTATACCAAATTCATATGTTTTCTAATTAACGTGTCACTTACCATTTATGATTAAATATAACTTACTTTGTTTCATATGTTTTCCTCATTCTTTCTTATTTAATCATAATTCCATTTTACATTGTCAATACAACTTATCGTTGTTTACTTATTAATTTAGTTCTATTAACTAAGGCCCACTAACAAGTTTCTCTACCCATTTATTATAACCTATGTTATAATTTCCTCTTGTCCCTAGGACAAGCCTAAACATTCTTATCAACAGGTTTCAGACTTCCAAGCTTACAGATTACTTAATTTATAATTAAGTACAACTTCTTATATTCCATATATTTCCCCCTTTTCCCAACTGGTTTCCGGCTTTCCCCATTTCTGATTACTTAATTTACAATTAAGTTTCCCTTATCTCATTTCATCAGTTATCCAATTTCCTTATTAGTTTATTATAACCTAAGTTATAATCCCCACTTGTCCCTAGGACAAGTCTACCTATTATACAACATTTTCATTAATGTTATTTATTTATAATAGGTGATTATCATTCCCCTTTTAAACCATTTTCTTTTACTATTGTATTCCAGTATCCTTCATTCATTGTAATATATATATATATATTCCTTATTTTAATTAAGGAAAACACTTCATGCACCTTATCAGTTTGATATAAGGAATCAATGATTTATTTTCATAACGTATTCCCATCTAAATCCATGGTAGCAACTAATTTCTTTACTCTTCTTACTTTAGTTACTATGGCCTACTGGCAACCACGTTCTTAGAAATAGGTCATTTAGGGAAATACATCACTTTTCCTTCCTATCACACTAACTCGGTTCATTACATCCCTTCCTTTCTTATTTTCTGAGTTAGAAATTTAATTACCATAATTGCCATTTATTCATATCTTGTTATAAACATATATATATAAGCACTAGACCTCTCACATTAAGCCTACACTTGCGGACGCTGGATTTGCCGGGCGGGTCCGGGCAGACTTCTACCACAAGTTGACTTAACCTCGTGACTTAGCACCATTACATATTTTTATTTTTATTTTGCACTTAGGCCTCTCACATTAGCTTCAACATTAGTGGCTGCTGGATATGCTGGTCGGGTCCGGGCAGACTTCCGCCACTAATGCAACCTAACCTCGTGCCATACATGCAGTTACAATTTCTAATTGTAATCCTAGGCATATTCATTCTTTTACAATTTTACCTATTTAATTATAGGTGTTTATACCCGTTTCCCAAGCCATATTTCTCATGTCCTATATGCCCAAAAGAAGTCTATAATAAAAGTTTGATTTATGCCCAAACTATATTCATGTAATCAATTCTAACATGAAACCATTTAATCATATAATTGTACCAATTCATACAAGTAGGGTTCATGTGACAAATTAACATGTAGTATGAAAAATAGTAATTTCTAATCATTATTAACAAGTTGATTTCCAACATGTAATCATTCCAATAATTTAATAGATTCAACATATGAATTTCCTGATTTATTCATATTAACGTCTCAACTTGTTATAACAGCAATTTATAATTAAACTGGAAATTTCACAATTTATTAAAAGGGGAATGCTAAACGATAGTCATAACATTATCTAAAGGTTATAGTTTAAACCCACTCATCTTTCATGCTTTCCCCAAATTTTGAATCTGATCCGTTCTATTATCCATGGTTTTCCTTTCCCATTTAATTTGATTCACAACCTAACGACAATGGATATACTATTTTCATGAAAAGAGAAAGGAAAGAGAAAGAATTTAAATAGATTGGTCGTTAGAAGTTTACCTTTCTTTCATGATTCAATAATCTTTTTATTAACGTTGATTCCCTCTTCCAGATCTGAATTTACAATTTTCCTAGGCTAATATTTTCAGAATAGATTTGGGAAGAGAGAGGGAGAAGGAGCCATGGCAGAGCTCTAGCATAGCCGCCAAATTATGATGTTTAGTGTTAGGTCTAGGGTCTTATTTATAGGAGTATGGAGCAACCAGGACCCTCATATTTGACCAAAAACCGTCTGAACCGTCAAAATATCAGAAAACCCTAATCTGCTAAAATCTGCCGCCAGGGGTTGACCCCCCTTCATGGGTGTCGACCCCTGGGTCGACCCTAAAGAGCCTGGGTCGACCCCAGGGTCGACCCAGCAGGTCTCGAGTCGACCCAGCAGGTCTCGGGTCGACCCCAAACGGTCGGCCCTTCCTTAATTTGCACGCCGGATTGCTGGTTTTGAATTTTTGAACTTATTTTTTTGAATTTCTGGATTTAAAAATATATATATATTCTTCTTAAGTGTATACAAACTTCAAACGTTAATAACTTCTTCATACAGTGTTCGTTTCACGCAAACCAAATGTCTATCTTGACCAGAATTACGTGACGGACACAATGGCATAGTCCGTTTCCCTTGATTCTGAATATTTAATTAGGTTATTCTTATTTTATTATCTTACACTAAAAATATGGGGTGTTACCGAACATATGCCTTTCGGAGATGGCACACGCAAAAAGTTGGAGAAAACAAGAGAAGCAAAAGAGGAAATGCAAGATAGGAAGTTGCAACAATGGAAAGCGAGCTGACAAGTGAAAGTTATCTCAACCAGAGAGGAACACCGCGAGTAAAGGTGGTGACAGATGAAAGGCAAGGGAAAAATGGTTGATAATTGATAAGGTTGGCCATGGTAGAAAGTAATGTACAAGGCGTAAAAAACCGGATCTTTGATCTGGATTTGTGCTAGGGTGCGGGAGCAAATTAGCCGTTATGGAAAACACTTGGTCGAAGAAAGAGACTGGGAAAACGAGAGGGCAGAGAGAAGAAATAGATACATTAGAGACAGGGTGGAGAAGGTTAGGAAAAGAGAAGCGACGAAGAAAAATAATACAAAAACCCAATCATTATTGGAGTAAAAGTGATTAACATGTAAAAGTGTTTATTTTATGTTCTTATATTTTATCTTTTGTGTGTAAATAAATATTACTTTGGTATTATTTTGTCAGTTTTACAAATATGCCGACTAAGCCACATGCAGTCAGAAAAATAGAAAACAAAGACCAAATTGCTATGTATGTATACATGAAAACTTGCAGATGAAGATCTCACATCAATTTGCCTTTTGGACAAGAAAATAATTGGTAGAAAGGATATGCATATCACAAATCGAGGAAGACTTATCAAGTGAGCAGGAGGAAAAGAGGATGGGCCAAAACTTACCAGATTTAACTAAGGCCCATTTGTGATTGTATTAGGATTTAGGTTGGCTAATCTATCCTATAAATACCCATGTATTCTCATTATAAACTTTATCCAAGAATTGAGAGTTTTTCTTTTCATTGTATACTCCTCTTGGGTCTACTAAATTTGTGTTGTCTATTCAATTAGATTTGGTAGAGCACAATTTACTATTGCAAATTACTTTTCTCATTAGTGATTGACCGTCTGATTAGATTCAGCGGGAGTCCTAATTTTACTTTCTGTTTGTTATTTCTATTTTGCAATTTTAATTTCTGCATTTTATTCTACTTTCTTAGGTAATATTGAATTTACTATAGATTTGATTAGATTCCAGTCTGTAGTGAATTCAATTGTAGTTTACTCGGTTTTCCTGTTTCAATTGATAATTGTGGTTTGGTCATCGGTTTAATTAGATTTGTTCTGAATCAAATAGCAATTTCAATTTTTTTCAATATTTATTTCAATTAAATCCTTCAAATTCGGTAAACTCGCCCATGAAATTATATAAATAATAAATTTTAATTTTCTTCCCTGTGTTCGACCTGCATACTACACACCTGTGCGCTTGTAGTAATTTATTTCAAAATTTACGTTTTTCAATTGCATAGGAAAGTGCCAAATAAGTTTTTGGCGTCGTTACTGGGGTGGAAATAGTTAAATTTTATTATTTATTTAATTTCCGATTCGTGTTAGTATTTTTTTTATTTTTTTCTTGTTTTCATTTATTTAATAAAAATCTTGGTTAGTTGATTTGGTATTACAAGTTGATATCACAATATCTAAACCAAGAGGGAAAAAGTTGCCAATTTTTCTGATTTCTTTCCTGTTTTCTATATTTTGTTTCTTTTTCTTCTTCTACAAGTTCCCAAAAAAATAGCACTTTTGCAAAAAAAATCCTGTTTTGATTTTTTTTTTTTTTGGTGTTTCCATTCTGCTGCAAGTTCTTCAATCCTACACCAATTGCAACTCAATCTGTATCGCCCAGAGACCATCTACTATACACCAGATTTCAAACTCCATAGTACACAGACTGCCTGAATTCCCTTCATCATCGCCGTCAGTAAACAAGCTCTTCGGAATCACATCACAACATCCACTTATCTGACAGCATCCATACATGCTCAACATCTCCCGTTCACACCACACAAAACGCAAACAACAAACAAGCCGCTACATCGAACAACCTCAACCCTCCCCTCATCTTCATCAATAAGCCACTACACACATTCACCATTCCACCGTACCACGTGACCATACCTTCAGAAAATCCACATCCGCCAACCTTTACATCACCTCAACAGCTTCAAAATCACGCATAACCACCATTTGATAACACAAGCTTCAACACAGCTTCTTCATACAAACCACCCTATCACAATGCAGATCGTCAATCCCCAGACCCATCACAACAACTCAACATCTTCCAATCACAAATCATCTATACAACACCCTCAAACCCGCACAGAAAGTTCACCACCCGCTCCTTTTCACTCACGTCAATAATCATCGACCAGGAAATAAACCATTGCTACCAGTCACAACTCGCGTTCACTCAACCACAAACCAAATTCGCTCTACCACTATCAACACAAAAACCAGAACTCGACATCAACCAGTGGTCCCCTGCATCATCACATCAACCTCTCCTTCAACACCCCTCTTATCATCTCCACTGCTTCATTACCATCAGCGAATGCACAACCCACTTCATGTTTTTCATCTCGCATTCACCAAACCCATCACCTCATAAATTCCAGTCTGCACCTATACTTCACGTAGCCATCACAAACCCGATTCCAACCCTTCTCCTAATCCATATTCAATACTATGAGGCAAACCTCAGCAACCCCTTGAAAATACCCTTCACCAATTCAAACATCATCAATGAAACCGTACGCCTTCCCAAACTCATATCACGGCTGCATCAACCCCACCCTCTTGCCTAAAACCCGATTCGATGCCAGGAAACCGGATTTGAAATCCTATACCCATTAACAAATCGTAAATCACAAACTCAAAACCCCCTTCGAACAGCTATAAAACCATTTAAAACCATTCTTCTTAAAACCATTCGCGACTAATATTTGGGTTTTTGAGTTTGTTTCCTGAAATCGAAGCTATTTTTATTATGGAGATTTGTTTACTGGAAAAAGGAAAAAATTTAGCGTGAAAAATAATTTGGTCTCGCGTTTCCATTTATTGAGCAGGTAATATTTGACTTGGTTGAGGTTTGCTTAAATTAGGCATGACCGTTTCTAGTGCATGCACTCTTGGTTGAGTGGTTTAAATTGTGTGGTTTGTGGAGCATGGTTTCTTTTTAGGTCTAGTTCTTTGTTTTTTAAGCTTGGTTTTGTTTTAGTTCGTTATGTCTTTTTAGTTTAGTTTTTTGTTCTTTTTTTTTTCAATTTGCTTTCATACAAAAAAAGGAAAGAGAAAGAAAGAAATTGAATCAAATCAAAGGCCAAAGTGAAAAAACGAGTTCAAACGAAAAAACAGGGAATACGTGAGTTGACCGAAGCAAACTGTGAAATTCAACTGCTATAGACAGATAGTCATACCCCACTGTAAAATTTTCTAGACTCTACAAGTGCTGCAGCTGCTTAGAAATATATAGAAATTGCTTGTAAATATTTTCTGTAGGGCCATTGGCTTGCTTGTACAATTTTTAATTTCTGTAGTTATTATTGTCTAATTGTTGTGGATTGCTGAAATTTCCATAACTACTATCATCATTCTCATCGTTTTTCAACAATGAAACTTGATTAGATGTTGCAAAATATTAAATCATAAGAGTGTATTTTATGAATTTGATTCTCTCAAGGGTTTGATCACGGATATATACTAGTACAATTTATTGAACTTTTAGCAAAGATGTTGCATAATACCCGTAAAAAGTTGGTCGTATCTGTTGGATCTAGATTAACCCTAGAGGGGGGTGAATAGGGTTTATCACAGTTTTTCACTGATTTAAAATTCAAACGAGATATTAAATAATAAACAGATCACAGACTGTAGTAGAAATAAAAAAGAAGAAAAGAAATAGCACACAGAGATACACAGCTTCGGCAAAATTCTACCATTGTTGCATTCCTATGGTTTCGACAAGGTGTTATAAACAGATCCCACATACAAGACCATGTGCACTCGTAGCACCTGCTCCTTTCCTAACCCTATGCTCAAAACCCTAGACTGATCTAAACCCCTAGATTAGATTTCCCCTAGTTTTACAGACTCTAGTAAACTGCCAGTTAACCCCTTAAGTGGATTCCTCTAGATTTTATAGACTCTAGAACTGTTTGAATTGTTTTA
The DNA here is from genome assembly GCA_030737875.1 of Allium sativum. Lineage (NCBI taxonomy): Eukaryota > Viridiplantae > Streptophyta > Magnoliopsida > Asparagales > Amaryllidaceae > Allium > Allium sativum. The sequence goes on from CM060912.1 coordinate 178,200,491, forward strand.
CAGAACAAAATAAAAACAAATACACAAAAGAAAAAACAAATAAAACCCTAGGGAAAAATAAAGGAGTTAATTTATAATGGGTCATCCCCTTTTCAAATTAGGTCGGCCCATATTCTAATATCCCTTGCCCGTTCTCCTTTTCTCTAAAAAAATGGTGGCTAGGGTTTCCTTCTCTGATGCTCCAAATCCAATCGATGCTTGATGGAAATGATGTCGTGTTTTTTCTGATTGCTCTCCAACATTTTGCGTTGCATTCTCTATCGATTTGGAGAGGTTGTGGCGATCAGATCCTAGATGGAATTTTGTGAGTTCTCTAACTTTCCTCTCTTTGAATTTGTTGTTTTTGGATTCGATGGGATAAAGCGGATGATGTAATAGGTGTTAAATTGGATTATAGAATCCTTACTTCTCTGATTTCAAACAAATGACATGATTTGATTTATCCCTGATTTGCATTGACTTTCCTCTTTTTGATTTGCGAGATTGTTGTGATGAATATGGCTTGTCTTTGTGCCCCTCGAATAATTCTGGATTTATCCCTTGCATGAATGATGAATTGTTGTTTAAAATGTGTTTCCTGATTGATTCAAAAACTGGAAAGTTCAAATTCAATTTTCTGGAAAGATAATTGCCCCTTTGAATTTATAACTCTTGGCTTAATTGATTATGTAAATCTGGAAATACTCGGCCTTGATTGATTTGGCACTTGTGTGAATTTTAATTGATGAACCTGGACATGTATTTTGGCCTTTAAAAAGATTCTGGAAAAAAAATTAATTGCCCTTTTTAATTTCGAATGAATGGTTATTCCCCTGCTCCTTGCTTGATTAAAATCCTTGCATTCTGAGTAATTAGCACTTGCCAAAAATTTCTCCTTTTAATTTCAGGAAATGTTGGGAACTTTTCACTTTTGCACATGCCATAAATTGTGATTTGCAGTTTTCTGTGTATACTTTCACACACTTGACCAGTCAAGCTGTAGCCAAGTACTACTATATTTTTGATGTCGTACAAAACCATTTTGCTGTGTTAAAAACTTGTGCATGCATTATTGATTTGCCATTTCAATTACTGTGTTCATACTAGAACATGTAATTAAATGTTGATGACCATTTAGAGCTTCTTGCTTGTCGTCAATGTTTGTACACCACTGACCAGTTTACAAGTTAATGTATAGCTTGACCTTGTACCCTTTTCATTGAATCTTTACATGTACACATGTACAATGTCGTGTTGGTTATGCTGAACCATGAAACTGTACTGTTCCCTTTTGCTATGACTTACCATGTAGACAAATTTGCTGTTAACCTTCTTGCTTGTTGAGATGTTCACTTATACCCATGTTGAGCATTGGTGAATGTACCACTTGGCTTGATCATTGTTGACTTGAAGTTCTTGACATTGTTCCTTGTACCACCTGAAATGCTTCGATCATGTTAGTTTGCTTGAGTACATTCACTACTGCACCATTGTATCTCACTTGAGCAGTTGCTTTAGTCATGCTACTCCATTCATAAACTTGCTTGCTGTGTTCATTGATTATGCCACTATCTTATGTATGTAGACATGCTTTGTTGTGCCACCCATGTGTCTTGCCGAATCATTTGTTGTAGCTCCATCATGTTTTCTCTGCCACTTTTGTTTGAGCTGTTTTGCACTTTGTATTGTGCTCGGCCATGTTTGTGTGCACCGAGTCGAGAAGGTCCACGTGGCTACTCCTCAGTTGCACACTGGATTGGCGAGGCAGTGCACACTGTGTGTATATGCAGCCATCCAGACATATGAATATCACAAGCTCTCTAGACACAGTCGGATAAATCAGATCGAGTCAGAAAAATGATGAGAAACACTCCGAAATTCTGAGGCAAATAATTTTTTTTTTAAATATATTCGCTAGAATTTAGAAAATTATTTTCGTTCCATATAATGTGTGTGTTTCTGTATGTGACAGGTATGAAGGCTGGACTAACTAAAGATGTAAAGACTGAAGACAGTAAATGAAGCAGTGTCAGTAAATGTGTGTGTGTGTGTGTGTGTATATATATATGAGTCTATGTAAATGAATGTATATGTGACGGTATAAAGAGTTGAGTGTCTTTATATGAATCAATGTGAATGTATATTGACAGGGTTGTAGTGAGGAGTTGTGTATGAATGAAAAATATTAATGAAGTGTACAAATAGTGGAGTTGTAATTCTGTACGTTTGATATTGAAATAAAATATTATATTTAAACAAAATACTGTGTAGATATATGAATTTCTGTATAGATGTATTCTGTTTAAATATAAATATTATATTCCTATTTGTGATGTATGTATAGAACAGTACAGTAACAAACACATTTAAAATAATATTTATTTGGTTGTTATCATCAAACAAAAATCATATAATTGTGTATACAACTACGTCATATACAACAATCTCCCCCTTTCGATGATGACAAACAAATAAAAGATTTTGAGCACAATAAATGTGTTTGACAGTGAATATTGAACTCCCCCTATTTACTAGCTCCCCCCTACAGCAGACAACTCCCCCTATAACTTTGTATGAGTGAAACGTATGAATAATAATTAGCTCCCCCTACAGCAGACAACTCCCCCTATAACTGTGTATGAGTGAAATGTATGAATAATAATAAAATTTTATGATTAAAAATATTTATAAAATATTTACTCATAAATCAAAATCTCAACTCATTCTCCCCCTTTTGTTATCATCAAAAGGATTCAGAATTTAAAATACAGATGAAAATTGACTAAAAATATAATTTCAGCTCAAGAGAAAGAACAGTCATCATAAATCTCAATCAGTCAAACAAAAATCATAATAAACTGAGAACAGGTGGCATATTTCACATTATAGAACGATGGATTTACAATGAATTTTATAAAAATGAGGAGAGTTACAAAAATATGATTTCCAAGAATTTTCAAAAGATTTTTTTTTAAAATGAAGTACAAAAACAGTGATGGATTTGGACTATAATTAATAATTCAATTTAAGTGACAACATCGTATAATCTCAAATTCCAATACCTATCAATCAACAAATCATAATACGTCATAAGATTTCAACACATTTCACATATAGAAAATGGATTGATAGGCTGGTTTTTATACTCAGAGGAGAATTTCAGTTTTATTTCAATTTGTAGCACACTTTTCCTTTTTCTTTTTGTTTTATTTAAGAGCACACTGACCACGCATAACCAAAGCTTGGATTTTTAAATGAGGTCAGTGCAGCTTAAATTATAAGTTGTCTCATAACCATGCACGACCAGAGCTTGGATTTTTAAATGAGATTAGAGACACACTTATGTATTAATTATATTTATTATTTTTAGCTTTAAAGGGAAAACTCCTCGGGGTACAAAACCAATATGGATGATAGAAACGGTGGTAGGTACAGAAATGGAGTATGAAATAAATTTCTAAATTAATCATATTATGAAATATGATCAGCTGTACCAAGATCATTGAAAATTTTCAATTATCACTAATTCTGAATAATAACATAGTCCAATTTCTATCACAAATATTTCCACTATTTATTTCAGATGATTTAAAAAAAAAAAATTAACTCTCCACATTGATATAAAAAACATGATGGATGGCAGAATAATGGTTAATAAAGAAGATGGTCATGAAATAATTGCCGATTCAAAGATATTATAATAATTATTCAACCATCATGAAAATCTAAATAAAATCTTCTCTTGATGTGAAATATACTGCAGTCACAATTCATCACAATTTCAAATTTTGAGAATAATGTTGATGAATTATAAATACAGTTCAATTTGGATATTGATTTCAATTTCTGAATGAATAATCAATAAATAATTTTAAAATTGAAAATCAATTACAAGAGTAATATGCAGATCTATACAAGACAAGAGGGATTAAAAGAAAATTTATACAGCAAAAGCAAATTCAGCACTTCTAAACAACTGATTACACTTTATGAGGATTTTATCATGACATAGGAGACGAGCAAGGATATCATAGATCAAAGAATTATAAGTACAAATCCCAAGCAGACAAGATAACAGATTATGCACGTGTATCAGAGAAGGAAACAGATGATTCCAAAACAAACATTTTTCAAAGCAGCACCAGTGCAGCACATAAAATATTTTCAAATCATACTTGTCAAGATGACGGTCACATAAGATGATTCATAATCCAATGATTAAAAATACCGTTTATTTGAAATCATTTGAGGAATATGAAGCTCTCAAGATTCAATGAATCAATCACACAAGAATGTAAATTTCAGATTCAAGATATGTGTGTGATTCAATAAATCAATAATTTCAAATGATTTTAAACAAACAAATATTTAAATCAAATAACCATGAAATAGTAGAGAGATTCAAGACCATTTTTTTCAAATAATTTTCAAAATTATCTTTGACAAGTATAAGAGAAATTTCAGATCATTTACATCAAGTTTGAGGGGTATTCATGATCCAAAAAATTAAAAATAATTTATTTGAAATCACTTGAATCAATGTCAAGTTTGAGATATAATGAATTATTCACACAAGATTGATAATTTCAAATTTAAGTGGTGTGTGATATTCAAAATATCAAAAATTTCAGATGATTTCAAACAAAACTAATTTCAACCATAATAATCATGAATAAAGATGAATTTCAAGATGTATCACTGAGATTCAAAACAAATCAAAATATCCAAGCCAATCTGAAAAACAATGAAATTTTCACAACTGAGAAGTAGCAATGTGCTGTAATGAGTATAATATTTCAAGCTTTTCTAAAATGAATTAGAAGAAACTCAAAATAGCAGAGACGTGTGAAACTTCATCAAATTATCAGATCTTCAAGAATTTAGAATCCTAATTAACAGTGTTCAAGATATGACAAGAATACATCTATACTATTATGAATTCAGAAATCAGAAAATAAACTTCAAAACAATTTCAGATATTTACAATATTAAACTCAAGATCTGGAAATGATTAAAACATCAGTGATTTATTCTAACGAAGCGAATTTCCAGAAAAATATGAATTCTACAATTTGAAGTTAAGGAAGTCCAAGAAGTTATAAAGATATGACAGTGACAAATCAAACAAAAAATAAATAAACAGAAGGGACAGAAGGAGAAATAAACAAAGAAAAAAAACAAAGAATATTTACAAAGGTGAGTTTAGAGATCATATGTAAATCAGAATCTCTAACTCAACAGTTTTGGCTAAGGAACTGAGAATGATTACAGAAGTAATGAGCAGCTTGAATCCAAATCTCTTTTGCCTAGCAGTTCCTCGGCCTCCTCCGGTACATAACAGTTTAGAGAATCGAGCAGTCTAACGAAATTAGTAAAACCACTCATAGTTGTATTCATATGTTTTGGTAACCAGACATGTTTGTACAATAAGCCATTAGAATTAACATTTGTACCCTTAGCAACCCAAATCTGTTTGAATTTAACAATACACATTTTATTTCCTTTTGGGATCCAAGAATGTACAAATGGATTGTTATAAAACAATTTCTCATCTCGATTGTGATTTAAAAATCCTTTGAAGTTTTTAGAGTTTGAATTTCCATATCGATTCTTTCCGAAGCAATTTAAAGGATTTTTAAAATCATTTGAGTTCTGATTTTCAAAAACATTATTTTTCTCAAAGCCGATACCACTTTTATTTCCAGATGAAAATTGATTTTTCAACAACATATTCAGAGATTTTTCACCATTACAAAATTTAGTCAAAGTTGACTCAAGTTGTTGAATTTTAGTTTTAAGATCACGGTTCTCTTTCATTAAATCTGTACAATGATTTTTAGTGATCTTACATCTTTCAAAATCAGATTTTAAAACCAAATTTTCATCTTTAAGAATTTTAATTCTGGCTTGGGATTCCATGATTTCAGATTTAAATTGTTTTTGTTTTTTAGACTCAAATTTCTTGGATTTTTCAATTCCATTTTCAAGTTCTCCTAAAATCGAATTTGATTTCAACAAGTTCTCCTTTTCAGTAATTTCAAATTTGGAATTTATATTTGTTTTAAAATTTTCAAATTCCTTTTGCAGAAGGTTATTCAAATTTGATAACTCAGTCTTGTTCTCATTTAAGATCAGAATTTCATTTTCAAACTTTTGAATATTTTTATTAAGATGAACAAGAATGGTTTTCAATTTCAAACAATTTTTGCAAACTGAATTTAAAGAATTTTTAACATATTCAAGTTGTGATTCCAAATCACTAATTTTGCTGGTCAACTCAAAATTCTTAGATTTCTGAGACATATTTTTCAGTTGGAGTTTATCAACAGATTTCATTAAATCAAGACACATGTAAAGCATATCTTCATATGAGAAATTTTCTGTTTCAAAATTTGTTGATTCTCCATCATCTGATCCATCTGAAATTTCATCTACATGACTTGTTAAGCATAGATCTGAATCTGAGTTGTCATCCTGGGGTTTTGAGCTATTGTCAGATTTTCCATACAGCTTGTTGAGAGTTCTCCAGACTTCCTACGTAGTCAAACAGTGAGAGATAAGATCAAGTAGATTATTACTGAGATAAGAACATAGAATATGCATAACACGGGCATTGACAACTTTATTTTTCTTATCTAACATATCTCCCATATTTTCAATAATATTCCAATATTCAAAATTAATAGATTTTAAATATAATTCGAATTTTGATTTCCATATTAAAAAATCTGTTCCATTGAAAATTATTGGAATATCACTGGACTGACTATCAAAAGACTGACAACTAGGATTCACCATTTCTTTAGAGTTAAAGAAAATACCTGCTCTGATACCACATGTTGGATCTAGATTAAACCTAGAGGGGGGGTGAATAGGGTTTATCACAGTTTTTCGCTGAGTTAAAATTCTAACGGGATATTAAATAATAAACATATCACAGACTGCAGTACAAATAAAAAGCAGAAAAGAAATAACACACAAAGATACCCAGCTTCGGCAAAATTCTGCACTACTGCATTCCTAAGGTTTCTACTAGGTGTTGTAAACAGATCCCGCATAAAAGACCATGTACATTCACAGCGCCTGCTCCTGTCCTAACCCTACGCTCAAAAACCTAGACATATCTAAACACTTAGACCAGATTTCCCCTAGTTTTACAGACTCTAGTAAACTGCCAGTTAACCCCTTAACTGGATTCCTCCAGATTTTACAGACTCTAGAACTGTTTGAATTGTTTACAGAACAAAATAAAAACAAATACACAAAAGAAAAAACAAATAAAACCCTATGGAAAAATAAAGGAGTTAAATTATAATGGGTCATCCCCTTTTCAAATTTGGCTGGCCCATATTCTAATATCTCTTGCCCGTTCTCCTTTGTCTCTAAAAAAATGGAAGCTAGGGTTTCCTTCTCTGATGCTCCAAATCCAATCGATGCTTGATGGAAATGATGTCGTGTTTTTTCTGATTGCTTTCCAACGTTTTGTGTTGCTTTCTCTATCGATTTGGAGAGGTTGTGGCGATCAAATCCCAGATGGAATTTTGTGAGTTATCTAACTTTCCTCTCTTTGAATTTGTTGTTTTTGGATTCGATGGGGAAAAAGCCGATGATGTAATATGTGTTAAATAGGATTATAGAATCCTTACTTCTCTGATTTCAAACAAATGACACGATTTGATTTATCCCTTATTTGCGTTGATTTTCCTCTTTATGATTTGCGAGATTGTTGTGATGAATCTGGACTTGTCTTTCTGCCCCTCGAATAATTCTGGATTTATCCCTTGCGTGAATGATGAATTTTTGTTTAAAATGTCTTTCCTGATTGATTCAAAAGCTGGAAAGTTTTAATTCAATTTTCTAGAAAGATAATTTCCCCTTTGAATTTAAAACTCTTGGCTTTATTGATTATGTAAATCTGGAAATACTCGGCCTTGATTGATTTGGCACTTGTGTGAATTTTAATTGATGAACCTGGACATGTATTTTGGCCTTTAAAAAGATTCTGGAAAAAAAATTAATTGCCCCTTTTAATTTCGAATGAATGGATATTCCCCTGCTCCTTGCTTGATTAAAATCCTTGCATTCTGAGTGATTAGCACTTGCCAAAAATTTCTCCCTTTAATTTCAGGAAATGTTGGGAACTTTTCACTTTTGCACATGCCATAAATTGTGATTTGCAGTTTTCTGTGTATACTCTCACACACTTGCCCAATCGAGCTATAGCCAAGCACTACTATATTTTTGATGTCGTACCAAACCATTTTGCTGTGTTAAAAACTTGTGCATGCATTATTGATTTGCCATTTCAATTACTGTGTTCATACTAGAACATGTAATTGAATGTAGACGACCATTTAGAGCTTCTTGCTTGTCGTCAATTTTTGTACACCACTGACCCGTTTACAAGTAAATGTATAGCTTGACCTTGTACCCTTTTCATTGAATCTTTTCATGTACACATGTACAATGCTATGTTGGTTATGCTGAACCATGAAACTATACTGTTCCCTTTTGCTATGACTCACCATGTAGACAAATTTGCTATTAACCTTCTTTCTTGCTGATATGTTCACTTAAACCCATGTTGAGCATTGGTGAATGTACCACTTGGCTTGATCATTGTTGACTTGAAGTTCTTGACATTTTTTCTTGTACCACCTGAAATGCTTTGATCATGTTAGTTTGCTTGAGTACATTCACTACTGCACCATTGTATCTCACTTGAGCAGTTGCTTTACTCATGCTACTCCATTCATAAACTTGCTTGCTGCGTTCATTGATTATGCCACTGTCTTATGTATGTAGACATGCTTTGTTGTGCCACCCATGTGTCTTACTGAATCATTTGTTGTAGCTCCATCATGTTTGCTCGACCACTTTTGTTTGAGCTATTTTGCACTTTGTATTGTGCTCGGCCATGTTTGTGTGCACTGATTCGAGAAGGTCCACGTGGCTACTCCTTAGTTACACATTGGATTGGCAAGGCAGTGCACATGTGTGTGTGTGTATATATATATATATATATATGTACACGTGTTTATATGCAGCCATCTAGACGTATGAATATCACAAGCTGTCTAGACATAGTCGGATAAATCAGACCGAGTCAGAAAAATGATGAGAAAAACACCGAAATTCTGAGGCAAATAAATTTTTGTAAAAAAATATATTCTCTAGAATTTAGAAAATTATTTTCTTTCTAGATACTGTGTATGTTTCTGTATGTGGCAGGTATGAAGATTGGACTAACTAAGATGTAAAGACTGAAGGTAGAAGACAGTAAATGAAGCAGTGTCATTAAATGTGTATATATATATGAGTCTGTGTAAATGAATGTATATGTGACTGTATAAAGAGTTGAGTGTCTGTATATGAATCAATGTGAATGTATATTGACAGGTTTGTAGTGAGGAACTGTGTATGAATGAAAAATATTAGTGAAGTGTACAAATAGTGGAGTTGTAATTCTGTACTATTTGATATTGAAATAAAATATTATATTTAAAGAAAATACTATGTAGATATTTGAATTTCTGTATAGATGTATTCTGTTTAAATATAAATATTATACTCCTGTTTGTGATGTATGTATAGAACAGTACAGTAACAAACACATTTAAAATAATATTTATTTGGTTGTTATCATCAAACAAAAATTATATAATCATGTATACAACTACGTCATATACAATAGTATCCCTTATAAATTATTCTATATGTAAACGACCATAAAACCCTCTTCCCCCTTCAAATTGAGATTATCAACTGATAAGATATACTTGAATACGTTATTTAATTTTAATAAGAGTTAATTGTGTCAACTTAAGTATATGATTTTCCTTGTTTGCAGCTGATAACGTTGGGTAAAAAAAAAGTTTTAGCCACTATAATTCTCCTATCTCAATGGACGTATCCTCCATGTCTTTTAAAGAACTATTTGAGGATGAACTTAAATTTTTAAACAATGAATTGGTAGTATACCTCAAAGATATCCTTAATTCCATATCAACAAAAGAAATTATGGTTTAATGCTCAAGTGTATGGGATTATGGTAATTTTCTTCTAAACGACATGAATCATTGTCACGATAAACTTTTCATTAGGAAGATTTTGATTTCAGAATTTATAAACATTACTCTTGTACCTCAAAAACCAGATATGAAACATCATACATCATTTTCGATAGAGTTAAATGTGGGGGGAACATGAAACATTATTTTTTACAAAAAATTCACCATCATCATGGATTTCATTTTTCAAGTAATTGGCACACACATATAGTGGTTAAACTTCATTTCATTTTACAAATATTTTTTTTATCTCATCCATCTTTGGGTGTTATCTTTCACATTTAAGAAATGTATCACAGTGTGGACACTATTTCGACCAAGTACGGGGGAGTCTGCATTGCATTCATTTTTGTTTTCATTTTTTTTCTTTTCATTTTCATGCATTTTGATAGGGCCATATGCATTTTAGGTCGTAGTAACATGCCATTTTTTTTGGAAATATGACTCATTTTGGATTGGAACAATGAAGTAAGTTAACAATTTTTCTTTGGTCAGTTAATAGTAATTTTTTTCCTCTCAACTAAGATTGAATAAGAAATATAATGAAAAGTTGAATTACGAGCCATAATAGTGTAACTGGTACATAGGAAGATTCTTAGGTGATGGCCACGAAGTCTACTCTAAATTGTACTCTTTGTTTAACGAGTGGAGGACTTAAGATACTTATATTGGCTTTTCAAACCTTTAAAACTAAGTTGTGTTAAGCTGAAATTGCATAGCTCTCCCTCCTTCTTATATTCAATAATAATAATAATAATAATCCAAGGGTATCCAACATTGCTTTTAATTCTAGCGTTGGCGTGCAAATCCGCCAAGCTCTTACCCAACTCTCACGTCAGCCTGCAAGGCAGTGCATGGAGGGTATACCTTGGTCTCATTTTATGAGTTGGACAACTAAGGATTACCGAAATCTTGTTGACAAAGTCAACATCGGCCTGCATAATCCGCCAAGCTCTGTCCCAAACTCTGAAGTCAGTCTGCGAGGCAGTGCATGGGTGCTTTATCTTGGTCTTTTAAGTTAGGTGTATGTAATTAATTATGAATCTTCATTTTTGTAGAGATGGAGAATAAGCAATGATGCCCAAGCACTTCTTGACCTTATTGATTTGACAAGCCATACATAAGGAAATTAAATACCACTTTGCAAACTGTGACAAGCAAACTATGAATTTATTTCATGACTGCACTATGTTAATAACCGAACCAACTGGCCAAACTAGAATTTAATGTATGAAAACTTGAATTATGTTGAAAATCTGTGACGAGTTGAGGAACCAAAAATTTCTATAGATTGATTTTGAATTGTATACTGCTATATTGCAACTTTTCTGAAACAAGCCGTGTTTTTATTTTTGTTTTCATTTGCATATGTCCATTGCATTCATGTAGTTGCATTAGAATCGTAGCATACTAAATTCGGATTTTGTGGGTAGTATCCGCTGAAAAACCTCATGAGACACCACTCGTCCTACTAAGGACACCCTAGAGGTTTAACGGCTTATTGCATACGCTTAATGCAATCCTGTTTCCTGTAAAAGTCTGACCTACCTAGTTTAGTTTTTCATTTCTGTTTTGCTCGAGGACGAGTAAAAGATAAGTGTGGGGGTATTTGATTAACATGTAAAAGTGTTTATTTTATGCTCATATATTTTATCTTTCGTGTATAAATAAATATTACTTAGGTATTATTTTGTCACTTTTGCAGATATGCCAACTAAGCCACATGTAGTTAAAAAAATAGAAAATGGAGATCAAATTGTTGTGTCTATATACATGAAGACTTGTAGACGAAGATCTCACATTAATTTGCTTTTTGGACAAGAAAATAATTGGTAGAAATAATATGCATATTACAAATCAAGGAAAACTTGTCAAGGGAGCAAGAGGATATGTCGACTTACCAGATTTAACTAAGACCCATTTGTGATTGTATTAGGGTTTAAATTGGCTAATCTATCCTATAATTACCCATGTATTCTCATTGTAAACTTTATCCAAGAATTGAGCGTTTTTATTTTCTTTTCTAAACTTCTCTTGAGTCTAGTAAATTTATGTTTTCTATTCAATTAGATTTGGTAGAGCACAATTTACTATTGCAATTTGCTTTCCTCATTAGTGATTGACCGTCTGATTAGATTCAATGGTAATCCTAGTTTTACTTTCTGTTCCACAATTTTAATTTCTGCATTTTATTTTGCTTTCTTAGGTAATATTGAATTTACTATAGATTTGATTAGATTCCAATCTGTAGTGAATTCAATAGTATTTTACTTCTTTTTCCTGTTTTGATTGAATTATTATTTGGTCATCGAGTTCAATTAGATTTGTTCTGAATCAAATTGCAATTTCAATTTTTTCAATCAAATTCATCAAACTCGCCCATGAAATTATATTATAATAAATTTTAATTTTCCTCCCTGTGTTTGACCTGCATACTACACACCCGTGCGCTTGTAGTAATTTATATCAAAACTTGTGCTTTTCTATTGCAGAGGAAAGTGTCAAACAAAAACCTCGCTCCATCTTGCTGAATGATAATCTGGTTAGTTATAACGACCTATTCGAACAAACTCAAAAACTATAATAAACACTAGCACAGTGGAAAATAAGAATCTACGGAAGTACATCCTGAACTCTAGCTCCTCTTATAAGCTCCAAGCATCTAATTTAACCTAGAAATTATGCTCGATCCGAGCCAGCATTGTCGCAAAATAGCGCTAAGTCAATCTAGAAAACAATGTGAGAAAACTCAAGTCGTAAGCAATTTAATTCTTTTAACTTATAAAACCTTTTGAAATAAAAAGTATCTAATAAGACCATGTTAGATATAAATCTAAAACGGGTTTTTACCTTATGACAATCAAAATAATTTCATCTTAAATTCAATGATATTATAATAACATCCAAAATACAAATACCTAAAATATAGCCAAAATGTTTGCATATCATGTTTCAGCATAAATGGCACTACTACAAAATAGGTTTGTTGCTTTAGTTGTTTACCCCTTATTGCTTCAGTTCAACAACCGAAGCTAATGCAGACGACACAACAGATAAATACCTATTGCTTCGGTTGTTCAACAGAAGCAAAAAAAAATATGTTTTTGCTTCGGTTAAATGTAACACCCTGGCTTTTTGGAAGGTGATAGTAATGATTCAGAGATTTTGATGTTTAAAATAAATAATTTAACGTGGTAATAAATATCTATATTGGAAATTTTATCCATTTTGGACAACATTAAAGTTTATTTCTAAAATTTCTTTTGCAAATTTATGGAAGTTTGTCTAATAAACGTGATTTACGTTAATGTTGGGATTCTTTTGTTACTTTAGTACGAATGTTATAGAGAAATAAACGTTAGTAATTTGAATTTAACTTTGGAAATAAATCCAAAGTTGGAAATATAGGTCTTGTAATTTAATTCAGTCTTGAAAATGTATTTTTATACTTGATATTTGATTATGATTTTGGAATTTAGTTTATTTTTTATTCTAATTTGAATTTAACTTGATATATATATGGTTTGTGATCTATTTAAATAATTTTGAACAGTTGAAGTTGGAAATATATTGAAGAGTGTATTTGAAAGAAATAAACACCCATTTTGTGTTTGTGTACATTGTATTAGGAATGTTATTTATATTTAAAAAAATTATTTGTTTTTTTTTGCCACTTGTTTGTGTGCTGAAAATATGTTCACAGTTGTCCTTGTTAAATACGTGTTTCTCTTGATTCTGAAAAACACCAGAATACACCGCGCGTCCGTTATATTCATTTTATCGGGTCTTCTTCGGCGGTCATCATCTCTCTCCGCTAAAATTCTTTAACAGCCGGTTACCACCATCTTTCGCGAAAGAAAAAAAAACCAACGGGTTTGTTACCCCAAATAAGTCTTCCCCGAATCAATAATGGCGGACAAAATAATTCCTAAAACCGAAATCAATAGCCAACGATGGTTTCCCAAATTGAAACCCTACCGAGCCACCATCTCTCCGCCTCTGTTGTCCTTGAGTCAATCGAAGCCGTGCCAGTGTCGAGTTCGTCCAACTGCTGCCGCCTTTGGAACTGCACCCTGAAGGGCTGCAGTCAACCGACTACTTCACCTTGTTGCTCCGCGTCGAACCGCCACAGTCGACGTAACTTTAACCCGAGGCCATCAAGACGGAATCGACTTAGCTCCTCTGCGCGTTTAAATCCTTTACATACTGCGCTAAAGTAAGTTTATCTTATGATTAGATTTATTTTCAAGCTGTCGACTTCGGTTTACGCTGAGGTTTGTTGTTGGTTGTTCTGTTTTTCAATTCGTTGGGTGCCTTGTTTGGATGCCAGTTCAATAAATATATGCTATATCCATTCCTGTAAAACCAATATTTAGTTCAAACTTACAACTGGAGAAGCATAAGTCTTAAAAATGTGTTATGCCATACACATGCATAGTGTCCCACTATGTTGGAATTTTAGAATTTCTTGCAAACTTGTGTCCTACGTAAAAACGAATGCCGCTGAACTCATTGAACTACAAAATGATACAACAACTACTCCCTCTGTATGCTAAAATCATGCTGGACATTAGAAAATTTGGCACTAAGAAGTAAATAAAAATGATGTGCTTTCTTTATTTAGATATATACATGTAAGTTCTCCTGTTTCTGTAGAAAAAAACACATGCATGCATGGGAATTATATGTTCAATATAAGTATTGTTGACCTTGACTGTATAAACATGGTACGGTAGATTTATATGACTTCTTTTTTTTGCTGTCGCACTTTTCATTTTTCCAGATCACTAACCACTTGTTGCATACCCAATTAATTTTTTTCGGCTCACATCCTTATGACATGATTCCTTCATGTTTATGTATCCTGTAGTTGGAGTTCTAGGTAGAGGTATTTGAACTCGATGGTCCATACAGACGGTGACTGTTAACTGTATGACGTTGAATAAGAGATGAGCATTTTGGGAGTGGGTACAACTGCATGTGCGTGTGAGTACATATATAAATGTGTTGTCTTATGTGCGTGCATTCATGGGTTTTAACATTGAGAAAATGACCCTGCATAGTTCAGGACTGTAGTCCTTAAAGATTTATGGACCTCTCTTTTACATGTACCACTACCAAATTAAAGAGTATTGGGGGCTGTCAATTAGAGGCAAAAAAAATAGAAAGCCCCTAGTAATAATAAAATAAAGGAAGATTTAAGAACAACCCTTAATGATTCTAAATAAAGGCATACTAAAACGCCTCTAATTCCGATACAGTTCCTTTTAAATTTAATGCTCTGAATAAAGGCGAATAACAAATATCGAACTGTGAAATTTCAGTACGACCTTTCCCATTTCCCATTTCCTCTTAAATTACCACCAGTTTTCTATCTTCAAACCCTAAACCCCAAATCCAATTTGATTGATGGACGCCTCCTCTAATAACTATGAAAATTACCGCTGGTCTTCGATTTTCAAACCCTAAAACCCAATTTGATTAACGGACGCCGTCAACGCCTTCTCTAATTATCATGATGGAAGTGGCATCCATCGTTTTTCTACGAGTTGTAATCAAAAATTGTGCAGCACCCTCCACCGCGCTCAAGCCTCGCTGCAAGCAAAATCCGTCATATCCCCCTTTGAGCCTGCTTTTGCACTATATCTTTGGTCCTACCATCAGATAATTGAGAAGGGACGAACATAAAAGGTAATTACATCTTTATGGTTTAGTACATCTCGATAGCTTACTCTGATTTTGAGAATAATTCGCTACTGCTTATGTTGTTGAGTTTATAAGTTACTTATTTATATATCGTTGTTGATTATGAGATTTATATAAAAGAAAGGGTAGAAAACTAAGCCAAATTCATATAAAGGGTGGGAAAACTAAACCAAAGTCGTGTTATCTTGCTCTAACATCATTGCTTTTGCTGTCAGGATGTTACGTATTACCGCCATTTAAAACCATATATTTTCACATACTGTTTGCATGCCTTCATCACAAAATTAAATATGCATCTCTCATAAACTAGTCTGTATATATACATTCTATTTTTGTGTGCTCTTGGTATTGGTGCTATGTTGAAGATTCTAGGCATTTTCGACTTGCATTTGGGTATGTGATCATTTTGCAGTGGATTATCATAAGGAATATTCTCAGGTTTCTTGGTTGGTGCTTTTTCTATTAGGCTTTGGTTTTTGAAATGGTGTGTTTTGTGTACTTCTGCTGGTGTATGCTTAAGTTGTCGGCCGGTGTCGGGATATGGCAATGTCGACTATGCCGACAATAACCACCAGTCGTGCAAAATTCGACAGGTTCAGAGTATTTGGTCTACCGTTTTTAGGCTTTAATTTCATATGCTAGCCGAGCTCTTTACCATCATTCGTGCAAACTCCATCTAATCTGGACCTTATGGTGAATTTTTGCTTATCATTTGTACTTGATTCCTGCAATGGTGTTTACATGGTGGCTGATACAGCGCATGCAGCTCATGCATGTTTATTTATCTTGATGTGCTTTTACTTAAAAAATCTAATTTATCTGTTATTATGGTTTAAATTGGTGAGATCACAAGGCTTAAATGATGAGATCACAATGTAAAAAATCAAGTATAATGTGAAATTCCTAATTATTACATGATTTATAATCCATATGTTACTTCTCCGAGCAATTGCACGTGATAACTTAGTGGCATGTTTTTAATTACTCAGTAGATATTAGTGAGTATAGATTGCATTATTCTAGCAGCACTTAGCTTGATCAGCCTATTGCACTTGCACTACATGATTGCTATTGAAATCAAATGTTTTAATAATATTCTTGTGAGGGAGTCATAAAAAGGTTAAAAAATAGGAACACAGACAAAAAGGAACATATGTCAAATTGAGTTAATGTACACATTGTTGTTAGTACGATATATGAGTTAGTAAATTTATCTGAATTCATCGGTGCATATATATGTAGTTATGACAATAGACATTACCTTAATTTTTGTATGATTCCTAAAGTTACTTTAGCCTCTCATTTAAAAATGAAACGATAATTACTATGCCCACCAGTTTTCAGTGCCATTGTTTATATGTAATGTTTCAAAAGTAAAATGATTCTAGTGATACATTTGTCAATTGCTGATACGTTATGGAGCTTGTATATATGTTAATATGTCAAATTGGTTTAGATGGATTCACCAACTGCTAATATGTTAAGAAGCCTGCATATTATAACCACTCTTCTTTATGTTCCCGTGTTCGACTTCAGCAGTATACGTGCAATTTAACGTTTATTCGTTAATTGAATTTGCTCGGTCAATTATGGGATAAAAGAAAGTGTATCGTATCTTTTGAAAACCCTAAGAACAATTCCTGTTAATTTTTTTTAACTATTTTGTATCCTATTTAGTATAACGCTAAGTACAGTTGACATCTTTCGAAGTAATAACTCAAGTTCAGCATTGGGATAAACGGGGTGTCATATACATACATACTTATGGCAATGAAGGGTACATTTAATACCTCTACCGAAGACACATGTACGTTATTAAAGTACAGTGCAAGTCGTCAACAATCAACCTGTGTTAAATAGGATTAACTATGAAAAAAAGTATGGGTACAGCAGGAAATACGGTAATATAAAACAAAGCAGCAGTACACTATACTATTATTATGCATGCAAATATGTATGTGAGTACAAATAGTACTGATTTTCTGGTGATATATTCGTTTGATAGCTATAATTACCAGCAGCCCGTTATTAAGCTCCAGTGGCAACTTTCCCTCTCCTACGCATTTGATTTGTTGATATGGAACTTTTGGTAAGGGAATGTTATGATCCAATTGTTATTAATGCTTATATTTAGGCACCAACACCGTCAACCTATACGTTTCAAAGCATGACAAATAAATGCAAAGAAATCATGAAGCGGATAGGAAGCAGAAAGATATAGGCAAATAAATGCATTGTGGTTGAGAAAGACGAAGTAAACCAAATGAAAGAAAAACCTAGTTCACATTATTTATGATTTTTATGCATGGATGAATGAATGTGTGTTTTTCATATTGACTGTAAGTTTATTGTTGTTATCAGGACCTGTAGAAAGAAGAAAAAAGAGGAAAACAAAAGAAGAATAAAGACCTAATGTGCAAAATAGATCATCCAATGGTTCATTCCATGTCATTTCTAATATAGAGAAAGCAAACAACGTAAGGAAAATTCATATGCTCATCTATAAATTAAATGAATTGAATAGTAACAAAAAAAATTCATAGTAATGATAATAACATTTAAGTTAGAAACATAACATCTTTTACTACTTTCAACACATGCATATTACTATCATTTACTTGGAGGACACTTCCCAACAACATTTTTATATGATTTAAGTAAACGTAGCGTTGTTCACGACATTATCTGATCATTGATCATTGATAATTTATAGGTTAGCTTGTAATAATTTGGAAAAAAAATAGCAGGAGTTATGTACTTAAACATTCATAAACTATTCAAAAGGCCGGGTAGAAACTGGAAGTTAATAGTTATGCACACAACTATTTTAAATACTTATATAAATGTTTATTTCACATGTTTGAGGTTTATAATACATAAAGTTTAAAAGAAGCAAAGCATCAAGATAGATAACTCTTTGCAGGTTGAACATACACAAGGTAATAAATCTGTCTGGAAAATTGTTATAATAACAAAAGATAGCGCAAATATCAGTTTGAAGATGACTAAATATCTGTATATAATTTTTTGGCTACCAACTTACATCTACAAATAAAAAGCAAATTCAATTTATTATAGATGCTTGTCACAACAATTAACTTGCGTTATCCAAAAAATGTGTCATTAGTTAGATCAAAACCCAACTTCTCCATCGTTTTCAGCTCAGTGGAAAATTAAGCATTGAACCATGATATCACTATTAAATTTGAGAGCATCAGAGGCATTTGATTAGGGGCAAATTAAACATATTGCTTCTAATACCAATTAACTATAGGCATATTTAATGCAACGTCTCTACTGACGTGAATAAAGGTGGACGAAATTGCCTCTTAAAATATGTTCCATTATTTTAAAATCTAGTTCCATTTAGTTGCAGAAGTCACAGAAAATAAACGACCCATTTTGATACACGTCACCTTATTAACGTTCCCAAATCTATCTCTTTTACTCTTTTCTTAAACCGTAAAATCCATTTTAGGTTAATGGATGACATTAAAAGTTCAACCAGAAATGACTTTGTCAATGAAAAAATAACTGATTTGGATGCGATAGTGGTTGATTTAGATCGTCTGCGGTTGATTTGGAGCGTCTGCGGTTGATTTGGAGCTGTCATGCCTGTTTACATCCATCGCATACACACACCAGGTAATCCCTTTACTATTTCTCTTCAGTTTCATTATTTTGACTACAAAAGTTTATTCTAGACCTTCCAATTTGTATTAAATAGTTTAATTCGTCATTTAATATATTTGCAATTTGTGGATTTTTTTTCTTCAAAATACGGCCACCCAGCTCTTTAAAATTACAAATTTTGCATAGTTTGTCATAGTAGTAGTAGACCCCTGCAAAACTAATGCAATTCAAGTTTGGCCTTTACAGCAAAAGATCAAAAGGTTAAGAGGATTTTTGGGTATCATTGGGCACTATAAATTTTCTATGATAAACTATGGACTCATTGTTAGTCCATTGGCAACCTTTCTCAAGAAAAATTCATTTGATTCGAATGACCAAACTTCCAAAGCCTTTACTGAACTAAAGTAATTGTCAGTAAATCCAGATATACCACAAGCCAGATGTTAGCAAGGAGTTCACCATTGAGTGTGATACATGTAGGAAAGCGATAGGCACAGTTTTTTATTATAGGAAGAAAACGCATTACATATGTCAGTCATACGTTGAAAGGAAAGAAACTTTCAGAAATAGGATTGATCATCGAAGATTAAAGCACTTACTCAAACGATAAACACTAATACACAAAGCAGTTGGTTTGCCAAAATTTAAGGATTAGTTATGACTACGTAGTTGAGTATAAAAATGGAGACAAAATATCCTTGTTGATGCTTTAGGAATGATGTATTGGAATGTGACAAGTTAGCGTCAATCACAATTACACAAAGTCCTTGTTTAGAAGTATCCAAGGAAATGATAAAAAAAGTCACAAGTTTTGTCATAAATTGCTTACTGACTAAGAGCAATACTGATTAGATCTTCAAAAATTTCACGTCATAATAATTAAAAATTCTACAAAATAAAAGCTCATTGGCCATGTAGCTATTACTCTGACAAAAGCTATGATCAATGACTATCACGCAATTCCATTAGTTGGGCATTGTCATGCAACAAATAGGTGACAGTAGCATGAGAAGGTACTATGAAAAGAAAGTGTGTATTTTGGATAAAATGTATCCAATTTGTTATTTTAATTTATGTTTTTTATATATGAGAAATTAAGACCCATGCTTATACTACTGCTCATGATAATAAACTTTCTTATGTACGATTATGTTTCTTATAAACAAGCATTTGTGTTTTTCATCCAATAATTATCATAAAAACAAGAAATGAATTAATGAAATCAATTTGTAAAAGCTAATCAAATTTATTAGATATATTAAAGGTAAAGCACACCGTAATAAACTAAAGAAAATAAATATTATCGTATGAGTCGATAGATACTCATTAATATGTTGAAATGAAATCGCCTGATTGCAGATTCTAAAGAGACGATTATATACATAATAAAGTTGTAAACCATACTAACAAATGGGGTACCTTACATTTATTCTATTTGACACATGAAAATTTAAGATTCGATTGGTTTGTAATTATTGAACGTATTCGTTTGAACACATATGTGCAAAATTCAATTGACGTGCTGGAACAAACCTAAGCATGTTAAAAGTTTATATTATTACTTATCAGATACTTATACTGCACATCTTCTTGTGCATACATCAATTCATTGGTGTATGAATCAAATGCTTACCTTAATTTGTTAAAACATAATTGTATGAGTTATTTTACATAATTTTTTCATATGTACATATTCATAGTATTAAGGTCACTAATGAATTGTATGAAATACTTTGCGTGAGTACAAATGAAAATGTACTTCAATTATATGTGAATTGGATGCTACAGCAATTTTTTTTATGCACTTCACATCCGGGTTTGCTTTATTTCATACACGAAATTTCTTATTCTGCTGTGAGATCACATACAACATGATAGGCGGGTATAACGTAAATTAGAGAGCAAACAATTAAACTAAGTTACCGACAACTTGTCGACGTAGTATTATATATATATATATATATATATATATATATATATGTATATGTATATGTATGTATATATGTATATGTAACAACATAATATTATCTAAAGGAAACCATAAGCCCAAAATTAGTAGTATGTAATATCAATCATGTTGTATAATTTGAAAACTAGAAAACAGTTTTCTTTGACAAATTATTGCATGTGGATGTGAACATCATATTAAAGATTATATGACACATGGTCCCTTTAATTAGTGAATGTAGGAGTGACAGTAGAAATTATATGACACATGATCGCTTTAATTAGTGAATGTAGGGGTGACAGTAGAAATTATAGTGCGAAACATTGAACATAATATTTATAAAACTATACTTCATGTATGTGATAATTTATGGAAACCCCAACATAAATATACTACACATCCATCGTTTTGATTGGTTAATAAATAAAGTTGTCGTAGAATTGAGATTTCATCACATAGTATATTATGAGAAGTGAATAATTTTAGTTGTTCATTTTAGATATATTATATGAGGCATATTTTGGTCATTGTGACTATTGCATGGGTGCTTCTTTTTTGTGGTGAAGCCGTGGCTCCTTACAATTTTGGAAAAATGAATACTTGAATTCTCAAAGAAAAGAAATATTTTATACAACTATAATATTAATTATGTTTACAAAATACCATTTCCTGCAATTTGTAATATATTATGTATTGTTCCTACATTGAAATAATTTGCAAATTGTATTGTGACAAAGTTTAAAATGGTTTTACAAGGCAGTTCTAGTTTAATTGCAGTATTCATTCTATATTTCTATAACATAAACTTTTAAATGTTATCCAGATAATTTATCTATCCATGGATTGTTTAACTGCAGATATGCAATTTTAAGCAGACCACTTGAGGGCTCTTTGCATCAGAATTTTATATTCCAATATTGGTGGAACTGCTGTCTTTGTTCATTCTATGGAATAAAATGTTCTATACTCACTGGTTCAATGATTTAATGGTAGCACTCAAGTTCATGTATGTCGCTTTTGATTTATATCAATATCTGAGTTTATTCTTGTTGGTTTACATATTTCGGATTTCAATTTCCACACATTTTAAACAGTTTAGACAAGTTTTCTTCATATTCACACGACGTCTATTAAACATCTATCATAAATTTATATGGTAGCCATGGTCAAATAATAGCCATGGTCAAGTAATAGCCTCTGTAATTGCAATGTAGCCATAATAAGGACAACTAGTTGTGTTGTAGCATTGTGGTCAACAAAACATCCTTGTATTCTATACTCGGCACCACGATAGTCTTAATTTGAATCTTAAGTTCTCAACATTACATGTAGTTAAGTAATTGTGATAGCTTTATATCACAAATGCCTATGTTACAAACTACATATTCCTAGCTTTGTTTACATAGTATAGTCATTTTAATATGCTTTTATCCTAGGATTCTTAACTTAAAGCTTCATTTTATTACCTAGTGATGTGCCAAATATGTTTCAGTTCTCACGGAAGAAGAATTATGCTCCATCAAATCCCATTCATTCTTTGGACGCTTTTCCGGATCAAGCATTGCAAGGTGAAACTTTAAGGAAAATACCCTAGCTTATGTCATTTATTTTATATTTCTTCGTTCAAACCCATATTTGTTATGTTTTACAGTGATCATAGGGATTTTGTTTTCTTCTTTAGATTTTTAAGTTACTTTAGCTAGACCTAGTAAAAAGCATGTTTAGTCATGTACGGTGTGTCTCCGTGTGTGTATAACATGATGTCAGATATAATAGCTTGTAGGTAAATGAGGACTTTGTGTGTTGGGTTGGGTTAGTTGCAGTGCTACCCTTTCTAATAAGAAGCTGACCAATGCATATTTAGACAAGTAATGCATGTCATTGTCATTAGGTCATGATACTCAAACATAACTTGAATTGCATCAACTCTTTTTTTTTTTTAACAAAATGATGCATTTCCTTTTCTAAAACTTGCTAGCTCCTGTTTTACTTTGTTTATTATAAGCATGCATGTTAGAAAGATTATTTATGACTATAAATACTAGCTTACATTTATAGTTTAGTCCACAGTATATCATCATTTCTTTTGAAAAAGCATACATGCATCCATATTTAGACTGCCTAGGTCTCTGAAATAATAGTATCAAGTCTAATGCTTTCTACATGTACCCGTATTTAAAAAAAAAAAAAAAAAAAACGAGTGAGAGAGATCCGCTGCACTGGGCAGTAGCATCACGACATTAATAAAAAGAATGGGGGCGGGAGGAAGTGTGCATAGGTGGAACGTTATGCATGCCTAGGTAGTCTCCTTCCTGTATCCAATATAAGTATGTATCTTTTTATTTCCTTTGTATATGCATTACCCACTCGACAGTGTGCATTGCATGCATTTTCAATGCACTATTTTACTTTTATATGATGTTTCATCCAAAAAAAAAAACTACTACAGGAACTAAATACCAGTGGTCGTGATCACAAGCTTTACAGTTAGTATTAACATTTAACAATCCTTGTGATATGGTAGCTGCAGCAAACGTATATGTTGGCTAATCTAGCGGCAACAGTCCAATGTGGTTATTGCAAATGAATTTAGTTTGAGGTAGTAACAATAGTAATTTTAAGTCCACACCAATATGATATTTAGAGCAAATAAGCTCACAGTAAGCACATGTTACAAATCCATACAAGGAACTGAGTGCAAGGTAAACCAACTGGTTCACAGCCTTTTATAATCAACTGTTGTATATTTGCACTATTTTTTGTAATATGTTTTATCGTATAGCATTACAAAGTCGGTTTTTCCACCGTTATGCAGTAATACTAGTTTATGCATGCCCATTATGTTGTGCCGGTTGCATGCCGGCTCCGTCATTTAACATGTCCTTTAATTTCTTGTTGGTGTTGTTGACATTTGCCCATGCACAGTCAATTCAAAAAAGTGCAAATGGCCTAAAGATAATAGATTGAATATAAGGATTCCATATGAATAATTATAGTAGTATGTCCATCTCTCACAATTGTCAATGAAGAACTTTTTTCTTTGGGTTTAGTTAATACTCTTCTGAATTATACGTTGGTAACATACACTAACATTTGTTCATTTTATAGTTGACCTGGGTAGAATAGAAGATCCCCATTGTGTAGTGAGTTTCATATTATTAACATTTGTTAACAAATATTGTATTAAAAAAAACACTTGTTAACAAATATCTTAGTTTTAGATTTTTTTTCCAGTTAACCTTCTGGTCATAAAGGTTAAATAAGGTCTTATCAATAAAACATGGTTATTATTTTCACATAATTATTGAAATTTACTAACATCCTATTGACTTCAGACTAGCTTGTAGTGAGATTTCGGACCTGCTGAAGACATGAGTACTCAACATTAGATTGAAATGCAATCTACGGAGGTAGATACGTTCTTGTTGTACTACTCAAATTTAGAAATAAGTGTCATTTTTTTTCTCTGAATGAGGAACTCATGCTTCATAAATAATAAACTGGCTTTATGTTCCATTATATTAACCCTATTGTGGAAGCATAATATCTTTTCCAAAAATTGAAGTTATATACATACAATGTACAATTTGCGAATTTTAATTTATTTATGTGGTTGATGATTATTCATATTTCTTGTGGGAATAAAATATATTCTTGAAGGTCTGATGTCACACTTCTAAGTTTGTATATGTTTGATAACATATTTGTTGTGTAGTGAACACTTCTGGAAATGTTAGGCTAAAGATGTCTAAATTTTTTGTGTTGGTTTTAAATGCATAAAATTTTACTTCACATGTATTCATGTGTTGATGACCAAGTTGCCATGAGTTTTGAATTCTATACCATGCTTGAATGTTTTTGTTCACTTGAAAACCAGAATACATTTATTATTGGGGTTCAGTAACATTCTTCTCTTAATGTGATAATTGCAGGAATATATATGCTTCATAATTCTATTGTAGGCTTCTCGCTTATTTCTTGCTCCTGATTTTGGCTTCCAGGCATCAACTGTTCATTATTTGAAAGGTATTTATCAGATTGAATATTTGTCAATTCAGTAAAACTAATTTATACCTTTTTTCCCCTTTATTGAGAAGCTACTTAATTGATCAACCTGTTACTTATTATAAAACATGTAAGATATTGTTGTTCTTAGGTAAATTGGTTGTTGTGTTCTCTTGATGATGGCCTCTTGATACAGTAATGTGTATTTCATGGCGTGTTAGCTAAGGCTTTGTTGTGAATCTAAACTACCAAGTTAGTTTATATAATGTTTTTGTAATTCTTTGCTATTTACATAGTCGCTTTTTAGTTAGTTTGATTTTCATTAGACTCTGGTCTTTGTCAGTGGAATGTCATACATTTAGGGTATAAGTGGATTTTGTAATCAATTATATAATAACATGTGAATTGAAATTTAATCTATTTGTATTAAGTGGCTTTAGAAATGGCTTTGGCTTAATTTTTTTTTTTTAATATAATAATTGTCAGTAGAGGCATTTATTAGTGTCTTTGCTGCCTTTTCTCATCTTCTGTCCTACGTGGCAGATTTAACATTAGAGACAGTTTTGTTGTCCCTTTTGCCTCAATTTCTTATTAGGGACTTTGTTTATTGGGGCATGTACTAATTTGCCTCTCCTTGTTCTTGGGGCAAAATAACTGAAGTGTTGGCCTCTGATTTAAACATTAGAAGCGTTTATATTAGTCTGTAATATTTATAATTTTGGTATGTAATCACGCATGAATGAGCATTTTAGTCTTGCTCTGTTCTTTAAAAGATGGAACCCCTGTTTTCTCTTTACTACATGTAAGTTGAACATGCCTTATTCTAAACTAAAGTGGAAACATGTTAGTTTCCGGCACATAAAAGCCTGTTCTGTTGTATGCATGTACATAACACTTGAGCTTCTATTTGATAAAAATGACAGGCTTCCCTTGTTTATTTTGCAAACTTGTATTTGTTTCACTTTTGCTCTTGGACCATGTTGTGGTGACTGTTGCCCAAACTTGTTGCAATTTTGGGCAGTCCCTATCCATGCCGTCGGTATTCGTGAATTAGTTGCGTATATATGAGCCGGGATGGGTGTGGGTGTGTGTGTGTGTGTGTGTGTGTGTGTGTGTGTGTGTGCACACACACACACACACACACTTGCCTTAAACCATGGCTTTATTATTGTCCTGTTAGATTATTGAGGCACCCTTTTTCAGTATGTATGTGTATGTACATACTCATGCAGTTTTACACGTAGAGATCAGATTGTTGAACTTACAAGTTAATGAGTACACTTACACTCTATTATCTATAGCTGTCACTAACCGGGAACGTTCCATGTCTGTGTGAATATGAAATGTATAAATATACAAACTTTTCTTTGGTATCTGTACACCACCTAAATTTGTATGACATAACACAATTTCTTGAGTTAAATTGTTTCGTTGGCCTGCTGTGTTTTGGGCGTGTATAATGCACATATTCCCTTATATGGCCATAGTTTTATTCACATCTGCGTTATTAAATAAAACCAACTGAAAACCTGCATTGAAGTGGATACCCACATGTAATTACAAGCTAAATAAATGTTAGCAAGACAAATATAGATATTTGTTGCATTCATGGGTATTCGGGGAATGCATGCAGTAGATATTAGCACGTCCTGTGCATGAGGTGGGTGCATTCATGGATATATCTCCACTCTCCACTTCATCTTTTGTTAATACCCGTACCCCATATATATATGAGCTGACGCAATTTTCACTGTATGCTTACTGCATGTATTTGTATTACTTACGATGATCCATACATGTTAACTGATCTTTACTGTTATTGTTTTATTGCTTCATCTCGACCTTGACATGTTATTGGAACACTGACACTCATTCTTCGTCAATACATGCAAGTAAAATGGACCTGTATTATACATATATACTTTCAACAGTTCATGGATTTATTATGATCGAATAATTTAATATGTTGTTGGGATTAAATAAATTATATTTATGTGTTTATCGATGTTTGCTATCTTGAAATAAGTTTAATCCTGGCTCGAGTGTTTTATGTTTTGCATGGAACGCTCGGGTCAGATTTTAAATATATTTAGCTTGCAAATATTGGAGAGGCACATGAAGATACATATCCGTGCGCAAAGCTCGACTGAACATTAAATTTTATTTTAAAGACTTATAAATGTAATTTATTATTTCACTGTGCAAAATATTTTGTAAAACTGTGATATTTGTGAAAAAAGTTATTTCGCTGTAATTGTTGTACTCAGTGATTCTGTGTCTGTTCTATTTAAACCCTATAAACCAATAATAATATATTGTTTTGAACGCTTTGAATTGGTTAAATCATCGACTTGAGGCGGTCAAAATGACATGTTACATCAAAGGTAACAGCGAAAGCAAAAAAAATTGTCTTTTTAGCTTAGAAATGTTGTTGCTTCTGTCTCGCCGTTGTCAATAATTGAAGCAAAAGACCTCAACTTTTTACTCCCATTACAACTACAACTGGAGCAAAAACCCCAGTTGGCCCACTAAAAATATCACTAATAAAACACCATAATACTCTAGACAATAAACAAACGATTATCAATGAAAATCAAATAATCAAACTGGATATCAGCTATAGATTGAAGAACAGTGTAGTACCAAAATAAATATTATTCATTAATGGTAATAATCCACATATAATAGCAACCATAAAATAGAAAATGTTTACAAGCAATTTGATGAATAGTGTATTGTAGAAAAGTAATAGTCATTCCAATCTTAACAATGTTGTCCAATGCTAGTTCTATACTGACTTTTGCCATCTCGCTATTTAATTCTTTATTCCTCATTTGTTCTTAAAAGTCAACTCTCCTACAAATGAAAATTAACCTGATTTAGTTCACATCAATAAGAAAAAAACTATTAAACATTCAATTTGGTAATTGAACCAAAGGAACATTTAAGAGTTATAAATGCATATAAACATTATTCAAGTTTATGAAACACACAAGCTTACAAATCCATATAAACATTTCAGAAATTACTATTTAGAAACAGCTATTATATATGGAATTTCACATTGGCAGTTCCCTAATGGATTGCCACAACATGACAGGTCATGTAACAAAATTCAACCTTCCTTACTATAAAATATCAACATAAATTTTGACAAGGTTCAATACCTAAGATACTAGGCAATCTATGCTACATGTTTACACCAGGTATAACAGTGCATTAAATAACCAAGGACATAGTAGGATGCTAGGTTAATCGACATGTCAGACTATCTCATCAACCTGCAAAATTTTAGATTATTAGGCAATAGAACAAGTGGAAATATACACTTGTATGGATAGCAGAAGATGCAAAACATTTAACAATGGATTTAAGTAGCAGCACAAATCATGTGATATGGTACATGTACTAGCGAAACAAAAATTGATAAATAAATATTTTTAATAATTACCCTAACCTGCATATAAGCCACTGCCATATACTACCATCAACAATTCGTTTTATTGTTCTCCTATACAATTGTAAATGAAAATATTAGTGCACAAAGAACCTGCATTACAAATATTATGTACTCAACATACATGCAGCATGAAATTTCAGTTATAGTTTAAGGGGATTGTTAAATGGACCTCCACTTTTGGTTAAGGGGAGGACAATTTTAAGGGTACTCAACTTTTTAAATAATATATATAGGGAGGGTCTTGGTTTTTTTAATTTTAGAAATAACATGGACTAAACCACCCCTCGTCACAACATACAATTCACTATCGTTCTTTTTTGATCGAAACATACAATTAAGCTTTGCATCATATGAACCCATAATTCATGATTGAGAATAGTATTTTACTTTCGTGTTTTCAGAGTATAAGAAGACGGTTCATAGACATTATGGGGACAACAATGGTACTTCAGTAGCTAACACCAACAATATTTAGTAAAATGATGCTCTCCTTAAATATGCCATGAAATCAGTAACGGCTGCGGAGTTCTAGAAACGTTTCCTTCATGTTTTCATCTTTAATGTGTATTTTTACTTAGTAGAATATAAAAAAAATTGTGTTGGACGAATGCATGGACTGTATGATTTGTTAGACATATACATGACTTTGTATTCGTTTTTTTGGAAAATTAATAAAAATTATAAGCCTCTTTACATACCATTTATGATTGATAAATTTTATCGTTTACATTTCATGTTTGCAATGTAAAGTAAATATTTTCTATATATGTTTGCAATGAAATTTTCAAATTCGGCCAACGCATGCCGTTTTGAAACACCTATCTCGGACATGTTTTGTCGTTTAATTTAATAGTTCAATGCTCTGGTACATAACTCGGTGTTGAGCCACAACATATTTTTATATTCCGTGCTGATTTGCATACGCATGAATACGATTTAGTACCATTTCTAAGGAGTAAAAACATTTACATCTCAATTAATGTTACGATTATACAAATTCAATTAGATTTATACAAATTGAACCATCGAATTCCAAAGCGATATTCATTAACTTACCTGATTTGATATCTTTGATCACCCACACAACTTTCTTGTGTCTCCATTATATTAACTATATCCTTTTTTATTTCATTAAATTGTGCTCATTAATTAAGATTTAGGTTTTAAATTTTACATTATATAAGATTATGGGGTTAATATTGTAATTTTTAATTAAATGTTTAAGGGGAGGCTAATTTTTTTGATCCTCCCCTTAACAATTGAACAATAATTTAAAAATTGTCCTTCCCTTAACCAAAAATAGAGTCCCTTTAATAATCCCCTAGTTTAATAAAGAAGTTAAATTTAAGGATATGAATACTGGAAATCCAACATAAATTCCATCTTTGCTATTTCAATTAATCATCTATATAACATCTAATCAAATGACTTCGTTATACCTAATAATAGTGCAATAGTGTGTTTTCTCATAAGTTTGCTTATTAAAATTTTCATTTGACTATGATCTTGACTAATGGTTCAAATGCCATGTCCAAACTATCAGATGATATTTTCCATAAGTAGGTTAGCCTAAATTGTTAAAGTAAAACAAACTATGAGATGATACTTCTAAACTATCAATAATTCTAGATATTAAAAGCATCTAACGTAACATCTAACAGTATATATAAAAAAATTAAAATATCTAAAATATCAAGATTTGTAGTTTAAAATTGTACTATCAGAAATATCTAAAATATCAAGTGCTTGTGCATAAATATCAACAACTGTAGTTTAATATAAAAAGTACCAAAACTATGTCTAAATTGTTAAGCAAAATATTATTAAATTGAAAAACAAACTAGTACTTTAATATAAAAAATGAAGTACGAAGACAATGATCAATTATGTGTTGATCCAGTGCTTGCATATAACTATCAAGAATTGTTGAGTTCTTCGTGAAGCTGTTGAAGTGCAATAACTGTCGATTTTGTGAAAAAAACAAAAACCGTAGTTTGTTCAGATGATCTAAACCTAAAAAAAGTCAAAATAGGCCAATAGCTAGTTTCTTGCGCTGTTCAGAAACCCTATGCGTTCATATGACTGACAGGTCTATATCCTCTAATCTGCAAGCCAAACATTAACTTTCCCAGTCTTCAAATTTTTACTATGCGATCCCAAAATGATTAAAAATAAAATTCAGAAGCAACATATTTTTTTACTATAAGTTGTAAATAATTAGAAAAATACCATTAGTGCTGCTAAGAGTACATTTAGTAGGCAAATCCAAGAGTTTCTCCTCAACACCATTCAGAAAATAAGCAGCTTCACTGCAAGGCTGCGAAAGATCTTTGTATCTTTGAAGAAGCTAGCAGTATGAATCGATAAAATATCAAGCTCAGCATTATATTTTAACAGGCAACCTTAAGCCATTATATTTTATTATTTATTTGATGGAGGGTCGTTAGTACAAGGGTACAAGTTCTTAAAATCTAGAACAGTCAACAACATCTAACAGAGCGAGTATAAAAATAATAATGAGATACTTCATTACAAATCATTAATTATAATATGAAATTAATTAAAAAGAAAAAATAATTTATTTCATCTAAATTATTTTTGTAAGATTATTATTATTAGTAACAATAATTTATTAATTATTTGAAATACAAATAAAGCTAAATGGAAATACTTACAACATGTAAGTCTGCATTGAACACTTCAAATAGGTTTTATAAAATGGTTTTTGATTATCAATAAAGCATCAACCAAAACTCAAATATTAGTCAAATATAGCGACATATGTTTTATTTCATAACATAGCCATAGTCAAAATTTGAGCTTAAATACATATTTTTTACTTGCAAATACACTTATGATATATGAGAGATATTTTATTATTTCCTAAAACATACCAAATAAAGATTAAAATTAATTTAAACGTGTTAACCATTATATGCGTATTTGTGTTAATAAATTACCAAATTGTAAATAATATACTAGTAAGTATATATTATTATTTTCATATTTTAATAAATTGGAAATTAAATTTTAAATTTTTTACTTTTGGATATTATAATCATTACAAAACTTTATTCTTAAATATATGAATATTATTTTTAAATATATTTTGGATACATAATAAATAATGCGCATCAATTATAATTCTATACTAAATCGTAAATATCAACTATTAGTCTTATTTATACTATTAATTTTTACATTTTACTATTTAATTATTTACAAAATTTAATAAACATATAAAATTATAAAAATAAAAAGTAATTTCTATTTATTTATTGGAAACTGTTTTATCGTAGCTATTATAAATTAAAAATTAATTAGTATATATATTATATGTTAGGTAGTGAATATTAGTATTAAATATTAATCATTATTTGTTATTTATTATTTGTTTGAAGTAATTGTTCGAAACAATTATTTAATAGTTATTATTATTATTATTAAATAATCAATTTTAATCATAAAATAATTATTAAAATTCATTAAATATTAATTAACTTATAGAAAATATTATTTATTAGTTTCAAATTGTGTATTTTTTAATATTAAATATACATATTAATTAAGATTATAGCATTTTAATTGTTAAATGAAACTTCTCAATTATTAATATTTCTTATTAATTATAAATTATTAAATATTTTCTTAATCATTAATTTTTTAATAGTAATTATTAAACATAATAACTTAAAATTAATCATTAGACACTAAATATCATGTTGTAAGCATTTGCTCCAGTTAAAACAATTTGTAGTTGCTTCTGTGCTTAAGAAACCAACGCAAATTACACTATTTGCTTCAGTGCATTTGCTTCACTTCCTAAGGAATAGATGCTAATAACAATAATCGCTTCAGTTGTGATCACAACCGAAGCGAATAACGCTATTTGCTTCGGTGCATTTACTTCACTTATTAATTAAACCAAAGCAAATTATACTATTTGCTTCGGTTTCAGAACAACCGAAGCAAATAATATTATATGCTTTGGTGCATTTGCTTCGGTTGTTAACATAACTGAAGCAAGGGATACTATTTGCTTTGGGGGTCAGCATATCCGAAGCAAATGAGGCGAAGCAATAGGCATATTTTGTACTAGTGTGGTTTTCATCTAAAACCGTAAAGGCACATATTAAGGATTGGATTCCATACTATAGCTAGGTAGGGGACTACCTTTCATGATGTGCCCCTACAAAATGCACCTAAGGGTCCACCTACGATCCCATATGAATCAGAGTGGGACTGTCCCTCGAACTTGACAACCCGGAAATACATCATCCCTAAAAACAGAAAACCTAGCGACACTGTCTATAATTCCTGCATGCAACCAAAACCGAAAAATACACTTAGAATAGGGATGACGACTCCCGATGGTACCCTACCACATAGTCCTAGAGCATACCTCTGTTTTTTCCATTTTCTTGTTTGATGTGGCTAAAGGTCACGTATTTATTTTATTAAACAACTTCCACTTGGAGTACCACATCACCATTTCCAATACACTACTTAATTTTCATAAAAATACAACCCTTAAGCTTGTATTCCTTAAGGAAGGCTATTTAGTATAAGAGGGTTTACCTTCTAAACTATGAACGGATGTTGTTTGTAAAAACTAATGTGCATGGATTAGAAAGGTTATGTCAGACATGCATCCATACAGTCATCATGGGTTTAAACGAATTGAAGGCACTCCTTTTACTACATCCTATCGTTAATCACCTTTAGGATTAATAACAATTAGTACTACCGACATGAAGATTCCTAATTGTAGGGACTAATATACATACATATATATATGTATGTATATATGTGTATATATATATATGTATATATGTATATATATATATATATGTATTTATGTGTGTATATATAGGAATAAAAGGAACTTATATACTAAAAAATGGCGGGAATTTCCACCTTCGCCCGCCTAAAACTTTTCTTAAATATCTTCGATCTCACTTTATGAAATGTTGAATGTTCCTAATCCTATTAATCAATCTGCATCTTGTGATGGAGATTTTAATCTCCAATTTGTTCAACCTCCGACAGATCATGTTTTTCTTTGGAAAGTATTTTCAGGTAGTCTACAGATTCATGGCAAAATATGATCTTTCTCCACCCTGTAGACTTTAGATTGTCAGCGATGAAGCTGAAGGAATATATTTTAAAGGTATGGAGACGTAAAGGTAAATTTATGGTTCATATAGCTCCTGGATTTCATTATACAGTTAGATTTGAAGATGCTCTAGATTGTATTTCAATTTTAAAGAATTTAGCCTATTCATATTTTGGAAAATTATTAATGGTGTATAAGTGGTACCCTGGTTATGAATTTAAAAAGTTTAAGGCTCAAGGTGTAACGTCCTAGATTTTTATGCCATTTAAATTTGAATATTTAAATCTGTTTTAAATATTTTATTGAGATTTTAATTTAATTTTATATCGAATTTATATATTTAAAATGAAATTCGTGAATATCGGTACGAATTTATAATGTTCAACGTAAATTCTGATGTGTGTGTGTGCATATATATAAACTATGTTGAGGCCCGTGCTCCGTACATGGTTAGATACTCATATTTACTGATTGAAAATATTAACTGGAAAACGTATAACTAACTATTACTAGATTTCCAGTTTGGAGCCAATCGGAGTTGTTTTATCAGTGGATGATATTAAGAGGTGAACCGATAAATTAAAATAACGCCGTTGTGCAAACAGATTCCGTTTTCAACGAAATTAGTTTCATTGGGACCGGAATATCGAAATGTAACGGTGCATATATTTAACGTATTTCGTAATACTGGTATGATTTAATAACCGTGTAGAATGACCACCATTAAATCAATATAAAATCAAAACCTACCCCAAAACCTTATTTTTAAAATTTTAGGTGTACGCTACACACTAAAACTAGCATGGCCTATGTCTGTAAAATGTGGCATTTAAGTACATCACCTACTCCATATTTTATTTTCAACTAGCCAAACATTTAAAGCATGGACATGCCTAAGCTACCCATTCCGCTAGACACGCCCCCATGCTGAAATGATAATTCACGCTCAGACCTTCTGTAGTGACACGAAATTCCGGTCCAATTTGAGTCGACCAAATAACGCAAGTCCAAACCTAATTACACTGGAAAATCAGAAAACTAATAGAAAGAAAACAGAGGGTGAGGATAGATAAGATAGAACTTAGAACAGAAGAAGAAGAAGACCACAACATCAGAGTAACACAAACCTCACAGTAGAACGAATAACATATAATAGATAACATATCTTTGAAATATAAATCTGTATTTGAATATACATATCATTTCAAAGTTCAACACTTACAACACAGTGGAAATACACTATAGCTATATGATCCTGAAGCCTCT
The DNA here is from genome assembly GCA_030737875.1 of Allium sativum. Classification (NCBI taxonomy): domain Eukaryota; kingdom Viridiplantae; phylum Streptophyta; class Magnoliopsida; order Asparagales; family Amaryllidaceae; genus Allium; species Allium sativum. The sequence continues at coordinate 178,235,674 of CM060912.1, forward strand.
TGCTCAAGCTCTTCAAGTATCTGTAAATCCCGACTACTTGACTTCCCGTACAAAATTGGGCACCCAAGAGTATAGAGAAAACAAAACAAAATAAACTCCAGGTCAGTCATGGGACTGGTACGAGTAAAACAGTTTAAAACGGTTCGAACAAGTAAACGATATCTCATAAGACCACGTCGTATAATGGAACGGGTTTTTCCCTTATGAGAATCCAAAATACCTTTATATCAAAAACCTTTTGATATTATAATAATGTCTATCAACCACAATATAGTAATCATCTAGCAGAAACGCTTTCATCTCACGTTCTACGTATATAGTATACAATCAAAACCGCAAGCACGTATTGGATAATGGATTTCCAACTATGACAAGGTATGGAACCACCTTTCGCTAGTGTACCTCTAGAGAGGAATACACTGGGTTCAACAAGAACATCTTGCAGCCTGGCCACACATGACCGACCACTCATTTCGCTTGAGTGTATCGAATGTATATCACCATCGGTTGGGATCAACAACCGTTTCCCGAATAGGACAACATCAACAATAGATTTTTTTTAAGTAAATGAAACTCTAGATCAGGTGATTATGCACCCTAATATGTGCGACCTACATTGCCATGCTACCTGCCCGATTTCTGTCATTTACCGGTTGATGAGGCTTGAGGTTACGCTTTATCATCACATCAGATTCACTTCGAGTGCCACATTGTCAGATCCATCGAAAATCACTAATTGACGTCTTCAACAGTACATTACGTATTAGCTAAAGAAGTTTCCTTCTCCGCTTCCACTCTTGGTACGGTTGAAGAAATCAATGTACGTGACCTTTCTGGAAATACTCTGTCAGACATTCATCCATACAAGTCATCTAGGAACAGGATGAACCGAAGGCACTATTAAGTACATCCATCTTAGGCATTATTATCTAAGACTTATACAATAGCCCTTGCACTTTACTCCGTCTTCAATTATCTTTGGCATATATGAGTCGCAACGCTTATGCCAATACAGAGTGGGTCTTTGGATAATAATCCAACCGGTCTCTCCATATTAACAACGTTAAAATGGTCAAAACTTCGATAGTCTGTGATTTAACCATTAATGAAAAACAGGTGTACAAACAACGATATTATTTCCAGGAGGAAATTATATCGATCAATCATCATTCAACATTTATCTCTTTATTTCATTAATTTACTTATCTCCTGTTTCCATATATTCTAAATTCTTATTTTCTATTATCAGAAAACATTTCTGATTCTCGTTTGGAAAACATTTCCAAAACTTCTTAATTGGGATTTAAACAGATGTTTAAAACTATATTGCGATGACGATTCAAACCACTATACTAATTACTAAATCCACTTAACCACTTCACACTCGAACCATAACCATTTCTTAATTAAAAACGCAGTCAATCAAGTTGGGGTATAGCTACCTCTCAGACCTTAACTGAGCCACCTTTCAAATCTCGAAATAGATAAGATTCACCTTTTTAACTCTTTAACACTTCCTTACGAACCCTCGGGTTCTATTTACGAACCCCCTTCTTTTACAAGGTTATGTGATTATAACAATGGTGTTATAATCTCCTGCATCCGAAATATATTATCTTTAATATTACTTTTATTTCCTAACTCGAATAATATAACGACAACTATTTATTTACTCCTATTCGGTTAACTCTAACCTATAACTCTTATTTGAATAACTCCAACCTAATAACTCTTACTGGAATAACTCCAACCTAATAACTTTTACTGTATTAACTCTTATTCGAATAACATATTTGAATAACTTATATTCGATCTGCTTACTTTCGAATACTTATATTCGATAATCTCTTTCTTCGAATAAATCTTATTCGATTTAACTCCTGTCGAATAACTAGATTCGATCAACTCACTTCGAATATCTCTGATTCGATTCACTTCTTCGAATTACTAAATTCGATTATGCATTTCAACTCTATTTGAATAAACTAAATTCGATTAACTCCATTTGAATAACTCTAGTTCGATTTAACTCAATAACTCTAGTTCGATTTAACCATATCGATTAACTCTAACTGGTTTGACCTAACTGGTTAACCCTAATGGTTTTACTCTAACTGGTTAACCCTAACTGACTCTTTGTCCTTATTCAGTTTCAAACATCGATGTTGAAATCGATTCTAACTTCTTTACATAAGTCCTGACTTATATATTCTATTTATCCAAATGACAAATATTTAACTTAATTTATAAATATCATTTATAAATCAATCTGCTCCTTTTATTTGTTTACTTCTTCATATATAAGTTCAAACTTATATATCTATTTATCCAAATGTAAATATTTCCTTTAAAATCTATTTGTTTCTAAATGCCTTTACCAATATTTCCTTTTTAATCCTATTTGTAAATGGTTTACAAATATTACCCTTTTAAATTCTATTTACAAATGGTTTGCAAATATTCCATTCTCTATTCTGTTTGCAAATGGTTTGCGAAAATTTCCTTTTCAACTCTATTTGCAAATGTGTTGCAAATATTTCTCATATAATATCTTATTTGTTTTCTAAACAAATATCCCTTTTACCTTATTCTATTTATTTAACTAACAAATATCCTTTTCTTATCCTATTTATTTAACAAACTAATATCGTTTATAACCTATTTGTAAATGTTTTACGCATATTTCTCTTTCTATTTTATTTGTAAATGGTTTACAAATATTTCTTTATTCATTCTCTAAATAAATAATCCCTTTTTATAACTTATTTATTTCCTACTGAATGTCCTTTTAATAACTTATTTATTTTCTAAGTCAATATCTCTTTATCTTATCCTATTTATTTAACAAATAAATAATCTATCTAAATATCTAATTTATTTATTCTAAATAAATAATTCACTTTATAAATATTCCATTTATAAAGATTTCCCTTCATATAAAATTCCACTTTAAAAAGATTTCCTATTTATAAATATTCCCATTTATAAAATCTTATGACTTTATATTCTATTTATAAATATTCTCTTTTATAAAATCCTCTGATTTTATAAATATTCTCTTTTCAATATCCCGGTATGTTATGGTGTTTAACATATCCAATTACGATGTCCAAAATCATCCATACACATATAATCAACAACAGATTATAAACAACGTCATATGTCACAATATATGAAAATAATAAAATAGCTGTTGAGGAATCCAATCGGATTCCTCCAACCTGTTTCCCTGCATCCACAGATGTTACACAATAAAATCAACATCACTTTCAGTTCCATATGATATATTCTGTTAAACACAATCAAATATAGGAATTCAACTAACTGACTAGCAGTTCAATCAAACAGTCAACACACAGTCAATCTGCCAATATTTTACAGTTCTAAAAATACAACATGAAATTATAAACTGTTCAGAGTTAGTGAGATTTACTTACATTGATAGTTCATCGTTAAAGAACGACAAACTGTTGTTTGATTTGAATCAAAAAATTTATTTCGCCATAAATTCAAACGAGCACCAATCCACTCCCAGTCAGTTTCATTGTGTTGCTCCCGTCCATATGATCCCAACAGATCTGACCGTTCGCATTTCTGACTTCGTATGGCCAAGATATTATAAATATAAGTTAGTACACTATTTAGATTTTAACTTAAGCTAATAAATTTTAAACTTGTCGGGCCTTAACCTTTATTTTAAAACTTCGGCCCAACTCCCTTTTAAAATATCAGACCTGAACATCATCTCCCCCAAACACTTGCCGTAGCCTGCTCCTCACAACAGCCAATTTCGATCCCTTCTTCTACTTCGTTCTCACTCCTTACTTGATCGAATTCACAATAAAGATCACCGTGAAAATCCTCATCGCAAATCACAGAAATGACTTGATTCCTTAGTTCGACTTCATACCCATACAGCACCAAAAACATGCAAACTGAAATCAACAAATCTTCCCCTTTATTTTCCTTAATTAAATACAACTCAGTCCTTCACTTTTGAACCCGCTAGCTCTCAACCATGCACAAACCGCTGGACCCATCCTTCACGTTCCCATCCACGCAAATCCTTCTCCCCTCCAAAACACCATCCTGTTGCACCGTTCCACCCCAAGGCTGACCGTCGCCATGCAAACTCCCCCCCCTTTGCGTTGATTACACATTCCAGGAAACTGCTTCCATCTTCACTCCTGCTTCTCCATACTCATTCAAACCAAATCACCCTAAAGCTACCCGTCCCTCTCCTTTAAAAATTCGTACCCAGTTCGAACAAAAGTCTGCTTCGAATCTTCAACAGAGCCGTAACCCCATCCGCCACCCAACAGAGCCATCCCCATCGTTAACCTTCTCTTCGCTTTACTTCAACAACTGACGAACCCCAAGCTCCTGTAACTCACCGCAACCCAGGTCATTGCTCTTATACATGATTCCGCCCAAAATAGCATCGAGCTTGAAGAAAAGTGTATACAAATGAGGAGAAAGATGTGCGGATCTAATAATATATGTTGCTCGATTTTAGGGATTTTTCCCATGATTTTATTTGAGGATCGAAATATTTACTAATAGAAAATGTGACGGCGGGTTTTCTAGGTCTTAAGGAAGGAGAGTAAATGGGTTATTTATAGGGTATTTTATTATTTAGGGTACCACGTGCTATACTCAATTTTATCATTTAGGGAACACCATCGATAGAAACAAAAATACCATTTAGACGAGCAATGTCCCACGATCTAAAAAATATAATAATATCGGTAGCTCAACTCCTATTGTGAAACCCCAAAAATATCGTCATAAGGTGAAAAACACTCCAAAAAAAAATTTCTTATTTAATTAATTAAAAATTACGGTAAAATTCTAAAAATAAAATTATCAATACATCTCAAAAGAACCTAGTCTAAATTCGGAACCGGTATCAACTTATATCGAATAAACCGTTATGGTCGATAAACAATTCTATAGCGACTATTTTAAAATTTGATTTAGACACAACTCACAATCTACACGATGAAATCCTGATTTTTCTCTTCCATCAGAAAGATATACTTCACCAGCTCCTAACGTTTCTTGTTTCACAGAAATCCGATTTAAAACGGCTTCTGTACATTCGTTTAAAGTTCGAATCGCCAAATTACGAACTGCAGCGCCATTTCGAGCTCGATTATATAATATAATTTATACGTTCAACCATCGTTAATTAAATATATTCGTTATCGTAATTCAATTTTAAACTGAATCACATCTTTTGAATTTCCCATTTCACACCATATCGCCATTTCGGCCAATTCTGATTATTTCAGAATTAAATAAATTATTTAATTATTATATTAATTAAATATTCACTATTATTTAATTCAACGACCATTTGATTCTATAAATCACTATTTATATAATTAAATTAATTAATTATAATATCACTAAAATACGGGTCATTACATTCTTCTCCACTTAAAATAATTTCGACCTCGAAATTGCTAAGGTAGAAAACAAACCCTATCGACCGGCTAGAACTTATTTGTTCACTTCTTATTTTCAGTTTTAACTGAACCAATTTAATTTCAATTAAATTATTAATTAATTCTTATCAACGAAAATTTTCAAAAATCCTGAAAATTTTCTAACGCCTTAACTTTTTGAAAAATTTCACCAACACCTCCTTTGTATTGGTCAATCAGTCAAACTCCAACTCGCCTCTCTAGGCCTTCTCCAACCCAAAAGAAAATCAAACAGCCAAGCGGCTTGCCAATTCGGCTCATAAATCTCATGCGTATATGAAATATAAACTTTTACCTTTTTGTCGGGCATATTATTATATCCCTTCCATCTGTGAACAACTTAGTACTCATCTCAATCAAACTCCAATCAATTCTTGATTCTAAATCCTGAACTTATCAAATTCAATTCCATCCCAGATTATATTTAACCTTGTCTACGTTAAATTCAAATTTATTTATCCACCTTTGCCTTCTTAATCTATTTAACTTTATTAGTTAAATTTGAATTCAAGAAATTTTAAATTTCTGGGTTTATTTCAAATCAATTTTAAATCATAACACCAATTCATAACCTTTGAATTTATAAACCACTTGTTTCCTCAAAACAATTTGAAAACAAAACCTTTGGTAGTAATCCGCCACTTAGAAACTCGAAAATCACACCAACGATGTATCAATCCATCCTCGGAATTATTCTCCAGTCATCAAGGTGAGTTCCAATACTATATCTATTTCAAATTGAAAAACAATTTCAAAATCTCCCAGGAACTTAAAATTTCCTTATTTTAATTCCAAATTCTGATTTAAATTCAGATTCAATTTGATTTCATATATGAATTCTGATTGGTTATCTACATAACCATTTCACTTTTTTTTTATATAATCTTACTCGATTATAATAACAACCAATATATCCGAAAATTCCGGTCCAATTTGAGCTCTGATACCAACTGTAATGACCCAAAATTCCGGTCCAATTTGAGCTGACCAAATAACGCAAGTCCAACCCCAATTACACTAGAAAATCAAAAAACTAATAGAAAGAAAACAGAAGGTGAGGATAGATAGGATAGAACTCAGAACAGAAGAAGAAGAAGAACACTACATCAGAGTAACACGAACCTCACAGCGGAACGAATTACATATAATAGATAGCATATCCTTGAAATATAAATCTGTATTTGAATATACATATCATTTCAAAGTACAGCACTTACAACACAGCGGAAATACACTATAGCTATATGATCCTGAAGCCTCCTGCTCCAGCTCTTCAAGTATCTGTAAATCCCGACTACTTGACTGCCCGTACAAAATTGGGCACCCAAGAGTTTAGAGAAAACAAAACAAAATAAACTCCGGGTCAGTCATGGGACTGGTATGAGTAAAACAGTTTAAAACAGTTCGAACAAGTAAACGATATCTCATAAGACCACGCCGTATAACGGAACGGGTATTTTCCTTATGAGAATCCAAAATATCTTTATATCAAAAACCTTTTGATATTATAATAATGTTTATCAACCACAATATAACAATCATCCAGCAGAAACGCTTTCATCTCACGTTCTACATATATAGTATACAATCAAAACCGCAAGCACGTATTGGGTAATGGATTTCCAACTATGACAAGGTATGGAACCGCCTTTCGCTAATGTACCTCTAGAGAGGAATACACTGGGTTCAACAAGAGCATCTTGCAACCCGACCACACATGACTGACCACTAATTTCACTTGAGTGTATCGAAGGTATATCACCATCGGTTGGGATCAACAACCGTTTCCCGAATGGGACAACATCAACAATAGATTTTTTTTGAAGTAAATGAAACTCTAGATCAGGTGATTATACACCCTAATAGGTGCGACCTACATAGCCATGCTACCTTCCCGATTTCTATCATTTACCGGTTGATGAGGCTTGAGGTTACGCTTTATCATCACATCAGATTCACTTCGAGTGCCACATTGCCAGATCCATCGAAAATGACTAATTGACGTCTTCAACAGTACATTACGTGTTAGCTAAAGAAGTTTCCTTCTCCGCTTCCACTCTTGGTACGGTTGAAGAAATCAATGTACGTGACCTTTCTGGAAATACTCTGTCAGGCATTCATCCATACAAGTCATCTGGGAACAGGATGAACCGAAGGCACTATTCAGTACATCCATCTTAGGCATTGTTATCTAAGACTTATACAATAGCCCTTGCACTTTACTCTGTCTTCAATTATTTTTGGCATATATGATTCTCAACGCTTATGCCAATATAGAGTGGGTCTTTGGATAATAATCCAACCGGTCTCTCCATATTAACAACGTTAAAATGGTCAAAACTTCGATAGTCTGTGATTTAACCATCAAAGAAAAACAGGTGTACAAACAATGATATTATTTCCAGGAGGAAATTATATCGATCAATCATCATTCAACATTTATCTCTTTATTTCATTAATTTACTTATCTCATGTTCCCATATATTCTAAATTCTTATTTTCTATTATCAGAAAACATTTCCGATTCTCGTTTGGAAAACATTTCCAAAACTTCTTAATTGGGATTTAAACAGATGTTTAAAACTATATTGCGATGACGACTCAAACCACTATACTAAATTACTAAATCCACTTAACCACTTCACCCTCGAACCGTAACCATTTCTTAATTAAAAACGCAGTCAATCAAGTTGGGGTATAGCTACCTCTCAGACCTTAACTGAACCACCTTTCAAATCTCGAAATAGATAAGATTCACCTTTTTAACTCTTTAACACTTCCTTACGAACCCTCGGATTTTATTTATGAACCCCCTTCTTTTACAAGATTACGTGATTATAACAATGGTGTTATAATCTTCTGCATCCGAAATATATTATCTTTAATATGACTTTTATTTCCTAACTCGAATAATATAACGACAACTAATTTATTTACTCCTATTCGGTTAACTCTAACCTATAACTCTTATTTGAATAACTCTAACCTAATAACTCTTACTTGAATAACTCCAACCTAATAACTTTTACTGTATTAACTCTTATATGAATAACTTATTCGAATAACTTATATTCGATCTACTTGCTTTCGAATACTTATATTCGATAATCTCTTTCTTCGAATAAATCTTATTCGATTTAACTCCTATCGAATAACTAGATTCGATCAACTCACTTCGAATATCTCTGATTCGATTCACTTCGAGAATAACTAAATTCGATTACGCATTTCAACTCTATTTGAATAAACTAAATTCGATTAACTCCATTTGAATAACTCTAGTTCGATTTAACTCTATTCAATAACTCTAGTTCGATTTAACCATATCGATTAACTCTAACTGGTTTGACCTAACTGGTTAACCCTAATGGTTTTACTCTAACTGGTTAACCCTAATGGTTTTACTCTAACTGGTTAACCCTAACTGATTAACTCTTTGTCCTTATTCAGTTTCAAACATCGATATTGAAATCGATTCTTACTTCTTTATATAAATCTTGCCTTATATATTTTATTTATCCAAATGACAAATATTTAACTTAATTTATAAATATCATTTATAAATCAATCTGCTCCTTTTATCTGTTTACTTCTTCATATATAAGTTCAGACTTATATATATATATATCTATTTATCCAAAGATAAATATTTCCTTTATAATCTATTTGTTTCCAAATGCCTTTACCAATATTTCCTTTTTAATCCTATTTGTAAATGGTGTAAAAATATACCCTTTTAAATTCTATTTGCAAATGGTTTGCAAATATTCCCTTCTCTATTCTATTTGCAAATGGTTTGCGAATATTTCTGTGACGGCCCGCCCCGCACCAACCGACATTTACTCCAAAAGTGCGTTGTACACATGTCCAGTTAGCACGGGAGGGATCGTCAGAAGAAAAGGGAAGAAGGAAATGAACTAACAAGGAACCTGCAGAATGTCTCACAGTGCATGGAATCAAAATATAATAATAACATTATCTTGACATAAAATAGGCGAGACAGTGCATAAGCTGAAAACTAAACCAACATAGCAGTGGAAATCCAAATACAGCTTATTACAACTTTCCAAATTTACTGTCTCTAAAACAAAAGAAAGCTAAAGTAGAAGATGCACGACTAATGCCCAAGCAGTGATCTTCAACAACACAGGGAGAATAATATACATCATACGTGGAAGCCTCCTGCTCGTCTCCGGATTAGCTACCCGTACATACCCAGCTAACCTGTCTCTAGTCTGCTCGTGTGAGCACCCAGAGTAATAAGAAGAGACATAAAGCTCTGGGTCCGACAAAAGTCTGGTATGAGTGATAAGCAACAAAACAGAACAATAACAAGTATAATCCAATCATACCTGAACCTGGACCTGCAACCAAAGAGTTAGCACAACATACTGTACAATACTCTAAGGTGCCACTAACACATGGTGTGAATAATACGGGGTGGGGTGTGCATGTCATAGTGATGGCAAACAATCAAGCATAGCAACCATCCTCACATCTCTCACTCAGTGCGTAAAGCATATGATACCCACTACCTTGGTCACCTAATCCTTTGGGCCATGACGGAATCCAGTCTCGTACAACTATCACTACAAGCCCACTATCCATCTCTTAGTGGTGAACCAAAGTTATGAATACCGAAAACCCATTTGCACACGTCCCGCAGCAAAGCCCAATCATGAAGTGAACTCATTGGTTCCCAACTGGATCCTAAGCTCTAACTTCCACTTGGACTACCTTTGCATCTCGGGTTTTGGTTTCCTCCTGTTCGGGTCGGTCGGTCAAGCACCTTTCATTCTGGTCGGTTTTCATCATCTCTACCCTGGTCGGTCGGTATTGCCCCCCCTGGTCGGTCGAACACTTCACCATTCCTGGTTGGTCGTACTTCACCATCCCTGGTCGGTCGTACTTCATCATCATATGGGGTCGGTCGAACATCGCATAGTGGTCGGTCTTGCCCAGCCTGGTCGGTCTCCCTAGTCGGTCGAACACTTCATACAGGGTCGGTCGTGATGTCCTCCTTCTATTCGGGTCGGTCGTGAGCTCGCGTCGGTCGGTCAAAACCTTCCCCTGGTCGGTCTAACTCGACCCAAAGAAAATCTGCACCATTTCAGCAAGCCATTTTCGCTTCTCGACGGCGTTTTCAACCATTCTAACTTTATAATGCAATCATAGGTCATACCAAACAGTAGTAGCAACATGTATAATCAACCATAAACACCAAAACAACAATTTAATCATAACAATATGGATCAAATGTACCCAAAACCCATGTTTTCCCCTTAATCATGTTTGAGCATAACTAATGATAGGATTAGCAAAACTTAACCAAATTAACCCAATTTTCTATCAGAGGCCTAAAATAATATTTTGGAATATCTAAATATTTTTCCAGATTTTTATGATGCATAATTTCGCTAATTATCACTAATCACTCCTTAATCCCCTAAATTCCGGGATTAGCAAAATTAGTCGAAATCAACCCAAATTCTCATCAGAGGCATAAAATGACATTTAAGAATTTTAAATTTTTTTCCAGAATTTAATTACGCATAGTTTTGCTAATTTTCACTAATCACCCCTAATTAGCCAAAATTAGTGAAAAACAAAGCAAATCACTCACCTTTGCCACAAAGTTAACTATAGATCTGAAATAATCTCTGATTTGGATCCAATCTCTATGTGTTCCACCAGCTCTATCCTAATCCTTATGCTAATCCGCCTTGATTTGATGTAGATTAGGCTAATATGTGATTAGAGATGACAAAAAGGTGTTTTGGAGTGTTTTAGAAGATGGAGGCCATTGCTAAAGCATAAGGAAGGTTTGTGGCGGCTGAGAAAACTGAAATGAAATGATTTTCCTAACCCTTCCAGCCCTCTCATAACCCTAATCCCGAAATTCCCCATTGGGCCTGGCTATTAATCACCCGGTTAAACCCAATTAAGCAGTTTTTCACTATCTGAAAATTGTTTCAGCCATATCTCCCAAACGGTGAGTCCGTTTGGCTAATATGACCACTCTACGGAAAGGCAAACCATCAAACAAATCTAATGGAAGTGGTTTCAGGTCAAAATTCCTTTCCAATCAAAAGTTATGGCCAAAACAATATCGGTTAGGGGCAAAATGGTCATTTAAAAATCGGCAAAAATCATGAACATGGGAAATGACCCCAATAGTTGTCTCCCAAAGTTACACGACCATATGACTTCATACGAAAAAGAAATAAATATTCTACGATCCTAGATACGTAAAATGCGGGTTGTTATAATTTCCTTTTCAACTCTATTTGCAAATGTGTTGCAAATATTTCTCATATAATATCTTATTTGTTTTCTAAACAAATATCCCTTTTACCTTATTCTATTTATTTAACAAATAAATTTCCTTTTCTTATCCTATTTATTTAACAAACTAATATCCTTTATAACCTATTTGTAAATGTTTTACACGTATTTCTCTTTCTATTTTATTTGTAAATGGTTTACAAATATTTCTTTATTCATTCTCTAAATAAATAATCCCTTTTTATAACTTATTTATTTCCTACTGAATGTCCTTTTAATAACTTATTTATTTTCTAAGTCAATATCTGTTTATCTTATCCTATTTATTTAACAAATAAATAATCTATCTAAATATCTAATTTACTTATTCTAAATAAATAATTCACTTTATAAATATTCCATTTATAAAGATTTCCCTTCATATGAAATTCCACTTTAAAAAGATTTCCTATTTATAAATATTCCCATTTATAAAATCTTATGATTTTATATTCTATTTATAAATATTCTCTTTTATAAAATCCTCTGATTTTATAAATATTCTCTTTTCAATATCCCGGTATGTTATGGCGTTTGAAATATCCAATTACGATGTCCAATATCGTCCATACACATATAATCAACAACAGATTATAAACCACGTCATATATCACAATATATGAAAATAATAAAATAACTGTTGAGGAATCCAGTCGGATTCTTCCAACCTGTTTCCCTGCATCCACAGATGTTACACAATAAATTCAACATCACTTTCAGTTCCATATGATATATTCTGTTAAATAGAATAAAATATAGAAATTCAACTAACTGACTAGCAGTTCAATCAAACAGTCAACACACAGTCAATCAACCAATATTTAATAGTTCTAAAAATACAACATGAAATTATAAACTATTCAGAGTTAGTGAGATTTACTCACATTGGCAGTTCATCGTTAAAGAACAATAAACTGTTGTTTGATTTGAATCAAACAATTTATTTTGCCATAAATTCAAACGAGCACCAATCCACTCCCAGTCAGTTTCATTGTGTTGCTTCCGTCCATATGATCCCAACAGATCCGACCGTTCGCATTTCTGTCTCCGTATGGCCAAGATATTATAAATACAAGTTAGTACACTATTTAGATTTTAACTTAAGCTAATAAATTTTAAACTTGTCGGGCCTTAACCTTTATTTTAAACCTTCGGCCCAACTCCCTTTTAGAATATCAGACCCGAACATCATCTCCCCCAAACACTTGCCATAGCCTGCTCCTCACAACAGCCAATTTGGATCCCTTCTTGTACTTCGTTCTCACTCCATACTTGATCGAATTCACAACAAAGATCACCGTGAAAATCCTCATTGCAAATCACAGAAATGATTTGATTCCTTAGTTCGACTTCATACCCATACAGCACCATAAACATGCGAACTGAAATCAACAAATCTTCCCCTTTATTTTCCTTAATTAAATACAATTCAGTCCCTCACTTTTGAACCCGCTAGCTCTCAACCATGCACAAACCGCTGGACCCATCCTTCACATTCCCATCCACACAAATCCTTCTCCCCTCCAAAACACCATACTGCTGCACCGTTTATTCATCCCCAAGGCTGACCGTCGCCATGCAAACTCCCCCCTTTTGCGTTGATTACACGTTCCAGGAAACTACTCCCATCTTCACTCTTGCTTCTCCATACTCATTCAAACCAAATCACCCTTAAGCTACCCGTCCCTTTCCTTTAAAAATCCGTACCCAGTTCGAACAAAAGTCTTCTTCGAATCTTCAACAGACCCGTAACCCCATCCGCCACCCAACAGAGCCATCCCCATCGTTAACCTTCTCTTCGCTTTACTTCAACAATTGAAGAACCCTAAGCTCCTGTAACTCACCGCAACCCAGTTCGTTGCTCTTATACATGATTCCGCCCAAAATAACATCGAGCTTGAAGAAAAGTGTAATGACCCGGAAAATCTAAACCAATTTAAAAATTTTAAATTGGCTAAAATAGTGGATTTTAAATATTTAAAATAAATATTTTAAATAATAGCAATGAAAAATGAGTTTGAATCGACGTTTGAAAACGAATATAATTAATTCTAATTATAAACAAGGCCTGAAAAGGCGCTGCAGTTTCAAAAATTGAATTCAAACTTTGTCGGACTGTACCGGGTGCAAAACAAAACGGATTTGAGTGAAACCAAAAATATTTAAATCTGTTAGTGAATACCTTTCTAACGAATCTGAAAAATCGAAGTTTCATAGCGAAAAGTAAAAGTTATGGCCAAATAAATTTTCAGAAAGGTCGCTATGTAATTTATATAGCCTGTGAAATTGGCCATTTTGCAAACGACCTCGGAATTCTACGAAACCACTTTTGTTGGATCCGGGATGTGAAGTTATTGCTAGGTTTCAAATTTCATAATTTTTGAAGCTAATATGTGAGCGTGGCAAATGAAAACGTGTTTTGGTCAATTATAGTTAAATTTGATCGACCAGAAATGGGCCTTTTTGCAAACAGTCTCAGAATTCGACGAAACTAGTTTTGTTGGGACCCTATCGTCAAAACATAGTTAGATTTATTTTTTTGGAATTTTTCGAATCAGTTTGTGGCCCTGGCAAATTGAAATGTACGTTCAAATCAAATATTAAATGTTTTATATTTGATTTGAGGGAAAACTGACTGAAACAGTCAAATGGGCCTACGAAACATATCCCATTGTGTTCGGAATGGGGATAAAACGCTAGGGACGCCAGTCGTTGGGTTTAGATTGGTGGTCTTGCCAGAAAACCCCTTTAAAACCCACCGGCCAATCATAATTTTTATAAAAAAAAAGAGAAAACTCTTTCTATATCCCCGACGAACGACGGAAACATAGTCGAAGCTTCCCAGCCCGATCGCCGCCGCCACAGGCGTTTTCGCCACCCCCTCCAGTTGAACTTTTCGAAGGTCTCTTCCCCCTCTTCAAATCAAGACCGACCTCATGTTTTCTAATCGCCCCAGCGTCGAGATCTACCAGTTCGAAGTCGACGAATTCAATTCGCCGCCGCCGCCTACAGGGACCGCCGAACTGGCCCCACCTCTTGGCGCACATGCGCCTCTCCTAGCCCGACAAGGTGGCGCTGGCCGATCGAAGCAACAATTAACGGATTGAAGATAAATCGCGACCTAGTTTTGAAGATTTTCAGAGAGGTACGAACTTGTATATTTAAAACTGATTTCAACAGTTTTAAAGCTTTGCAAACTTTGAAAAATCATATCTTTTTCGTTTCTTGATGAAATTCGATGAAACAGGAAACATCGTGACCGTGTGGATGTCTTCTACATTCTAGAAGAGATCGCATATTTTTCTGAGCCTTCTGCTATTTTTGGTGGAGTGGAACCCAATGTGAGATTTCTAATTTATAAACGATATGGAAAACAACGATGTATAAATTATATAGTCGATGTATGTGTTATATAAGCGTTGTACACCTCATGTATAAGCGTTGTATAAGTTGTACGTTCGATGTATAAGTTATATATGCGTTGTAAAAAGTATATATGTGTTGAAATAGAAGTGAATTGCTATATATATATATATATATATATATATATATATATATATATATATATATATATATATATATATATATATACGCCCCTCGTCCACAAACCATGGACGATATTTATTGGTTGTGATTGGTGTGAAAATTGATTGATAGCGAATGATTGATTGGGATTGTTTGTGGTTAATATTGATTGATTGTGGTTGAAAAATACCCGTTTGTGGTTGAGAAATATTTGGTTGAAACCACATAGGATTAGTTTGTGGAAATGAAATAAATATACATGTCGCCTACGTGCGAACTAGATGCATGATCCCAATTGTCAAAAACCGCGAGGTTTTAAGGTAGAGCGAGGAGCCGTACTAGGGACGGTCCCGGTTTTAACTACCCTGCCGTTATGCTGCCAAAATTTTGAATGATATTCATGTGTTCGAATTATTTTCATTTGTTGAAACTATATTTATTCGTTGAAGAGAAAGCCTTCATGTGTTGAGTCGATATTCATTCGTTGGATAGAAATTCATGTGTTGAATGGTATTCGTGTTTTAAATATAAAAATCACATTTTTATCTATATAAAATAATCTTGTTTTGAAAGAAATTGTTTTATAATAAAAATCACATTTTTATTTCCTATATGAACTATATAAAATAATAGTGCTTTGAAATGAATTGTTTTACCATAAAAATCAAATTTTTTTATTATATACATGAATTGTTAAATATAGTGAAGTGTTGAAATAGAAGACAGTTAGATAAAAATATCATTTTTATCAAATGTATGAAAAGAATAGCTTCGAAATCGAAGAATCGATATATATATATATATAAATGGAATTAAAATATATCGAATAACGACGCTGCAGTTCGTATTTTGAAACCGTAATTTCAAATGATTATTACGGGAGATCCGACCATCGGATTTTCCTGAAACCGCAACCGTTGGGTTCGCTTTGGAAATATCTTTCCAACGGCACCAACTTTGTAAAAATCCAACGGTTGGATTGTCTGGAATGTTTAATTTAAATTTGAAGAAAAACAGCACCAGAATCGATTATATATATATATATATATATATATATATAATTATATTAAATCGAATAGCGACGCTGCAGTTCGTATTTTGAAATCGAAACTTCAAACGATTGTACCGGGAGATCCGACCATCGGATTTTCCCGAAACTGGAACCGTTGGATTCATTTTGAAAAGATCATTCTAATGATATAAATTTTGTGAAGATCCGACGGTTAGATTTTCAGATATGTGTAGATCAAATCTGAAGAAAAACAGCGCCACGGTCGCGTTATGGCCCGAAGCGTCGTTTTGAATAAATTGGCTATTTTAAAATAAATAAAAATAGCGATAAATCGTTATAAAATATTATAAACGATATGGATGTGAAATTTAGAAATTAACTGAAGGTTGGCCAAGTCGAATGGTTTCTTGGGTATTGATCTGATGTTGGTTTCGGCCTTCGGGGTTAATATTTGGGAAATCGCTCTCTTACTGATTGACGGTTAGTGACTAATGAATTGAAATTGATGTGTATGTATGATAGTGTTGCACTTGTTTATTATATACGCGAGTTGCTCAGAAAGACCGGGTTTATCCCATTCTGAATAACTGAATCGACGATAAGAAATCGAAAATGAAGACGGTGGTCGAAGACCGGAGATCTTCACCTCGTTTGGATGGTAACGGAGGTCCTGATTGGGAGGCATCCCGAAATATGGATAATGAGTGGTGATCGTCCAGACGTACGTGGTGATCGATGGGTTTGCAAGGTATTTAGTGCCTCCGGTTTCGTTCAGACCCAGAACGGACTTGCAAATGGACAGTGTGTCTGACATTGGGATTTATTCTGTGTGATTGATAGCCATCAGTTGCATGGTGTGAATTGCCTGTGTGGCATGCTAAGATGCAGTGATCAGGGCTTCTGTTGAAAAGCAAAGTCTTGAGGTGATGATCAAAGCACCGCCTGTGTAGCGTAGCTTTGTGTATAACGTGAAATCGCGAGCCTCACACCCCGGTATGAACCAGAAACGAGAGCAGGACCTCAGGGAGGGCATGCGTTTCTTCCTAGCTAGAAGTGGCGTCAGTGGTTTTACACGCCCTGACGAGTTTGACTTATGTGGTTGTTGCTGTTGCGAGTCGCCTCGGTTAGATCGGACGATCCGGGTCCGATGGAGTCATTCGTTGGCTCATTTACGCCCCAAAGGGCGGGGAAACGTATTGTTCAGGCATAGTTATCCACCTCGGTGGACCGGCCCTGACGATCCAAGGCTTGCCTGCGCGCTTGCCTGTGACTCGGGCTAGGCAGTCTCGAATTCAGTGAGGACTATCTTTTGCCTTGGTTCATGACGGAAATCCAATTTCCAAATACGACATCGTGCGGTTTTGATTGTATACCTATATTTGGCGACATAGTGGCATGGGACGCTCATGTCGTCTATGATTGATAGTTATGATTGGAAATTGTTTTTGAAACATATAAACACTAGTAATAATATCAAATGATTTTGTTTTATTCGTATCAAGCATATTTTGGCCATTATAAGGTAAAAACTCTATCCTACGGTTTGCGTTGCATTGTGTGATGGGAACTGAGTCTTATAGTGGCTTCATTTTTATAAAAAGCATTGCGATGTTTCAAAGAATGATTTGTTTTAAAGCACTGGTGATCCGATGGAGTAAACCCGTTCCACGAAAGTGGCGTGGTCCTGTGATTAACCATATTTCAATTGTGTTGAGTAGATTTCTCATACCAGTTCCATGACTGACTCGTAGTTTGTTTCACTTTCAAACTCGGGTGCCCCTTTTTCTACACGGGCAGCCTTGTATTCAGGTT
Organism: Allium sativum; assembly: GCA_030737875.1. Lineage (NCBI taxonomy): Eukaryota > Viridiplantae > Streptophyta > Magnoliopsida > Asparagales > Amaryllidaceae > Allium > Allium sativum. The sequence goes on from CM060912.1 coordinate 178,253,836, forward strand.
TAGCTGGTTCTTTCTGGATAGCTGGAGCTGAAGATGGATTCTATCATTTATCCCATTTTATGCTGTTCAGCTCCTATTGTACATTATGTTTGTTTTCCGCTGTAGACATTTATGTATATCTGAACTGTATTTATACTATGTATGATCCTGTATACTGTGTAACTCTGATGATTACTTTTATCCAGTATATTCTATTGTGCATTATCTGGTGTATTTATTTAATTCTGTTCTGCTATTATCCGTTTCTGTGTTATATTCCAAGGATTACCCTTGCCGCCGTCAGTACGGGGTTTGGGGTCGTCTCATTTGGTATTAGAGCTTTGGTTAAGCTTAGTTCTGGAATATAACATATTAACGAACTCGTCAGAAATAGAACCGGTAGTGTTCTAGGATGGGTAACTCTATACAGATAGGATCAGTAATATCCTAGTATAAATAAAGCAGAATGAAATACACCCCAGTAGACACAATTACATTCAAGTATTTGTCTCTATGTTTTGAAATATCTTTTCTGTTGACCTGACACTTTGTCTGCTAATTGCAGACGTACTAGAAAATGAGTGACAGGAACAGAAGAAATAATCGTATGGCTCGACCAGCTAATGAGCCAGTTGTGCTCCCACAGCCAGAATCAGATATAGAAGTTCTATTCAAGAGATTTCGAAATCTGGGTGGATCGCCATTCTTAGGCAAAGAGTCCATTATGAAAACACAAGCTTGGATCTGTTCTGCAGAGAAAATCTTTGAGGGGTTAAAGATGAGAGACGATCAGAAAAGATTACTGGCGTCTTGGGCACTCAAAGAAGAAGCTTTGTTTTGGTGGGATTCAGTTATTAAAGATAATCCAGAAGGCGATATCACCTGGGACAGATTCAAAGTGATTTTCTTAGAAAAATTTACTCCTCCCGAAGCAACCGAGCGATTATGTGATGAATTTTCTTATCTAATACAAGGTGATATGACCATCCCAGAATATCATAAGAAATTCAACGAACTTTCTCACTTTGCTCCTCATCTGATTCAAGATCCAAAGAGGAAGAATTTGAGATTTATACATGGCCTGCAAAGAAAGTATCAGAACAGTGTAATGAGGAGTATGAAGCTCCCCTTTTCTGAAATGATATACATGGCTTACCAGTACGAAGATCTCGACAAGAAAGGTATGTTACCTTACGAAGAAGAGGCCAACTCTAGTAAGAAAGTCGAGTCAGAAACTGATCGTTCTGAGGCCAGTACGATGTCTGAGATCAGTACGAAGTCCAGTGCCAAGAGGAAAAGGGCTAAATCTAAGAAGGAACTAGTAACAACTGCCACATGCTCTAACTACAATAAACAGGGGCATCTGACCAGGAAGTGTAAAACCTCGAAGAAACGAAAGAAGGGGTTTAAACCTGATAACCAATTTTGAGAGAATAGAAAGTGCGTTCAATGCCGTCGGACTGGCCATCTTGAAAAGGACTGCAGGCAATTCAAGAAATCCAAAGCAGCGCATGTAAATGAAGTGGTAGAAGTACTTGCATCTTCGTCTGCTCAGGAAAGGTCTGATGTTTTAGAAGGTACGCTCAATGTCAAAGATATTTCAGTTAAAGTACTGTTTGACACAGGCACGTCACGAAGCTTCATTGCCAAGAATGCAGCTAAGAAACTAGATTTGAATTTGAAGAAGCTCAAGGAACCAATGACTGTCCAGAATCCGGTTGGGGGTTCCATTGATCTCAGTTGGGTTTGTGGAGTGCCGGTTTCCTTTTCTCGTTATCGGTTCCCTACCATCACGGTCGTCATGAATTTTAAAGAGTTTGATCTTATCTTGGGGTTAGACTGGTTGACCAAATATGAAGCTGAAGTTAAATGCGCCGACAGAGTCGTAAAGGCGAAGATTAAATCAGGTGATTATATAACCATTCCCTGTGAATGTCAGAATGCTAATAGAAAAGACTTCTGGGTAGCTCTCGATGTTTCTCCCGCCCAAATAGAAAATATCCCTGAGATCACAGAGAATATTCCTGACCTCATCAAAGACATTCCTGTCGTCAAGAACTATGTGGATGTGTTCGAAGAAGTTGTTCGCCTACCTCCGCAGAGAGAAATTGATTTCAAAATTGCTTTAATTACGAATGCAAGGCCGGTAGTTCACGCTATTCGAAGAATGTCCTTGAAAGAGAAAGAGGAATTAGACAATCAAACACGACAACTCGTATGGAAGGGTCTGATCAGACCTAGTTTCTCTGATTGGGGTGCAGTAGTGGTGTTTGTCCCAAAATCTGACGGTACTCTACGTCTATGTGTGGATTATCGTGATCTGAACAAACAGACAATAAAGAATAAATATCCATTGTCGCGGATTGATGATTTGTTGGATCGATTAAATGGCGCACAAGTATTTTCACGAATGGACCTAGCTATAGGTTTCCATCAGCTTCGTACTGCCGAGGAGTGTGTTCCTTTGACAGCATTCAGAGGTCCCGACTTATTCTACGAGTGGTTAGTAATGTCGTTCGGCTTATGTAACGCTCCAGCATACTTCGTCGATTTGATGAATAGAGTGTTCAGAGGAGTCCTGAATAAATTTGTGCTAGTTTTTATTGATGATATTCTAATCTTCTCTAAATCAAAGGCCGAGCACGAAATTTTTTTGGAACAAGTGTTAGAAATTCTCAGAAAGAATGTGTTGAAAGCAAAGTTTTCCAAATGTATATTCTGTCAAGAAGAAGTAAAAATTCTGGGCCACGTTGTATCGAAAGAAGGAATTGCTGTGGATCCAAGTAAAATCATAGCTATTCAGAATTGGAAACAGCCCAGTACTCCTATAGAAGTCCGCAGTTTTCTCGGATTGGCTAGTTATTACCGGAAGTTCGTCAAAAACTTTTCAAAGATATCTGGTCACTTAACGAAGCTTACAAAGAAGCACTCTAAATTCAAATGGACTCCAGAAAGTGAGGAAGCTTTTGAAGAGCTAAAGTTAAGATTAACTACTGCTCCAGTGTTAACCATTATCGACGGCAATCAGGATTTAAAAGTCTGGACAGATGCTTCTAGAGAAGGCCTTGGCGCAGTGTTAATGCAAAGGGGTCAAGTGATTGCTTATGCTAGCCGTCAGTTGAAGCCGCATGAGAAAAACTACGTAACTCATGATCTTGAGTTATTGGCTATAGTATTCGCTTTGAAAGTCTGGAGACACTATCTTCTGGGTGAGAGATTTGAACTGTTTACAGATCACCAGTCATTAAAGTATCTTTCACTCAGAAAGACCTGAATCTGAGGCAGCAACGTTGGCTAGAGTTCCTTGCAGCATATGATTTTGAGATTCTATACACTCCAGGGAAAGCCAATGTCGTGGCCGATGCGTTAAGCCGAAAAAATGAAATGATCGTCAGTTTTATCATTGCGACTTCATTGATTGACAAGATATCGGCTCTCCAAAAAGACGACCAATTTATCAAAGCAATGAGTCAGCGAATTCGTGAAGGCAATGCTTCGGATTTCCAGCTCGACAGCGAAGGGATTCTGAGGTTAGAAGGACTAATTTGTGTTTTAGAAATTCCTGAACTCAGAAGGGATGTGCTTGATGAGTGCCACAAATCTAAGCTCAGTATCCATCCGAGTGTGAGTAAAATGTATAACGATATCAAGCGAAAATTCTAGTGGAAGTCGTTAAAAAGAGACATCTCGATATATGTTAGCCGATGCCCTACTTGCCAGCTAGTCAAAAGCAACCAACAGAAACTGGCTGGATTATTACAACCGCTAGACGTTCCAGGCTGGAAGTGGGAACATATTTCCATGGACTTCATTGATGGTTTGTCCAGAATCAGAAAAGGAAATGTCAATATTTGGGTGATCGTAGATCGCTTCACGAAGACCGCCCATTTCATACCTGTCAGATCAAACAGAACTGCTCAGAGTCTGGCGCAGATTTACTTCAAGGAAATTGTTAGACTACACGGAGTGCCGATCAGTATAGTGAGTGATAGAGATCCAATATTCACTAGCAAATTCTGGGAGGCATTTCAAGTAGAACTGGGAACGAAGCTAAACTTGAGCACCGCTTATCATCCTCAGACAGATGGTCAAACTAAGAGGGTGAACCGTATACTAGAAGATCTATTGCGGGCTTGTGTTCTAGATTTCGGTGGATCATGGGAAGACCATCTACATTTGGCTGAATTCTCTTATAACAACAGCTACCAGGCAAGTCTGACAATGTCACCATTCGAAGCGTTGTATGGTAGACCGTGCCGATCCCCTGCTTGTTGGGTCGAACCTGGTAATAGACTCGTGTTAGGGCCCGATATGATCCGAGAAGCTGCCGACAAAGTCGACTTTATTAAGAAGCGATTACTCGCCGCTCAAAGCCGACAAAAGAGCTATGCCGATAGGAGAAGAAGAGATATATCCTTTGTTGTTGGCGACTACGTAGATTTGAAAGTATCGCCGATGAGAGGAGTTATCCGGTTCGGTAAAACTGGAAAGTCGGCGCCCAAATTCATTGGTCCGTTTCCTATTCTGGAACGGATTGGAACTCTCGCTTATAGGGTTAAATTGCCTGATTGGTTGCCTGGAGTGCATGATGTATTTCATATATCTCATCTTCGAAAGCACGTTCATGATCCAGACTTGATCGTGGAAGAACAACTCAACAGGATATTGAAATCACCCCAAAATTAGCTGTGAGAAGAGAGCCGCTAAAGATTATCGGCAAAGAAACCAAAGAGCTGAGGAACAAGAAGGTTCACTTAGTCAAAGTGCAATGGAGTGGAGATCCGCGAGATTGTACTTGGGAAACTGAGGAGAGCATTCAGAAAGCCTATCCTAGATGCCGAGTGGATATCTCTGATTGACTCCGGTGCAAGGTACATTTACCATACTTTGTATTACCAATTAGTTCTCTACTCAGTTGTTATTTTCTTTCCATGGATGTGCACTTTTAATTCTATAGTCTAATGATTTTTAAAGAGTATGGGAATTAATTTGTATGGTTTTCAAAAGTTAAAAACAAATTGATTGCTGTTTGTGTTGTGTGATAGTAGATTTGATTAATTAAAATTGTTGAAACAATAGTTAATTTAATTAATAAGAGAATAATGGTAGAATTTATTCATTTAAATCACACATTGAACTGATTTAAAAATAGATGGAAATATATATACTTGTGCATCATATATGTTTGAACAGGTAAATGGATTAGATGTTGAGTAAAGATTTTATTTGCGTGCTCGACAAATAGGTAAACCATAATGAGTTGGATGCGAAATATTATTATATCAACTCCTGTGAATGCCATTGGATGCGGAGTGTTGGTTGTTCTGTGTGAAATAATAAATATTGCCATAGGATAGTAACAATTAATTTTGAACTACACTGCATGGCATACTTCTGAAGATAGGCATACTTCATCATATACCACATAAGCATTTGGAGCTTGTGTGACGAGGTGGAAGATTTACCATACGAGCGAGAGGCTTGTATGGCGATGACTATATTTTACAGGTTGAACTGATGACTGATATGGACTATTTAAATTGTAACGATAAAATTGCCAGATTAATAAAAAAAAAAACACACGGGTCTGGAGTTGACAATAATCACGTCTCTCTAGTTATTAGATACGACACATGGACTATTTATTTCCCATACGGGACGAGGTGACGAGGATTTATCCTCTGGAGCATTTAAAACACACACTCCCTCAGGCTTTGACAGGATGACGAGAATTTATTCTCTGGAGTTATTATCAATACACGGTCCCCTGTAAACACCAGAATATATCACTATAAATATGTGTATGCTTATTAGGATTTATTGGGTACCTAATACGGCCCAATAAATTTCCAAACCTCTCCCCGTACAAAGGAGGTTATGGCGAAATTTTTTGAAAATTCCGGGTGTTAGCCAAGTTTTTGAAGAATATGAAAATTCTCATAAACTGAAAAGTTGGAGAATGGAAGCCAGATTGAACGTAGAGTTGATTAATCAATCCACTTTCGACTTTGTTCCTTTTCGGGGACGAAAAGTTTTAAGTGGGGGAGATTGTAACGACCTGGAAAATCTGAACCAATTTAAAAATTTTAAATTGGCTAAAATAGTGGATTTTAAATATTTAAAATAAATATTTTAAATAATAGCAATGAAAAGTGAGTTTGAATCGACGTTTGAAAACGAACATAATTAATTCTAATTATAAACAAGGCCTGAAAAGGCGCTGCAGTTTCAAAATTTGAATTCAAACTTTGTCGGACTGTACCGGGTGCAAAACAAAATGGATTTGAGTGAAACCAAAAATATTTAAATCTGTTAGTGAATAACTTTCTAACGAATCTGAAAAATTGAAGTTCCATAGTGGAAAGCAAAAGTTTTGGCCAAATTAATTTTCAGAAATGTCGCTATGGAATTTATATAGCCCGCGAAATTGGCCATTTTGCAAACGACCTCGGAATTCGACGAAACCACTTTTGTTGGATCCGGGATGTGAAGTTATTGCTAGGTTTCAAATTTCATAATTTTTGAAGCTAGTATGTGAGCGTGACAAATGAAAACGTGTTTTGGTCAATTACAGTTAAATTGGATCGACTAGAAATGGGCCTTTTTTCAAACGGTCTCAAAATTCGACGAAACTAGTTTTGTTGGGACCGTATCGTCATAACATAGCCAGATTTATTTTTCTAGAATTTTTCGAATTAGTTTGTGGCCCTGGCAAATTGAAATGTACGTTCAAATCAAATATTAAATGTTTTATATTTGATTTGAGGGAAAACTGACTGAAACAGTCGAATGGGCCTACGAAACATATCCCATTGTGTTCGAAATGGGGGTAAAATGCTAGGAACGACAGTCGTTGGGTTTAGATTGGTAGTCGTGTTAGAAAACCCCTTTAAAATTCACCGGCCAATCATAATTTTTATAAAAGAAAAAAAAAACTCTTTCTCTCTCCCCGACGAACGACGAAAACATAGTCGAAGCTTCCCAGCCCGATCGCCACCGCCACAGTCGTTTTCGCCACCCCCTCCAGTTGAACTTTTCGAAGGGCCCTTCCCCCTCTTCAAATCAAGACCGACCTCGTGTTTTCTAGTCGCCCCAGCTTCGAGATCTACCAGTTCGAAGTCGACGACTTCAATTCGCCGCCGCCGCCTACAGGGACCACCGAACTGGCCCCACCTCCTGGCGCACGTGCGCCTCTCCTAGCCCGACAAGGTGGCGCTGGCCGATCGAAGCAATAATCAACAGATTGGAAGATAAATCACGACCTAGTTTTGAAGATTTTCAGAGAGGTACGGCCTTGTATATTTAAAACTGATTTCAACAGTTTTAAAGCGTTGCAAACTTTGAAAAATCATATCTTTTTCGTTTCTTGATGAAACTCGATGAAACATGAAACATGAAACATCATGACCGTGTGGACGTCTTCTACATTCTAGAAGAGACCGCATATTTTTCTGAGCCTTCTGCTGTTTTTGGTGGAGTGGAACCCAATGTGAGATTTCTAATTTATAAACGATATGGAAAACGATGATGTATAAATTATATAGTTGATGTATGGGTTATATAAGCGTTGTACACCTCATGTATAAGCGTGGTATAAGTTGTACGTTCGATGTATAAGTTATATATGCATTGTAAAAATTATATATGTGTTGAAATAGAAGTGAATTGCTATATATAATATATATATATATATATATATATATATATATATATATATATATATATATATACGCCCCTCGTCCACAAACCATGGACGATATTTATTGGTTGTGATTGGTGTGAAAATTGATTGATAGCGAATGATTGATTGGGATTGTTTGTGGTTAATATTGATTGATTGTGGTTGAAAAATACCCATTTGTGGTTGAGAAATATTTGGTTGAAACCACATAGGATTAGTTTGTGGAAATGAAATAAATATACATGCCGCCTACGTGCGAACTAGATGCATGATCCCCGTTGTCAAAAACCGCGAGGTTTTAAGGTAGACCGAGGAGCCGTACTAGGGATGGTCTCGGTTTTAACTACCCTGTCGTTATGCTGCCGAAATTTTAAATGATATTCATGTGTTCGAATTATTTACATTTGTTGAAACTATATTTATTCGTTGAATAGAAAGCCTTCATGTGTTGAGTCGATATTCATTCGTTGGATAGAAATTCATGTGTTGAATGGTATTCGTGATTTAAATATAAAAATCACATTTTTATCTATATCAAATAATCTTGTTTTGAAAGAAATTGTTTTATAATAAAAATCACATTTTTATTTCCTATATGAACTATATAAAATAATTGTTGAAACACCCCACCTCCGTTAGGGTCACTCTCAAAGGGAATGCTCTAATTTTGGTGGAGGTTTATAAGTATAAGTCACAGATATACAAGACAGATATAAGAACACATATTTTTGAACAGCGGAAAACAACAACAACTTTTATTTCATTAAAATACGTGTTACACAAACCATGCCATAATTGTCTTGCAATTCTTCCAAAAACATAACATCTTCATAACTGTCTTGATTACATTATTTAAAGAGGCATAAAGAAAACATAAATAAACTGCATAAGTCCTATAATTGCTGTCCAAGGCCATAGTCCAAAACGAAAAAGATCCAAGCAATACATTCTTTCTCTTCAAGCTGGATGTGAAAGCTGGTCAAGCTGCGGTATTCCCTCCCTGTGGACCTGGGGGGGGGGGGGGGGGAATGAAAGAAAAGAAGACGAAAGAAAAGTAGAGTCAGACATAAAGCCTGAGTAAGTCTAGGACTATTCAGTCTATGAATAAAGAACTGGGTATGATAAGTATAAACTGGAAATGGGAAAGCACCATAATCTAGGTTAAGTTGTCTAGAGTCGAATATACTATCATACCCCCATATTAATCTCTTTACCCATATAAACTAGTTCCCAACAGGCACCCCATAATCAGGGTGAAGTGATCCATTTCTGATGATCGGCTCCTACTCGCATAGTGACATGTGTCTTACGGCCCCCGTTGTTGTAGTTACCTATGCTGGTCCCACCATGGGGTATATCAAGTCCCATGGTGGCGGCCCGACACAATCCTAGAATGCACAGGTATGCTACTGGTGCCTAGTGCCTTATTTTTCTACGCCGGAGTGTGTGCAGGCCCGCACCCCGTTAGAACCTACACTGCTGCACCACCGCCGTCGATTTGACCTCTTACAGTCAGCCCAGTAATCGTGCCCCACCCTACCTAGTTCAGGGTATCCTGATACACCTTGTAGGGTTACTGCTGAAAAGGGTCCCCCGCTACTATGGTTTCTATTTCTAGCCAACATGCTAAGTTGGTTAAGTGTTTTGTAAACCTAACCCCCAATCAGTCTGTATAGTTTAGCATGTTCCATTTTGATTAAGTATTAATTCAATTTACTTAATCCTATCAATCCTGACTCGACCTTAATTGTCTTATTAAAGCCTTGACCTCTCACATTAGACAGGTATTGTTGTGGCTGCCTGTTGCCGGTTGGGTCCGGGCAGTCTTACGCCACAACTCAGTCTAACCTCGGGTCTTTATTGGGCTCCGTGTTTAACCACCCACATTGGTTAGGTAATGTTGTGACTACTGGACAACCGGGCGGTTCCGGGCAGGTTTACATCACAACTCAATCCAACCTCAGGTTAAGCACATCGTATTTTCTAAATTTACATATTTTGTCTCTTTTCTTTTTATATGTAAACATTTGCGGCCCATTATTCAAATTCATCTTTATTGGGTAAAATTTATTTATACCACTTAATTGTTTTTCAAGGTTGTTGGCATGCGTCAAACATGCCAACACATATGTTCTATATTTTAACCCAAACGTCATTACCCCCGTTTTACACATTCGCTACAATATAAGATATGTTGGGTTTAACATTTAAACCCAACTTAGCCATATGAAAAGGGGAGGCTTATAACATGGTGCTTGTATATTCTAAGCAACATAAAAAGGGGAGTGTGAACGCATGAACTTGCAACATAGCGAACTAATTAACATAAATTAGGCACTTGTGAACTTGCTTTGTAATAGCACGTAATCAAGGCATAAGCATATGAAATCATGGTTTTTGATCTATTCATATAATCATGGCATAAACATACCTAAACATGAAATCATGGTTTTTGATCTACTCGTATAATATAAACATACCTAAACATGAAATCATGGTTTTTAATTTATTCATGCTAACTTGCAATTGGAATGTAATTCTAATGTAACTTATGTATCACATATATTATCATATGATTTTGATAACAACATAGGCCTAAAACATGTTTTTCAATTAGGCATAACAACAAACATAGTTTAGTCATGTTCATAGAATTAATACAAGTTCACAAAGATGCTTGCTTTTGTCACTAATACAAAAGCATGGTTTTTATACTTGAACCATGATGCCAATTCCAACATAACTTCATATGAATCATAATACTCAAATGGATCCAATTACACTAAAGATGACCATAAAATTATACATCATGTTGGCAAAATAGTAAATCATATACTTGCATGAATCTCAAATAAACTACCACAACATATAGTTGTTACTTTCAACATGAATCATATACTTGCAATTATCAAATAGGTGTTGTAATAAACTACCACAAACATGTAGTTTTCAACATGAATCATATACTTGCGAATATCCAAACGTATACCACAACATTTCCAAATCGTTTAGAATCAAAGCAACATACAAATATAAATTATTATCGCCACAATTCCATTTCTCACTTTACACAAATCAAAACACAATTATTTATTCACATCGGAATAGCACTCTACTTACAACGTATGACGAATCTTCAATTCAGGAATCCGAATTCTGAATTTGGAGATGCTATCCTTTGTTGTAGGCGTTGTTTTGATTTAATTGATGTTGCTTTAAGCTTTCGAATTATCTCCTAATTGTCTCTCAATTTCTGACGGCTATTCCTAATCTCTCCTCAGCAGCATGACGGTCTCATCTCCATTTTTGTTTGTGTGAATTAGGGTGAGTCTTAGGTCCTTTTTATAGAGTTTGTGAGTTGATTTGGACCGTCGATGGAGCTTGGTTTAATAATAGCCGTTCGTTTGAAGGAGAGACCAACCAGGAGCTGACACCTAGCCCTAGTGACAAGGCAAGGCTCTGAAAATCGACCAAACACAGACCAAGCCAGCCAGGGGGCTGGGTTCGACCTGGCTCAAGGGCCAGGTCGACATGCCAGTCGACACCGTGTCGACTTGGCAGTCGACACGGGTGACCCAGGTCGACTACCTAGTCGACCTGGGTGCCTTGGGCGGGAAAATTCCCGCCCTGGCCTATCCGGCCCGATTTTGAATTTTAAATTGGTTTTTCTGAGCTGTTTTGGTCTGTTTGAATTTTAAACTGAATTCTGAAACTTCCGGAGGCCATATCTTCTTCATACGGAGTCCGTTTTACGCAAACTCGGACTCTATCCCAAGCAGAATTTCGAGACGAACGCAATGGCGTATCCCGTTTCCCTTAATTCTTTGTTTTGAAATTAGTTATACTTTAATTTGTGAATTTCACTGTTATAAAATACACGGGGTGTTACATTCTCCCCCACTTAAAAGGATTTCGTCCCCGAAATCTTCAAGTTCAGGAAGAATGTACATCCTAACATCCAAACATCCATCTACTCATCCATTAAACACGAGAATCCATTGTCCTTAAAAGACTTCTAATGCTTCATGATCATATGTGAATTGTGTGTGTACATGTACTTATCTAATGCAAAATCAGGCGGTCTACTGATTCAGTTGACCTCCTTAATGCGAATCATGTAAGTGCCATGGATCCATTATGTATGCAAATTTTCCTATTCATGATTCTACATGAGTGCACAATCATTCATACAAATGCAACATCCATATGACAACACATTAAACTTCAACCATATACGATTGCAAACATATATATTTATGCATATGCAATATGAAGTGACTGAGCCGATCTAAAAACTAGATTGTGTGTGTATACACAATCACGAGCAACCACTAGCAATCACTTGCAACCATCATCCATCACATGTTTCAATTACATGTTTTCATCCAAAGAGTTTCTTCCTAAAAGATAAGGTCGAGGAGATATACCTAAAAAGATAGATAAAAGCGCAACCTAAGGAAAAATAAAGATCAAAGATGTACCCTCGAAAAGAAAAGGGTAGGCTGCGCATATTCTAGCTTCAGTTTCCCAAGTTGCGTCTCCTTCGGCGTCGCTCCACTGAACTTTGACGAGTTTGACTTCGCGGTTGCGTAGCTTCTTCACTTCCGTTCCTAATATGCGGGTTGGAAGTTTCCTCACGGTTGCTTCGCGTTCCACTTCAGCTTCTTCTAGGATGTTTGGCTCTACCACTTCGGCAGATTCATGTAGACATTTTCGGAGGTGCGAAACATGGAAAACGTTGTGAACTCCGGCCAGTTTTTCGGGTAGCTCTAATCTATAGGCCACTTTCCCAATTTTCTCAATAATAGGAAATGGTCCTACGAACCTTGGTGCTAGCTTTCATGTGGTTCCAAAACGAACAACATTCCTTAGTGGAGATACCTTAAGAAAAACTCTGTCCCCAACCTCAAATTCAAGGTCGGTCCTCCTCTTGTCGGCGTAGGACTTTTGTCTGTCTTGGGTCGTCTTCATCCTTCTTCGTAGTAAGTCTACTTTCTTTGAAGTCTCTCGGATCATATCTGGTCCAAGTATGAGCTTTTCGGTAGACTCCCACCTACAAGTGGGCAATCGGCACGGTCTTCCATATAAAGCTTTGAAGGGCGCCATTCCGATGGTTGCTTGGTAGCTGTTGTTGTAGGAAAATTCCACCAAAGGTAGATGGTCTTCCCACGTCCCTCCGAAGTCAAGGACGCACACTCTTAAAAGTTCCTCCAAAACACTGTTCACTCTTTCTGTTTGGCCGTCGGTTTGGGGATGATAGGCTGTGCTCAAGCATAACTGTGTGCCTACCGCTTCTTGCAGACTCCGCCAAAACTCACTGGTGAAGATAGGGTCTCGGTCACTAACAATGCTGGATGGTATTCCATGGAGTCGAACAATTTCCTTGAGGAAAAGAGATGCTAGGGATGAGGCAGTTCTTTTACTTTTGACAGGTAAAAAGTGGGCGCTTTTAGTAAGCTTATCCACTATTACCCAAATGCTAGTGTTGCCTCTCCTAGACCTAGGCAGCCCATCTATGAAGTCCATTGAGATGCTATCCCACTTCCACTGCGGGACCTCTAGAGGATGGAGCAGACCGCCAGGCTTTTTCTGTTCCGCCTTAACCTGTTGGCACACCATACACTTAGAAACGAAATCTGCCACGTCCTTCTTCATCCCTTTCCAAAAGAAAGTTCTCTTTATGTCCTTGTACATTTTATCCCCGCCTGGATGTATCGTCATTTTGGAGTGATGTGCTTCCTCGAGAACCGTCTTTACTAAATCCCTTGTATGTGGGACGCATAGTCTTCCGTCTCGCCTTAGCCAACCCTTATCGTCGATGGAGTATCTGTTGAGGTGACTTGAAGTATCACCCCTAATTAGCCTATCAATCGTCTCCACAAGCTGAAGGTCTTCGCGTTGTGCTGTACCTATTGAGTCCACTAAAGTCGGGCGTAACTCGAGAGATGCTAGCAAGCCTGGTACAAAATCGGAGGAGGGCCTAAAGTCAAAGCTGGCTATAAACTGTAGGCTTTGTCTTTCAACAAACAACGGGATTAGGGTTAGTTTCTTTCGGATCAACGCGTCTGCCACTACGTTGCCTTTGCCCGGAGTGTAGGAGATCTCGAAATCGTACGAGGCAAGAAACTCCATCCATCTCTGTTGCCTCAAGTTAAGATCTTTCTGCGAGAAAAGATATTTCAACGATTTATGGTCAGTGTAAAGTTCGAACTTCTCACCTATGAGATAGTGTCGCCAAGACTTGAGTGCAAAGACGATGGCGGCTAACTCAAGATCGTGGGTCGGGTAGTTCTTTTCATGCACTTTTAATTGTCTCCCGCCATAAGCTACTACCCTTCCTTCTTGCATTAAGACGGCGCCTAGCCCTGTCCCACATGCATCTGTATAAACTGTGAACATCTTGCTTCCATCTGGCAACGTTAAAACTGGGGCTGTTGTAAGAGCCCTTTTTAGTCGTTGGAAATCAAACTCGCAATCCAAGTCCCAATTGAACACTAGATTCTTCTTGGTCAACCTTGTGAGCGGAGCTGAGATTTTCGCAAAATCCCTTATGAATTTTCGGTAGAAACCTACTAGCCCTAGAAAACTTCGGACCTCAGTTGCGTTTCTTAGTGTCTTCCAATCCTGCACCGCTACTACTTTAGCAGGGTCCACAGCTAACCCATTTTTAGATACTATGTGCCCAAGAAAACTTACTTCCTCTCTCCAAAAGTGGCATTTGGAGAATTTGGCTTTTAACTGATGGACTCGCAGAGTTTCCATGACTGCCCTTAGGTGCTGGGCATGCTTCTCTTCACTCTTTGAGAAGATCAAGATATCGTCTACGAAAACCACTACGAACTTGTTGAGGAAATCTCTGAACACCCTACTCATTAGGTCCACGAAGTAAGCGGGTGCGTTTGTCAAGCCAAAAGGCATGACAAGCCATTCAAAGAAGCCGTCTGGGGTTTTGAATGCTGTCTTATCGATGCTATCTTCAGCCACCCTTAGCTGATGAAAACCGGTCGCCAAATCGAGTTGGGAGAAAACAGACGCTCCTACAAGCTGATCAAATAGATCGTCAATTCTGGGGAGAGGGTGCCTATTCTTTTTCGTTAGCTTGTTGAGCTCCCTATAATCAACACACAAACGGAGTGAACCATCCGCCTTTGTAGCGAACACCACTAGAGCGCCCCATTCTGAAATTCTCCTTCTAACGAACCCCTTCTCTAGAAGCTCTTTAATCTGTTTACTGAGCTCCTTCCTTTCCCGTGGAGCCATATGTCTAACGGGAAACGCAACGGGCTTTGCATTATCTACAAGATATATGCGAAAGTCTATCTCCCGCTTTGGAGGCAAGCCCTTCACCTCTTCGAAGACATCCGGATATTCCCGGACCACTCTAACCGATTGCAAACTTTCAACAGAAGCATCTAACGATTCAAGATAGCTAAGCATAACCGCATACGAGGGATTACAAGAAATTTCCAGAGTGTTACCGAGTTGGGTCAGAAGCCTAACCACCTTTTTCTCACAATCAAGGATGGCACCATTACTGGATAGCCAATCCATGCCCAAAATCAAACCAAATCCCGAGAAGCCCAAAACAAAGGCACTACATCTAAATTCTACGCTTAGAATAGAAATTTTTCAATCCCACACAGATCATAGACAAATGAGCTAGGCCCCCAATTAGATTTGAAACAATTAAGGGGTCCTCTACCATACTAGTTTCTATGTGCAGAGATTCTACTAAAGCAGATGAAATAAAGGAGTGTGATGCGCCAGAATCAAATAAAGTGCGAACTGGGTGATCATAAAGATAAACTACGCTTTCTACAGAAGTATTTATACCTCGTTGTTGCAGAGGTGGCGCTTCTAGCATATGAACCTGTGCCCCTGAGGTGGATCCAGCCCTCTGCCCCTGTCCTCGTTTCTTCGGGCAATCCTTATCCATATGGCCTGTTTCATCGGAAGAAAAACACCCACCATTCACGTTGGCCTTCTTTTTTCCGCAATCCTTCACTAAGTACCCCACTTTGCCACAGAAATTACACTTCCTCTTCTCTTGGGACTTGTTGTCTTTCCCGCCCTTCTTAAAGTCTGTCTTCTTAGAATGTAAACCCTCTTTCTTCCCTTGAGAGCTTTCTGCCTTTGTCTCCTTCTTGTTTGGGCAGTCCCTAGCCCAGTGGCCTGTCTCTCTACACTGAAAGCAAGTAGCACTCATCCTCCTCTTCTTCTTCCTGCAGTCTCCCTCCAGATGTCCAAGAATTCCGCAGAAATAACATTTCCTTTTTTCACGTTTCTTGTCATTACTGTTACGATCCTTTCTTGTTTGACTATTATTCGTCTTCCTGCTCTGGGACCCTTCCGCTTGCTGGTTCACGTAGAGGAGGAGGAGTGAAAGCGTCAGCAGCTGGGGAGTAAGGTCTCCAGACAAGCTGAAACATAAAGGATAGATTCAAAACGAAGGATAAAAGATAGTACCTATGGCTTTGGGGGACTTTGCCTTTTTTAAAATAAAATAACATTTTATCTTTAAAAAAATGCTTCTTTAAATTTTCTTTTGAAAATGAATTTTCAAAAACTTTTTGTCTTATCTGGTAAACCTATGCTCTGATACCAAGTGAAACACCGCACCTCCGTTAGGGTCACTCTCAAAGGGAATGCCCTAATTTTGGTGGAGGTTTATAAGTATAAGTCACAGATATGCAAGACAGATATAAGAACACATATTTTTGAACAGCGGAAAATAACAACAACTTTTATTTCATTAAAATACGTGTTACACAAACCATGCCATAATTGTCTTGCAATTCTTCCAAAAACATAACATCTTCATAACTGTCTTGATTACATTATTTAAAGAAGCATAAAGAAAGTATAAATAAACTGTATAAGTCCCATAATTGTTGTCCAAAGCCATAGTCCAAAACGAAAAAGATCCAAGCAATACATTCTTTCTCTTCAAGCTGGATGTGAAAGCTGGTCAAGCTGCGGTATTCCCTCCTTGTGGAACTGGGGGAGGGGGGATGAAAGAAAAGTAGAGTCGGACATAAAGCCTGAGTAAGTCTAGGACTATTCAGTCTATGAATAAAGAACTGGGTATGATAAGTATAAACCGGAAATGGGAAAGCACCATAATCTAGGTTAAGTTGTCTAGAGTCGAATATACTATCGTACCCCCATATTAATCTCTGTACCCATATAAACTAGTTCCCAACTGGCACCCCATAATCAGGGTGAAGTGATCCATTTCCGATGATCGGCTCCTACTCGCATAATTACATGCGTCTTACGGCCCCCGTTGTTGTAGTTACCTAAGCTGGTCCCACCATGGGGTGTATCAAGTCCCATGGTGGCGGCCCGACACAATCCTAGAATGCACAGGTATGCTACTGGTGCCTAGTGCCTTATTTTTCTGCGCCGGAGTGTGTGCACGCCCGCACCCCATTAGAACCTACACTACTGCACCACCGCCGTCGATTTGACCTCTTACAGTCAGCCCAGTAATCATGCCCTACCCTACCTAGTTCAGGGTATCCTGATACACCTTGTAGGGTTGCTGCTGAAAAGGGTCCCCCGCTACTAGGTTTTCTATTTCTAGCCAACATGCTAAGTTGGTTAAGTGTTTTGTAAACCTAACCCCCAATCAGTCTGTATAGTTTAGCATGTTCCATTTTGATTAAGTATTAATTCAATTTACTTAATCCTATCAATCCTGACTCGGCCTTAATTGTCTTATTAAAGCCTTGACCTCTCACATTAGACAGGTATTGTTGTGGCTGCCTGTTGCCGGTTGGGTCCGGGCAGTCTTACGCCACAACTCAGTCTAACCTCGGGTCTTTATTGGGCTCCGTGTTTAACCACCCACATTGGATATGTATTGTTGTGACTACTGGACAGCCGGGCGGTTCCGGGCAGGTGTACATCACAACTCAATCCAACCTCGGGTTAAACACATCGTATTTTCTAAATTTACATATTTTGTCTCTTTTCTTTTTATATGTAAATATTTGCGGCCCATTATTCAAATTCATCTTTATTGGGTAAAATTTATTTATACCACTTAATTGTTTTTCAAGGTTGTTGGCATGCGTCAAACATGCCAACACATATGTTCTATATTTTAACCCAAACGTCATTACCCCCGTTTTACACATTCGCTACAATATAAGATATGTTGGGTTTAACATTTAAACCCAACTTAGCCATATGAAAAGGGGAGGCTTATAACATGGTGTTTGTATATTCTAAGCAACATAAAAAGGGGAGTGTGAACGCATGAACTTGCAACATAGCGAACTAATTAACATAAATTAGGCACTTGTGAACTTGCATTGTAATAGCATGTAATCAAGGCATAAGCATATGAAATCATGGTTTTTGATCTATTCATATAATCATGGCATAAACATACCTAAACATGAAATCATGGTTTTTGATCTACTCGTATAATATAAACATACCTAAACATGAAATCTTGGTTTTTAATTTATTCATGCTAAATTGCAATTGGAATGTAATTCTAATGTAACTTATGTATCACATATATTATCATATGATTTTGATAACAACATAGGCCTAAAACATGTTTTTCAATTAGGCATAACAACAAACATAGTTTAGTCATGTTCATAGAATTAATACAAGTTCACAAAGATGCTTGCTTTTGTCACTAATACAAAAGCATGGTTTTTATACTTGAACCATGATGCCAATTCCAACATAACTTCATATGAATCATAATACTCAAATGGATCCAATTACACTAAAGATGACCATAAAATTATACATCATGTTGGCAAAATAGTAAATCATATACTTGCATGAATCTCAAATAAACTACCACAAAATATAGTTGTTACTTTCAACATGAATCATATACTTGCAATTATGAAATAGGTGTTGAAATAAACTACCACAAACATATAGTTTTCAACATGAATCATATACTTCCGAATATCCAATCGTATACCACAACATTTCCAAATCGTTTAGAATCAAAGCAACATACAAATATAAATTATTATCGCCACAATTCCATTTCTCACTTTACACAAATCAAAACACAATTATTTATTCACATCGGAATAGCACTCTACTTACAACGTATGACGAATCTTCAATTCAGGAATCTGAATTCTGAATTTGGAGATGCTATCCTTTGTTGTAGGCGTTGTTTTGATTTAATTGATGTTGCTTTAAGCTTTCGAATTATCTCCTAATTATCTCTCAATTTTCTGACGGCTATTCCTAGTCTCTCCTCAGCAGCATGACAGTCTCATCTCCATTTTTGTTTGTGAGAATTAGGGTGAGTATTAGGTCCTTTTTACAGAGTTTGTGAGTTGATTTGGACCGTCGATGGAGCTTGGTTTAATAATAGCCGTTCGTTTGAAGGAGAGACCAACCAGGAGCTGACACCTAGCCTTAGTGACAAGGCAAGGCTCTGAAAATCGACCAAACACAGACCAGGCCAGCCAGGGGGCTGGGTTCGACCTGGCTCAGGGGCCAGGTCGACACGCCAGTCGACACCGTGTCAACTTGGCAGTCGACATGGGTGACCCAGGTCGACTACCCAGTCGACCTGGGTAGCCCCAGGTCGACTACCCTGTCGACCTAGGTGCCTTGGGCGGGAAAATTCCCGCCCTGGCCTATCCGGCCCGATTTTGAATTTTAAATTGGTTTTTCTGAGCTGTTTTGGTCTGTTTGAATTTTAAACTGAATTCTGAAACTTCCGGAGGCCATATCTTCTTCATACGGAGTCCGTTTTACGCAAACTCGGACTCTATCCCAAGCAGAATTCCGAGACGAACGCAATGGCGTATCCCGTTTCCCTTAATTCTTTGGTTTGAAATTAGTTATACTTTAATTTGTGAATTTCACTGTTATAAAATACACGGGGTGTTACAATAGTGCTTTGAAATGAATTGTTTTACCATAAAAATCACATTTTTTATTATATACATGAATTGTTAAATATAGTGAAGTGTTGAAATAGAAGACAGTTAGATAAAAATATCATTTTTATCAAATGTATGAAAAGAATAGCTTCGAAATCGAAGAATCGATATATATATATATATATATATATATATATATAAATGGAATTAAAATATATCGAATAACGACGCTTCAGTTCGTATTTTGAAACCGTAATTTCAAACGATTATTGCGGGAGATCCGACCATCGGATTTTCCTGAAACCGCAACCGTTGGGTTCGCTTTGGAAATATCTTTCCAACGACACCAACTTTGTAAAAATCCAAAGGTTGGATTGTCTGGAATGTTTAATTTAAATCAGAATAAAAACAGCGCCAGAATCGATTATATATATATATATATATTATTATTATATTTAATCGAATAGCGACGCTGTAGTTCGTATTTTGAAATCGAAACTTCAAACGAATGTACCGGGAGATCCGACCGTCGGATTTTCCCGAAACTGGAACCGTTGGATTCGTTTTGAAAAGATCTTTCTAATGATATAAATTTTGTGAAGATCCAATGGTTAGATTTTTAGATATGTGTAGATCAAATCTGAAGAAAAACAGCGCCACGGTCGCGTTATGGCCCAAAGCGTCGTTTTGAATAAATTGGCTATTTTAAAATAAATAAAAATAGCGATAAATCGTTATAAAATATTGTAAATGATATGGATGTGAAATTTAGAAATTAACTGAAGGTTGGCTAAGTCGAATGGTTTCTTGGGTATTGATCTGATGTTGGTTTCGGCCTTCGAGGTTAATATTTGGGAAATCGCTCTCTTACTGATTGACGGTTAGTGACTAATGAATTGAAATTGATGCGTATGTATAATAATGTTGCACTTGTTTATTATATACGCGAGTTGCTCAGAAAGACCGGGTTTATCCCATTCTAAATAACTGAATCGACGATAAGAAATCGAAGATGAAGACGGTGGTCGAAGACCAGAGATCTTCACCTCGTTTGGATGGTAACGGAGGTCCTGATTGGGAGGCGTCTCGAAATATGGATAATGAGTGGTGATCGTCCAGACATACGTGGTGTTTGATGGGTTTACGAGGTATTTAGTGCCTCCGGTTTCGTTTAGACCCAGAACGGACTTGCAAATGGACAGTGTGTCTGACATTGGGATTTATTCTGTGTGATTGATAGCCATCAGTTGCACGGTGTGAATTGCCTGTGTGGCATGCCAAGATGCAGTGATCAGGGCTTCTGTTGAAAAGCAAAGTCTTGAGGTGATGATCAAAGCACCGCCTGTGTGGCGTAGCTTTGTGTATAACGTGAAATCGCGAGCCTCACACCCCGGTATGAACCAGAAACGGGAGCAGGACCTTAGGGAGGGCATGCGTTTCTTCCTAGCTAGAAGTGGCGTCAGTGGTTTTACACGCCCTGACGAGTTTAACTTATGTTGCTGTTGCTGTTGCGAGGCGCCTCGGTTAGATCGGACGATCCGGGTCCGATGGAGTCATTCGTTGGCTCATTTACGCCCCAAAGGGCGGGAAAACGTATTGTTCAGGCATAACAATCCACCTCGGTGGACCAGCCCTGACGATCCAAGGCTTGCTTGCGCGCTTGCCTGAGACTCGGGCTAGGCAGTCTCGAATTCGGTTAGGACTATCTTTTGCCTTGGTTCATGACGGAAATCCAATTTCCAAATACAACATCATGCGGTTTTGATTGTATACCTATATTTGGCGACATAGTGGCATGGGACGCTCATGTCGTCTATGATTGATAGTTATGATTGGAAATTGTTTTTGAAACATATAAACACTAGTAATAATATCAAATGCTTTTGTTTTATTCGTATCAAGCATATTTTGGTCATTATAAGGTATAAACTCTATCCTCCGGTTTGCATTGCATTGTGTGATGGGAACTGAGTCTTATAATGGCTTCATTTTTATAAAAAGCATTGCGATGTTTCAAAGAATGATTTGTTTTAAAGCACTGGTGATCCGATGGAGTAAACCCGTTCCACGAAAGTGGCGTGGTCCTGTGATTAACCATATTTCAATTGTGTTGAGTAGATTTCTCATACCAGTCCCATGACTGACTCGTAGTTTGTTTCACTTTCAAACTCGGGTGCCCCTTTTTCTACACGGGCAGCCTTGTATTCAGGTTTAGCTGGTTCTTTCTGGATAGCTGGATCTGAAGATGGATTCTATCATTTATCCCTTTTTATGTTGTTCAACTCCTATTGTACATTATGTTTGTTTTCCGCTGTAGACATTTATGTATATCTGAATTGTATTTGGACTATGTATGATCTTGTATACTGTGTAACTCTGATGATTACTTTTATCCATTATATTATTTTGTGCATTATCTGGTGTATTTATTTAATTATGTTCTGCTATTATCCGTTTCTGTGTTATATTCCAAGGATTACCCTTGCCGCCGTCAGTACGGGGTTTGGGGTCATCTCATAAAGTGTATACAAATGAGGAGAAAGATGTGCGGATCCAACAATATATGTTGCTCGATTTTAGGTATTTTTCCCATGATTTTATTTGAGGTTCGAAATATTTACTGATATAAAATGTGACGGCGGGTTTTTCTAGGTCTTAAGGAAGGAGAGTAAATGGGTTAATTATAGGGTATTTTATTATTTAGGGTACCACATGCTATACACAATTTTATCATTTAGGGACCACCATCGACAGAAACAAAGATACCATTTAGACGAGCAATGTCCCACGATCTCAAAATATAATAATATCGGTAGTTCAACTCCTATTGTGAAACCCCAAAAATATCGTCACGTGGTGCAAAACACTCCAAATTTTTTTTGCTTATTTAATTAATTAAAAATTACAGTAAAATTCTAAAAACTAAATTATCACTATGTCTCAAAAGAACCTATTCTAAATTCGAAACCGGTATCTACTTATATCGAATAAACCGTTACGGTCGATAAACGATTCTATAGCGACTATTTTAAAATTTGATTTAGACACAACTCACAACCTACACGACGAAATCCTGATTTTTCTCTTCCATCAGAAAGATATACTTCACCAGCTCCTAACGTTTCTTGTTTCACAGAAATCCGATTTAAAACGGCTTCTGTACATTCGTTTAAAGTTCGAATCGCCAAATTACGAACTGCAGCGCCATTTCGAGCTCGATTATAAATATAATATAATTTATATGTTCAACCATCGTTAATTAAATATATTCGTTATCGTAATTCAATTTGAAACTGAATTACATCTTTTGAATTTCCCAATTCACTCCATATCGCCATTTCGGCCAATTCTGATTATTTCAAAATTAAATAAATTATTTAATTATTATATTAATTAAATATTCACTATTATTTAATTCAATGACCATTTGATTCTGTAAATCACTATTTATATAATTAAATTATTTAATTATAATATCACTAAAATACGGGTCATTACACCTTCCCTATGCTTCTCACTTTCTTTTTCTATAATATACACACATGAAAGGTTGAAATTGAATACAATCTATAAACAACACAGCAATGCCTATTTCTCCACCCGCACACGCAAATAAAAATCAAAGGCCAAATCAAAATAAATGAGACATATTTAAGTCAACACCCCTTTCCTACTTAAAGTGTACACAGCGCTGAGATTTCACTTTCACATTAAAAGAGGACACCACTAGACTACCATTATTTTAAAGTTTCAACGCTGAAATCACGCAGTACCATACCCTATTGTATTTTCTTTTCAACTTTAATCAACCGCGCCACCCAAGTTTTGAAGGTACGCCAACTAATCTACTGATTTATACCCTACAACGCCTTGGCTCCCACGTAATTTCCCCTATAAAAGACGTTGTTACCTCATTTCTATTCCAGAAAACCAGATGAAAAACCAACTCTTCATCCCCTAAATAAAAATGCATAGCAGCTTTCCAACTGGGTACAGCTGACCGATTCTCTTCTCCAAACTGGTGCATGAGTTTAAAGCGTTGAACGGAAGGCTCGGTTTCTGGTTATTTAAAGTGAATGATGGACGTAGTCTCGCTTCAGGCGATAGCACGTGAGAGGAGGACGGCAATGGAGTGATGGCGTGTGGTGAGTTCGGTGGAATAGTCTGGCAAAGTGATATGTTGTGTGTGGCGATGAATAGTAGGAAGTGGCTTGGTTAGCTGAAGCAGGGAGGTCTGGCGCGTATACAGTAGGAGGTGTATGTGGGTTTTAGTGTGAACAAGTGGACACATTTTGTATGCAACAGATTTTATAATAAACGGCAGCAGTTTAGGAAAAACAGAGGAAGCGAATTATATAGAAGAGACTGACGTGTTTGGTGGTTTAACTGTTCGTATAGTGTGGAAGAGGTGCTTACGAAGAGAGGGGCGTTCACGCACTGAAGATCGATGGAGGTGGATGAAATAATGAGCAGGTGTCATTGTTGTTCGTTGATAGGAGAGGAACGCATAAATAATTACGTGAAGATATATATAGTGGAGACCGAATGTAATAACAGTTGGAAAGGGATTATTTGCGTGAAGAGAGGCTGAAAGGTACTGCACTAGTTATGATGAAGTTGTTGTCGCAAGAAACCAGTGTGTAAAGGATTAAAGGTTGCATGAACATGAGGGGATACTGTGCATACGTAGGGTTAGTCCGAGAGAGGATATTGTGTGTGTGATGCGGTGATGGGTTAAGTGGGGTGAGTTGGGTGATGTGAGCAGCTTGTTTAAAAGGTTAGGGAAGGTACTGTATGGGAGAAACAATATGTGGAAGAAGTCTGTAGCTTGCGTAGGGGGGAAGGAGGCCTTCAGGCATTGCATGGGGATGGAGTCAATAACGTGGGGGAAGCAAGGGGAATAAATGCAGCAAGGAGGCGGGTTCATATACATGTACAGAAGATTTCCGCAAGTAAAAGAAAATGAAGAAAATATATAAAATAAAGGAGGAAGGTTATTGGAAATGGGAGCAGCAGTTCAAATGATTGAGTGGGGAAAGAAGCTGTTGCCTGGGGTTGAAATGATACTGAGCTGTGAAGATGTAGAGGCTTCGGCCATTTTAGAAAAAAGGAATGCAAGACTTATTAAAAAGGAAAAAAAATGCGTACAAGTTGGAAGTGAATGGTTACACAGAAGTTTCAAAAGTTAGGGGAGGTGATGGGTTTGCACGGTATTCATGCGGGTGGAGTTACTCATGAGAAACAGAAGGGAAGGACGTGTTGTGTACATGGGTGACGGTATGACGAGGTGGAGGGAATTAGCAGTGGCTTTGTTGTGGAGCGGTGTTTACGATGAAAACTAGTTGCGCGGAATGTTTTGCAGACGGACTTGGTAAGTAGAGTGAGCAAACGTGTTGAACGGAAGTGGCATTTTGGGTGAAGCAACACTCAAGTGGTCTGCTGGTATTGATCGACAACAACTTTTGATCGACCTATTATTTTAACTACCCGGAATAATTAACATGGTAATTTTATTAATTAAGAAAGTTAATTACATTAATATTATTATCAAATGAACCTATTACATTCAAATCATATTAAGGATTAAGCAGTTCAGTCTACAAGCCTACGACCACGGACGCGAGTCGAACTGGTACTATGAAATCATAGTCTGCCGTAATTTTATAGCAAAGGTAATTACTCTAATAATTATTAAATTACGGAATTAATGGTTTATTTAAAGGTGTATAATCATGGCTATAATCTATGCACCGTAAACAGAATTGAACGAAATGAATGACGTGGGGACCGCATGACTAGACTCTATATTTTGGAACTGGTTTGAACCGAGTTGGCCGCAACCAGTAGTTTTAATTAAATTAAACACTTATTTAATTAAATTAAAACCAACCGTTTCGACGACGAATAAAATCAAGGTGAGTTCAACTCACTCAGTTTACCCCGTTTATATTTTACATAAGCTGGGTTTATAATTTTTGTGCATTGGGTGCTAATGGTTGATTATTGGATTACCGTTTGCTTAAATGTTGAATATTATTTAAATATTCTTGGATTAAATTAATTGTTTGTTTAATTTAATTGGATTGAATCATTATTTTAACAATTATATTTCCAAACGAGGTAACTTACCTTGTTGGTTACGTTTATAATAATATAAACGTATTAAATAAGTAATTTGATGCTTTGATGTATGTTATAAATTGTCGTTGTCTGTTATTAGTTAAATTGTTCATTTTTTGTTCATCATGATGAATAAAAATAAATATATCATTGGATAAGAATTGAGATAACCATTTTGATGCAAGGAAGGACAAGTTGGAGGGATCCAACCGGATTCCTCAAATATGTTGTTCACTTATATGAACTGTTAATAAATCTGATTGAGTGTTGATTGTTGGTTGTTGGTTGTTGATTGTTGAACCCAAATTCAACACCTGTGTGATATTAACCAATGGGTGAAATTGGTTGAGTAATTATCGGCAGATGGCCTAAGAATAAACCGTTCTATAAAGATTGATCTACCATCAGGTAATCAATGGGAAGAAGTTATAAGACTGTTTTTTTTATAACTAAAGAAAGATTTTGAAATCTATTTTATATAGATTATTTTTAAACGGAAGTTTATTAAAGAAAATGAATTACTACTTTATTGGTAATTATAAACCAAGTATACGAGGCAATTTCTTATGTTAAAAAAATTATTTAGCAAATGAGTTAGAAATTAACCAGGCGGTTAAGGATTTGATTAATGGTTTCAAATTTAATTGCAATTATTTAATTTAATTAGATCATTAATTGAATGAAATAAAATTATTTAAATTTAATTATTAATAACTCAGTGGAAATGGTTAAAGAATTTATCTTGTTTTAAGCGATGAAATCAAATTCTTTATCTAGAATTGATCATTAGAAAATTGTTGAAATTTTAATTAAATAACCTTGAAGGAAAGTTTAACTACTATAATAGTAGTTATTTAATTAGTTTCTAAAATGGTTGGAATTAATTATTATTTAATAGTGATCAAAGTGATATATCTTGAGGTTAAGTACCGTAACTGGAAGTTATGAAGTTGTAAAGCCGCATGTGTAGTTTAACTGGAATAATATGTGAACTCATGTTAAGAGTCCTATTAGTCGGACCTCTATAAATCAGAATTTGACAATTTTATAGGCAAGTTATAAATGGATAAATGTTATAAGATAAATTCTTGTATAAGTTATAAATGGATAAATGTTAAAAGATAAATTCTTGTATTTAAACCCGGTTTATAAACAAGTATTGAACAGTTGATTATTTAATAAAGTTGATAACCTTTAAAGAAGGGTTAATTATCAAGTTATAGAAAAAATGAAGTAAACTATATTTAATAATATTGAAATGGATTATTATTAATTAAAATAATCAAAGGAGATAATCGTGTGCTTAGGATTAAAATATTAGAGTTTTATGAAAATTTCAAAATTGAAGAAGTTATAATCTGATTTAGAAACCTATGGGAAACCACAAAGTTGATTTAAAAAGCGTAAGGCAGAAAGTATGAAGCAAATGGATTTGAGACCAAAGATGCAAGCTAGGTTTATTAATTCAATGTAAGGCGAAGTATTTAAGAAAGGAAATGTTATTGAAATGAACTCCAAACGAGTGTGGAACCAACTTATTAGTAGTCTTGTTTATAACAAAATAAAGACTCATATATATTATAGGAATAATGTTTAAAGGGTAATCGACATGATTTTAAATTAAATAAAGATATTTGAGGTTGAAAATGAAGTTTTCAAAGTAACGAGTATGGTTTTAAAAACCCATAATTATGCCAATAATATATGGAAACTTCCATGATAATTATTGAAGGTTGAGTTTCGTTAACAAACTATTATTATTCGAAAGGTAAGAATGTCGTCAATCAAGGTCTGAGAGGAAATTAAAATACCCCAACTTGAATGACTTCATGATTATTCGAAGAATGATATTGGTTTGGATAACGAGAGTAAACGGGGAAATAAATTTAGTATTTCCATTAAATTTCAAGTATTATAAGTTGAGTAAAATGACTTCGAGAATATTCTTATTTTAATAAGAAGAAAATAAGGTGATTCAAATATTTGATGATGTAAGAGTTTTGATTAACTACTGATGAATTAAAAAGGCCATGCGATGCTGAGTACTAAACCAGTAAATCGATCTTATTGTATGGATGATTGATTGTTTATTTGATAGTTAAATAATCGACTATCAAATCTGGCCAATACAATCGTTGCTACGGAAAGACCGGGATCGAATTTATATTCGAAAAACATTTCGCCCAATGGTTACGAAATCGTGGAAGGTGCTGATTGAAGATGGAGCATTGAAGATCGTTGATCTTCATAAGCGGAAGAACTACTTGTTGAAATTCTAAGGGTAGTTCCCGAAGATATTTTGACTTGTGATTCGGTCGTTATTGAGTTCTGCGGATTGCAAGGACTACTCGCTGTTGATCTATAGGGTGATACCTAGGATGTGGTAGGAGGGTCCCTTCGGTTCATCCTGTTCCTAGATGACGTGTATGAACGAGTAAATGGTGGCCAAATGTTCCAAAAGTCGATTATAACCTCAAGCCTCGCAACTGGGAAATGACAAAAATCGGGCAGACAGCATGGCTATGTGGGTCGAACCCATTAGGGTGTATTGTCACTATCTAAAGAATATTCATTTTGTTACTTCTTTCATGCTATGTATCTCCACGGACTACGGTGGCTGTAGTCGTAAGGTGGTAATATATTCGATACACTCAAGCGAAATGAGTGGTCGGTCATGTGTGGCCGGGTTGCAAGACGTTCTTGTTGAACCCAGTGTATTCCTCCCTAGAGATACACTATGGGCATGTGGTTCCATACCTTGTCATAGTCGGAATCCAATTTCCAATAAGCGCCCGCGATTTTGGTTGTATATTATATATGTGGAGCGTGAGATGCAAGCGTTCTGTTAGATTCTATTTACTTGTATTTAGACACTGTTATAATATCAGATGATATATATAAGATTTCAAACTGTTTCGGGTTATAGTAGGTAAAAACCGTCTGTATTTATGTATGGATTTGGTCTTACTATTAACCTTTTCTTTCAAAGAGATTATTAACTTTAAAATCAAGTTGGATGATTCCCCTTAAACTGTGCGAGTTTTTCTCACTCTGGTTCACCAGACTGACCCGGTATTTGTAATGCTCGGGTTAGACCGGGTTGTACAGGATCAGGTTATGTAATGTTGTGAAGTTCGGAAACGGGCTGGAGGAGTTCAGACGTATGATGTTATATATGATATTTTTCCGCTGTGTGTTGTATTGGTGGACAGGTTATTATAGCTGTCCAGATTTGTTAGCTGTACTCTGAAGGATGTAAGTATATTTATTCAAGATCTTTATAAAGAGTTAGTTCTATATTATATTTTGTTCCACTGTGATGTAAGACTATGTGTTGTGTTGATTCTTCTTCTTCTTCTATTCTAATATTTCTTTATTTCTATTCTCACCCTCTCACTTCTTTCTAATAACATTCTAGTGTTTTTCGGTGTTTGGAAGGTCGGCATAAGATACAGTAAATGTATTTATGTTGATTTTCGGGGCCGAAAATCTTTGGGTCATTATACAGGGAGTTATGACATGGACTAAGCCTTTTGATTTAGATATGGAAATGTGGTCGAATCAAGCGTTTTCAATGATAGCTAGTTTTATTGGGGAACTAATTAGTGTTGGATGAAAACTGCTATACTTGTGGCTATTAACATCGAATCCAAACTGGTTTGTAAATTTCCTCTTGTTCTTCATATGATCAGATAAGGATATTCGAGTTGAGTATGAAATTATTCCTCCTAGATGTGATAAGTGTAAAAGATTTGGGAATAAATCTATAGTTCATGATCTTTCTAATGAACCGGTATGGATTAATAAGCAAAATGTTGATAAACCTAGCTCTTCTACTAGTGGTCATAATAATGTAACTTCCAGTGATCAGAATGAATCTCCCTATAGAGATACCGAGGTTAATGTAGCCAGTTCTAACGATCAGAGTAATACCTTTAATAATGAGACAGTTAACCACTTTGATAATGTTGATTTGGGGTTCTTAGAAGATGAGCTACCTAATGATATTGTTCCTTAGGATATCAATCATGTAGCCGATTAATTGAATGATAATCCAGTCACTGAAGAGAATAAAGATGTTTTAGAGGGAACGTCTAAGAACACTGAATACTTAGCTCATGTTAAAGGGAAAAATGTAAACATTTCAACTGCTCCTCCTAAAAGACCATTAAGGAGCAATTCATCTATCAAATGACAATTATGACATGGAACATCAAGGGGATTAATACTTCGCAAAGTATGTGTGATGTATTGCCTCTTCTAACTAAATTCAAGCCAACTATTGTTTGCTTGGTCAAAAACAAAATTAATACAGTAAATTTAGGTTTGTTTGATAGATTAATACCTAGGTCATGGGATTTCTTTCCTCGTGATGTTGCTCCTTTCTCAAGTAGAATATTATGCCTTTGGAATACTGATATATGGTCTATCGTTATTATTTCTTCATCTAATCAACATATTACTGTGCAAGCTACTAATTGAGGTGGTTGAGTTGTATTTGTGACAATTGTATATGCAAGTAATAGCTTCACTGAAAGACAGACTTTGTGGCAACAAATCATTATACAAGCAGAAAACATGACTGGAGAATGGATTTTTATAGGTGATTTTAACAACTCCGCGTCTCACTTGGATTAAAAAATGGGAATACCAGTACCATTTCAGCAGATACAGGCATTTAATAATTGCTTATTGCAAGCACGCCTAATTGAAATTAAAGCTACAGGGTTTAACTACACTTGGAGGAGAATAGGTATGGAAAATAATATAGATATTTTTTTCATAAATCATCAATGTTTACATAAATTTACTGATATGAAAGCTTTGTCATTATCTCAAATGTCTAGTGACCATAATCCATTGCTGCTAGATTTAATTCTCTCTTCTACAATAAAAGGGTTTCCATTTAGATATTCAAATGAGTGGCATATAAAAGAAGGATATGGGATTTAATTCAAATGGTTGTGGTTATCCAAGTAGTGCTTTTCAATCAAAGTTGCAGGCGTGTAAAATGGAACTGAAAACATGGACTAAATTCAGAGTGAGAGATGATGAACTTCTATTAGAAGCAGAAGCTAATTTTCATGAGAAAGAAATTGCGTCAGATTCGAAACTTGAAAATTTGGTTCTTTATGAAAGAATGCTAGAGGCTAAACAAGTTTTATCTGTTCAAAAGCATATTAAATTTTGGAGTTATAAGAAAAAAATCTAAGGTGTCTTGGATGCAAGATGGTGACACAAACTCAAAGTTTTTTCACTTTAAAATGTCAAATAGCAAGTATTTGAATAATCTTAAGGCACTTATCAATGTAAATGGTGATATTCTATTTAAAAAGGATGAGGTAGAAGCAGAAGCAATCGAATATTTTACTTCACCATATAATGGAACTGTTAGTAAAGTGTTCCATTCATTCCAATCTCCTTATGTGATTAATGCACAAGGACAACACACAATTCTCAAATCTATCACAATGGATGAAGCTAAGGTTGCAGTATTTTCAGTACATGAAGATTCATATCCTGGCCCCGATGGTATGAATTCTAATTTTTTTTTAAATTCATTGGGAAGAGATTAAATGGGAATTATTAGCAACTTTACAGGATATGTTTATTTCTAACAAGTTACCGAAGGGATGTAATCTCACATTCTTAACTCTTATTCCAAAGGTAGAAAGACCAAATGTAATCTCCCAATATAAACCTATAGCTTGTTGCAAAACATTCAATAAAGTTTTAAGCAAAATCCTTTGTAGTTGAATTGCTTCATTTAATCTCACCAAACCAGTGTGCCTTCATCCCTACTAGATACATGAGAGACAACATCCTTCTTGCTCATGAATTATTGAGAGATTTTAAGAAGCCTAATGTAAATAATTTTTGTGTAAAAGTTGGTTTACATAAAGCTCATGATATGATAAATAGGGAGTTCATATGTCATTTAATGATGAAAATGGGGTTTCCCATTCATTTTATTAATGTCATTTATGAATACATATATTCTCCTACATTTTCAATCTTGATTCAAGAAGTGCCATAAAGATTTATATCATCAAATAAAGGCATACGACAAGGAGACCCCTTATCACCATTTTTTTTTTGATAGCCATGGAGTATTTCACATACAATATGAGTGAAATTGTGCTACAAAATAAATTCTTCCCTGTGCATAAATTTGAGCCTGTGGTGACCCATCTTTTGTATATTGACGATTTTATGATATTTGGAAAATGTCAGCCCAGTGCTTCCTCGTTAAGAAACAGATTTGATAAATTAAAACA
This sequence comes from Allium sativum, assembly GCA_030737875.1. NCBI lineage: Eukaryota > Viridiplantae > Streptophyta > Magnoliopsida > Asparagales > Amaryllidaceae > Allium > Allium sativum. The sequence goes on from CM060912.1 coordinate 178,285,776, forward strand.
GTTTTCTAGACTAACTGTGAGTGAACTCAAAACTAAGGTGTATTTTAGTTCACATGCCCGCAACATCAATGAAGTAGTTTCTATCTTAGGGGTTCAGTTAGGTCAACTGCCTGTTAGATACCTTGGGGTCCCTCTGTCATATAACTATGTTCACTATAATGATTGCCAATCATTGTTGGATAAAGTACAAGCTAAAATTCAAGTATGGGATGTAAATTTTTGAGTTTTGCAGGAAGATCCGAATTAATCCAATATACAATAACCCTCACAGTTTTACATTGGATGTTTGTGATTCAATTACCTGAATGTATTATTGATAAACTTCATATGATGTGTGCTGACTTTTTTTAGGGGAGTACATCACATAAGATAAGCTGGGAGAAGTTATGTATCCCTAAACTTGAAGGAGGAATAGGGATTAAATCTTTTCCAAATTTAAATAAGGCTGCTGGAATTAAGATGATGTGGAAGGTTATTTGCAATTCTTCTTTGTGAAGTATTTGGACGAGAAGGAAATACTATTGGGGCAAAATGTTTTGGCATATCAATACCGACAATAATGCTTCAAGCTCATGGAAAACAATTATGAGGCTTTGAACTACAAGTAGACAATTATCTAATAAGGTAATTGCTGCAGGTGCATCTATATTACTCTGGTTTGAACCTTGGATTAACACTAAGTGTTTAGTTGATATTATTGGCTTATCGAGATTGCATATGATAGATAGAAATGATGAGTTTATTTCATCTATTATATGTGAGGGAAGGATAGAAGGTTGTTTGTACCCAGCTACACTCGAAATTCTGTAACCAGTGAATGCAATAATGTTGAATAATGATGCACATGAAGATTTTATGAATGGTGTGAAGGTGGATCCTTCTCGCTTCATAAAGCTTGGAACAAGATACGAAATAGACAGCCTATTAGACATGTTTTCAAAATGATTTGGCATAACAAAAATGTGAAGAGGATGTCACTATTATCTTTTTTTGGTAGTAAATGACAGGCTAAATACTAAGGTGAGGCTGAGAAGATTAGGAATTATGGAGGAAATCTACTGTATACTATGCAAAAGTGGATAAGAAATGGTTAGTCATACTTTTTTCGAATGTGAATACTCGTGTTTTATATGGTGTGATATTCCAATGAAGCTTGGTTTTGTTTCTTTTGACATGGAATCATTGGAGGAGGAAGCTCTGAAAACCCTGAATTTATTTAAAAAAAAAAAGATCAACTATATGATATAGCTTGTGCTGCTTACACGGTGACTATATATCAAATATGGCAAGAGAGAAATGCAATAATTTTTAATGGTAGATGTGTATCGAAGGAAGTTCATTTAAAGATGATTGAGAAGGAGATTTGGTGGCTGGTGAATAATAATGATAGTAAGTCACAAAGTACTCATGAGAATGATGAATTTGTAAAAAAGTGGGGAGTTGATTTGTTAGATACTGGCGGATTTGGGTAACTGTTCTTTGATTTCTTTTTTAGTTGTATTCTTATGAATGATTTGATCATGTATAGGAGTATGGCTGAGAGAGTATGAAGAGAGAGTTATATATTGACAGATGTAATGTTAATATATGGAGTTTATATGTACTTCTTTTCCTTATGTTTTACCCATCTAGGTTAGGGGGCATAAGGTTTTGATGAGGCATATAACAAAGTATACGATTGGTATTTGCAATAATAGTTACCATTTCAATAAAAAAATGTATATATATAGGTAGATAACCAGAGACGCTCAACAAGCAGTAGTTCCCATCTCGATGCTCTCTACCTTCAAACTCCATTCTTCAAGCTGGCCTTGGTTTCATCATATTCAATGTCTTCCACATTCACTATTTAGCCGGATCGAAGTGGCTTTTGGATACTTGATTTGATCCCAGTCTCTTCAAAATGACATTCGGTAGTTCTTAGCAAACTCTACCCCGATTCGTTAGAAAATAATCCGACAAGGATTCAATGAAGTTCATATCGTAAGCATTAGTGTACATATTTCATTATCCCCCATATTATAGAACTAAACGAGATTTATCTACACAGTGAATCAGGTAACTGTGCTGCATAACTCAAGCATTTCTTAAGATTTTGGTCTTGGTTTGATAGCTTGTTATTTAACTAGCAAATACCACACAAAATCACGTAGACTAAATTTCTCATGGAAATCACTAGGCCTCATTGAGTTAATATCTTATTAATTAAAATTTCTAATCTCTTATTTCGAACCATACACATACTTAACCCTCTGATATAAGTATGCATTTCAATAGTGATTAAAAAAGGTTCTCATCTCCAATTTACTGTTGGTAGGTTTCTAGAACACAAACCACTTCGTTTAACTTTTAAGACTTTGCTTTTTAAGTAACAAACCATTATTGGAAACAATGATTTAAATTGCAATATTGACTCTCGATCGCAAACTAAACTATTCCTGGCATAAAACTAATACCGTTCAAGTTAGGGTATTTTATTTACCTCTCATTCCTCGAATCGACATCACCCTCATCTTTGGAATAAAAGAAGCATATTATCTCCAGTTCTAATTGAAATTCATTACAAATAAGTTCTAAAAACTTATATTTACTTCAATCTCTCTGCCAACGACACATTTTACTTGATTTATTTCATCAACAATTTTTTTCACAATTGACTCATTAGCTTTAAATCCATTTTTAACTCTAATATTGGATTTAATGCTCATTCTGAAGTTAATAGATTTAACTTGAATCTTATTGGTTAATAGATATTATATACATCTAGTAAAAATGATTCACTCAAGTCCAAAAGTGATTATTGAATAAATCGTTTAACTTTTGATCGCATTTAAAAAGTAATGAAACAAGTCCAATACTTAGTATTAAAATAACTAATTGATTTAGATGCCTTATGTAAAATAATTAATCAACTTAAAATATTATTAGTTAATTAATTTTAAATAATCATTTGTAAAAATGAAATCAACTGAATTAGTTTAAATTAAGATAATAATAGTCTTAAATAGTTATTTAATCAATTAGCTATTAAATAGTGATTAAATAATTATAAATCTTTAAAATAAACAATCAAATATTTTTAGCTTTTAAATATAGGGGAAGTCTATTTAGACACAAATTTTTGACATAATTAATGACACAATTGATCATTACTACCGTATCGCCCCGTGAATTCCACCCCTTCTTATAAGGACAAAAAGATCCAACAGTTTGGGGTTTTGGTCTCTTTATTTGTGTCTAATTTATGTTAAAATAGTCGTCCCCTTAAATAAATAATCAAGTAATAGGTTATCTTTGAATAAAAAATTTAAAACCCAAATAATTCCTATTTAGTAATTAAATAATGATGTAATACTTTATTAATAATTAGATAAATATCTGAAAACCCTTTTCAAATAAATAATTAATATATAATATTAATCAAATAATTTAAACAATAATTAATTCTTTAATAATTAGTTAAACAATTATTAAAATTTAATTAATTATAATATTTATAATTAACTTCTTACTTAAAACTTACGTATAAATTACATTTTAAACATCATTACTAAGTAACTAGTTAATCAAAATATTATTAGTAAATAATTAAGTTTTAAACCATTATTAGTGAGTAATTAATAACTTTACACTAAATTAATAAAATTATTCTTAAATGATTAAATCAACTTAAATCCTTTCTAAAAATACTTGATTAATTCTTAAAATCTACAACAACTGTCATTTTAAACCAATTTCAATGGGATATTTAGCTGCTAAAAACAAATTCCATTAAAGGATCTAATAACTTAAATAGTTTCAAAATTGAAGGCTTAGCGATTGCAACAGTACTTAAATGTATTACGAAAAAATTCCACATCTAGATGGGTTCAAATGCTAATATCATAAACAATATAGCCATGTTAAAAAAGTTTGGTAACTCAACGGTCAATAATCGATAGGCAATTAACTATTCAATCCATATTAATCAATATTGATACAAATTAATTGCACAATTTAAATTTCACTTAGCAAGCACATATTTTAGTTTTATTCTACTTAATAGATGTCCATAATGATCTACACAATTCAAAATTACTTGACAGTATTTTATTTGACCAAATAAAATACATAGACTTTAGAAGTGTGATTTAAATGATGTAACTATTTAACCTACTTGAAACCCTTCTGGATTAAGCTGTCATAAAATTCGAATTGTCTATACTTATCAACAAACTACTCTACAAGGTTGTGTTCACGGTTACGAACTCAACGCAAAAATTCTCATTTCAATCAGGTTTAAAACAAACAAGTTACTAAATTTTCAACATAACATATGGTCTGTTTCATTTTTCGCGTGTGTGGGGTTCTTTGTAGGTCTTTTTTTGGTTGTTTGTGTGCGTCACAGTTGTGGTAGTTTTGTCTACTGATGAACTGTTTTTTATATGCTGTAAGAGAAAGGCTTCTTCTCCTTTTTAATATATATTATTCTCCTTTTTTTGAAAAAAACAAACAACAAGTTATCTCACCCTTCACTAATTAGGTCAGCCCAGTCCAAAACACACACCCGACCCGAACCCACGAGCTACAGTCTTCTTCCTCCTCCCCTTTGTTACTCTGATTCGAAATATTCTGCTTCATTTCCATGTGACTATGTTTACAGTGCACACCACCACGACTACCACACTGACATAAAATAGCCCTCCACCTTCCGATCGCCGAAATTCGACCTGATGATCACCGAAAGAAGGCTACAAAATGGCACGACAAAATTCATCACTGTAACCTGCTAAACTTGATCAACACATTCGTCTCCCTCCTACAAAATCCACACAATTAACTATGAGTTCCAACACTCCCTAAAATTCAAGCAATCTGGAAACCTAATCCACTGTCAAAAAAGAGAGGCTTTAACCACTTTGCTGTTGCACCTTCCTCTGCTTGCTTAAAATGGAAGCCCTAGTCAAAACGATTCATAGGACCTAGTGTAGTAGTATTTAGAAAAGAGTGGAGTTTGATTTTTATTTTTGAAAATTGAAGATTGATAGTGTTTACTGAAATGAAGAAATACAAAAAGGGAGGGGTGAAAATGGGAATGATAGAAAAGAATTTAGGCAAGGGTTAGATGATGAATTTTTCCTTACTTCTTTGTTTACTGCCATTTTTAAGTAATGAAACAAAGAAATTGAAATTTCAAATGAAAAATTAAGTAACCAAGAAGATGAAGTACAAAATCACATGTTCATTAAATGAACATACAAGTAAAAATAAAATAAAAATTAAATATACAAAAGATCCATTTGCTCTTCACCATTAAAAAGCTTAATTTTTATTCCTTGCTTAGAGCATCTCTGTGACGGCCCGCCTCGCACCAGCCTGCATTTCCTCCAAGAGTGCGCTGTACACATGCTTGACTAGCACAAGACGGTCGTCAGAAGAAAGGAAAGAAGAGAATGAACTAATCAAAGAACCTGTAGAATGTCTCACAGCGCATGGGATAAAATATAATAATAACATACTTGACATAAAACAGGCGAGACAGTGCATAAGCTGATAACTAATAATCAATGTCAACATCAAAGCAGCGGAAATCCATATACAGCTTATTACAACTTTCCAAATTTACTGTCTCTAACCAAAAGAAGGCTAAAATAGAAGATACACCAACAATGCCCAAGCAGTGATCTTCAACAACACAGGGAGAATATTATGTATATAGTACGTGGAAGCCTCCTGCTCGTCTTCGGACCATCTACCCGTGCATCACCAGCTAACCTGTCTCTAGTCTGCTCGTGTGAGCACCCAGAGTAATAAGAAGAGACATAAAACTCTGGGTCAGACATAAAGCCTGGTATGAGCGATAAGCATCTAAACAGAGAAATAACAGGTATACTAAACCATACCTGAACCTGGACCTGCAACCAAAGAGTTAGTACCACGTACCGTACAGTACTCCAAGGTGCCATAATAAATAGTGTAAAAATACGGGGGTGGGGTGTGCATGTCACAATGATAGCAAACAAATCATCCATAGCAACCATCCTTACATCTCTCACTCAGTGCGTAAAGCGTACGACATCTACCACTTTGGAACACTAGACAAACTGAGGCAACGACGAATCCCGACTTGTAGAAACCCTGCTATGACCAAGCCAAACACTTGGAGTCATGACCAAGCATTTCAATGACCCACTTCATTGGTCGTAGCCCTTGGTTCTACCAATGCCATAATGGCCCTGAATCCGCCTCCGTACCTCCTACCATAGTGGTCCAAAGCTATAGGTGTCGATAACTCCTTAGCACGCGTCCCGCAGCAAAGCCCAACCATGAAGTGAACTCGTTGATTCCCATCTGAATCTTAAGCTCTAACTTCTCATTTGGACTTCCTTTGCATCTCGGGTTTGGTCGAATTGGAGTGGGCCTTCAGAAGAGTTGTCGCGCATTAACAGTCCTAGAATTCTGTTCGGTTCGGTAGTCATCACCATCATCGGTTCGGGTCGGTAGTCATCTTCTTCATCGGTTCGGGTCGGTAGTCATCTTCTTCATCGGTTCGGGTCGGTACTCCACTTCGGGTCGGTTGTCTCTGTTTGAGTTCGGTGGTTGCTCCCTTCTGAGTTCTCATACCCGATCCTGTCCTCCTCCAATTGCCGATCCGCTCCGCCCCCTTAGCGTACTCCGATCCAATCCTCTCCAATCCGATCCACTCCCTAGTTTCGATCCGATCCGCTCCCTAGTTCCGATCCGATCCCCCTTGTCCACTCCAACTCTAAGCAATGACCTTCCTTCCTGCCAAACTTCTTCCAGTGGCAAGTCCTCATCCAGTTCGGATTCCCTTGGTCAGTTCCCTAGTCCGATCCGACCCCTTTCTCCGATCCGAACCGGTTCGGAACCTGCACACTTCTGCAACTTTCCAGCGAGCTTTCTACGCCATTCGACGACGTTTTCGAACAACTTAACTATTCTAATCAATCATGAAACATACCATAGAGTCATAGCAACATGTAATAGCAACCACAAACAGCAAACAACAATTTAAATGAATCAAAATGAATCAAAAGTGGCTAAAACCTCACATTTGCCTATAATCCCTCTTAATCATGTTTAAGCATACGATTAGCAAAATACATCGAAATTAACCCAAATTTCTAACAGAGCCTTAAAACATTATTTTAGAATTTTAAGAATTTTTCCAGAATTTATTTACGTATAAATTCGCTAATCTTCACTAATTACCCTTAATCACCGTAATTAGTGCAAAAACTATGCAAATCACTCACCTTGGCCACAAATGAAATTCTCAGAACTGAAACTCCTCTGATTTGGGGCGAATACTGATGTCTAACAGCGGCTCTAACCTTGCTTTGGTGCTTTTTCTCCTTAATTTGGTGTTGCTAAGCCTAATCTTCAATTAGAGAGTGATTTTGGGTGTTTTAGATGTAGGAAGCCATTACTAAGGTCTCAAGGAGGTTTGTGGCGGCTCAAAACTGAAATGAAAGTGATAACCTAACCCTAATCAGACCTCCTAAACCTCTAAACCCGAAATTCCCCTTGGGCCTAGCTGCTAATCACCCGGTTAAGCCCAATTAAGCTGTTTTTCACCATCTGAAACTTGTTTCAGCCATATCTCCCAAACGGTGAGCCCGTTTGGCTAATGTGACCACTCTACGGAAAGAGAAACCATCATCCGAAGCCAATGGAAGTGGTTTCAGGTCAAAACTCCTATCCAGTCAAAAGTTATGGCCAAAACAGTGCCAACTAGGGGTAAAATGGTCATTTAAAAATCGAGAAAAATCATGAACATGGGAAATGACCCCAATAGTCGTCTCCCAAAGTTACATGACCATACGACTTCGTATGTGACAGAAATAAATATTCTACGATCCTATGATGCGTAGAATGCGGGTCGTTACACTTTCCCCCCCTTAAGAAATTTCGTCCCCGAAATTCCTTAACCCCAAAACATACAAAGGATCCCGCATGCCTAACAACCATATACAACAATCAAATGTGCAAGACAAGCAAACAAGCCTATCCTAGCATGCGGAAAAACTAAATCGAAGTCAAAATCTTACCAGACAAAGAGTTCTGGGTGCGTCTTCCTAATGTTCTCCTCTGTCTCCCAAGTACAGTCATTCTCGTCCTCGCTCCACTGTACCTTGACTAGCTTCACCGCCTTCCTTCGAAGTTGCTTCATGTCGTACTCGACAATACGGGCCGGCTTGCGGTTCCCAACCGCCTCGGGTTCTACTTTGAAGTCCTCTAACTGATCAGGTGAAATAGTTATATCTGAGTCGTGAACGAACTTCCTTAGTTGGGAAACATGAAATACGTTATGAATTCCTGCCATCTTCTCTGGTAAGTCAATTCTATATGCCAAATTCCCGACTAGTTCAAGAACAGGGAATGGGCCAACAAATCTTGGTGCCAACTTGCCTTTCCTGCCGAATCGTATTACGCTCTTCAACGGAGAAATCTTGACAAACACCAAGTCGCCAACGGAGAATTTTAAGTCTCTTCGCCTCTTATCAGCATAGCTCTTCTGCCTATCTTGGGCAGCCTTCATCCGTTGCTGAATGATCTTGATTTTATCTGAAGTTTCCCTCACCACATTTGGTCCAAGCAAAAACTTCTCGCCAGTCTCTATCCAACATGATGGTGAGTTGCATGGCCTTCCGTACAAAGCTTCAAACGGAGCCATACCGATACTGGATTGGTAACTATTATTATATGCAAACTCTACTAGATGCAAATGGTCATCCCATGATCCACCAAAATCCAATATACATGCTCTCAAGAGATCCTCCAAAATACGGTTCACCCTCTCCGTCTGGCCGTCGGTCTGAGGATGATATGCGGTACTGAGATGTAACTCTGACCCTAGAGCCTCTTGTAAGCTCTTCCAAAACCCACTAGTAAACAACGGGTCTCGGTCGCTCACAATGCCTTTAGGTACTCCATGAAATCTCACTACCCACTTCATATACAATTCTGCTAACTTAGCTGCCGTTCTTGTCGATTTGACCGGTATAAACCTTGCACTTTTAGTCAGTCGGTCTACAATCACCCAAATGCTATCATGTCCCGATCTAGTCCTTGGTAAACCATCGATGAAATCCATCGAGACTTGCTCCCATTTCCATTCGGGAATTTCTAATGGCTGTAACAACCCACTAGGCTTCTTTTGCTCGGCTTTAACTAGCTGGCAATTCATGCATTTCGATATAAACTTCCCAACGTCTCTTTTCATCCCTTCCCAGTAGTAGGTCTGCTTCATATCTCGATACATCTTGTTACCGCCGGGGTGTATAGTCAATTTTGAGTGATGACATTCTCTAAGCACTTCATCCCTCAATCCATTGACATTGGGTACAACAAGCTTTCCATTCTTTCTAAGCCATCCATCTCGATCAAGCCCATACTTGTTCATCTCCTCATCGATTCCCATCTCTAACTTGGAGATGATTTCCAATAGGTTAGGATCGTCCCTCTGACTAGAGCCGATCCGCTCAATCAAAGTGGGTCTGATCGTCAAACTTGCTAACATTTCTGGATCCAATTCGCACTTTGGTCTGAAATCAAACCCCGCGATAAACTCCAGTTGCTTCCATTCAAGGGACATAGCCCCTAAGCTGGCATGTCTTCTACTCAATGCATCAGCCACCGCATTGCCCTTTCCTGGTGTATATGCGATGTCAAAATCGTAGGAAGCTAAGAACTCTAACCATCTCTGCTGACGGAGATTTAAATCCTTCTGGGAGAATAGATACTTTAACGACTTATGATCTGTAAACAGCTCAAATCTTTCTCCCAAGAGATAGTGTCTCCACATCTTTAACGCGAACACGATCGCTGCCAATTCTAAATCATGGGTAGGGTATCTTCTCTCGTGCGGTTTCAATTGCCGACTTGCGTAAGCTACAACCCTACCGCCTTGCATCAATACAGCACCCAGTCCGGTACCACAGGCATCCGTGTATACCGTCATCTCTTCATCCCCCTTAGGAATGACTAACACTGGTGCGCTTGTCAACTTGTCCTTTAGACTACTGAATGCATTCTCGCACCTTTCATCCCAGACAAAAACTTGATTCTTCTTGGTCAACTGAGTCAATGGTGCTGCTATCTTGGAGAAACCTTGGATAAACTTACGATAATATCCCGCTAACCCCAAGAAACTTCTTACATCTGTTGCATTCTTGGGCGTAGGCCAATCTTGTACCGTAGCCACCTTTGCTGGGTCCACGGCAATCCCATTTTCTGATACAACATGACCCAAGAACCTCACTTCCCTCTTCCAGAAGTGACACTTAGAAAACTTTGCTTTCAATTGGTGTTTTCTCAACACCTCCATCGCTGCTCTTAAATGTTCCTTGTGTTCTTCCTCTGTCCTCGAATAGACCAAAATATCATCAACGAACACAAGGACAAACTTATTCAACTGATCTCTGAATACCCTATTCATAAGATCCACAAAATATGCCGGGGCATTAGTCAGCCCAAATGGCATAACCAACCATTCATAAAATCCAGACGGCGTTCGAAATGCCGTTTTAGCTATACTCTCAGCTTCCACCCTAAGCTGATGAAAACCTGTCGCGAGGTCCAACTGAGAAAATACTCTCGCGCCACTCAACTGATCAAACAAATCATCTATCCGCGGTAGAGGATACTTGTTCTTCCTCGTCACTTTATTCAACTCGCGGTAGTCTACACACAAACGAAGGGAACCATCCGCCTTGGTAGCAAACACAACTGGTGCTCCCCATTCAGAAACACTCCTTCTGATAAATCCCTTCTTCAAAAGATCGCTGACTTGCACCTCGAGCTCCCGCTGCTCTCTTGGTGCCATACGACGAAGTGGCATCACTATAGGCCTGGCATCCTTTACCAAATCAATACGAAACTCAATCTCTCGGTGTGGTGGAAGTCCGGTCACTTCTTCGAAAACATCCGGATACTGGCCAACCACGGGCAAACCTGACAACTCACTATGCGGAATGTCGAGGGAGTTTAGAAAACTAGCCAATACCCCCTTACTGGGTAGACCACCAAACACTATCCTCCGCCCATCATCCGCTCTAGCTGTCACCAACAAGCCCTCACAGTCTACCACCACCCCGTATCTTTGGAGCCAATCTACTCCCAAAATAATGCCAAACCCAGTAAAGCCCAAAACAAAGCAATCACAAACAAACATGCATCCATGACTCGATAAGACCACATTACGACAAATCATGCTAAGGCTAGTCGAACCACCAATCGGGTTCGTCACTACTAAAGGTCTATCGACAATCTCGGGCTCCAATCCCAACCTATCTACCAGGTCACTAGATATGAAAGAACTGGAAGCTCCGGTATCAAACAAAACTCTAACAGGAACATCATAAACAGAAAGCATACCTTGAATGACGACATTCTTTCCCTTCTCCGCCGCTGTTGGGGCATTCGACGAAGAAGGAATAGCATTAAGAGCGTAGGCTTTCACCATTTGCTTTTCTTTAGGGGGCTGTGGACACTTGTCCTTGTGGTGTCCCATTTGGCCACAGTTGAAGCACTTCCTATCCGCTGGCTTGGCCCGACAATTACTAGCATAATGGCCCCTCTTTCCACAGCTGAAGCACTCCACATCTTGCTTATTCTTTTTCTTCTGGCCATCCTTAGCTTGGTTCTGCTTCCTCTTATTCTGGGAACCACCCTTGCCTCCACCACTTGCTTGTGGCTTTGGCTCATCTGCGGATGCAACCTCAGTCTTCGGCTTAGGGTAGAGACTTTCTGATCTTAATGTTTTCCCCACAATCGACTCAAACGTCTCATCGATGTGGTTAATAAGCTTTTCCCCTAAGTACTGATCCAAACCAGTTATGAATTTCTCATTCTTTTTCTCGGCAGTATCAATAAGAGATAATCCATACTTTGACAAAGTGTCGAATTCAGCAATGTACTCCGAGACAGCTCTGCCCTTCTGCTTGAGCTCCAAGAATTTCTTAAACAGCATTGACTTCTGAGCAGCTGGAATGAACTTCTCACTAAAGCGAGCCTTAAACTGCTCCCAAGTAATCTGATCTTCGGGAGTAGCTGCCTTTATAGCATTCCACCAATTCATTGCCCGCCCTTGCAGCTGACGGGACGCTAGCTTTCTCTTCATCGCATCCTCGATACCCAAATCCTCGAAGATACGTTCGCAACTATCCAACCAATCCTGAACATCTGTGGCCGACTCCGTGCCGTGGAATGGCTTCCCACCAAGGCTAGTATAATCCTTATTCAGCTTGGCGAAGTCAACTCTTGGCGCCTGCACTATTGGACCACCACCATTTCCACCATTGGGAGCTGCCCTCTGAACATCCCTAAGCATCTCTCTCATGAGGTCAGTAAACATCGTCCTCATGTCAGCAGCATTCCCATTATTGGCTCCCCTACCAGCACCTCTAGTATCTCGGCTCATCGTCAATCTGAAAAAGGAAACGATTAACGACTCCATAGTGGTGCTAGTGCAGTACGACTTCATCCTTATACTACTAATAGTATATATATATAGCTTTTAAAAACCAAAGTAATCACAAATACGCTCTCTCGTATACATATATTATCTCTCCCTGATAACTTCCCTCGGTTAACTACGCAACCTAGAGCTCTGATACCAAGTGTGACGGCCCGCCTCGCACCAGCCTGCATTTCCTCCAAGAGTGCGCTGTACACATGCCCGACTAGCACAAGACGGTCGTCAGAAGAAAGGAAAGAAGAGAATGAACTAATCAAAGAACCTGTAGAATGTCTCACAGCGCATGGGATAAAATATAATAATAACATACTTGACATAAAACAGGCGAGACAGTGCATAAGCTGATAACTAATAATCAATGTCAACATCAAAGCAGCGGAAATCCATATACAGCTTATTACAACTTTCCAAATTTACTGTCTCTAACCAAAAGAAGGCTAAAATAGAAGATACACCAACAATGCCTAAGCAGTGATCTTCAACAACACAGGGAGAATATTATGTATATAGTACGTGGAAGCCTCCTGCTCGTCTTCGGACCATCTACCCGTGCATCACCAGCTAACCTGTCTCTAGTCTGCTCGTGTGAGCACCCAGAGTAATAAGAAGAGACATAAAACTCTGGGTCAGACATAAAGCCTGGTATGAGCGATAAGCATCTAAACAGAGAAATAACAGGTATACTAAACCATACCTGAACCTGGACCTGCAACCAAAGAGTTAGTACCACGTACCGTACAGTACTCCAAGGTGCCATAATAAATAGTGTAAAAATACGGGGGTGGGGTGTGCATGTCACAATGATAGCAAACAAATCATCCATAGCAACCATCCTCACATCTCTCACTCAGTGCGTAAAGCGTACGACATCTACCACTTTGGAACACTAGACAAACTGAGGCAACGACGAATCCCGACTTGTAGAAACCCTGCTATGACCAAGCCAAACACTTGGAGTCATGACCAAGCATTTCAATGACCCACTTCATTGGTCGTAGCCCTTGGTTCTACCAATGCCATAATGGCCCTGAATCCGCCTCCGTACCTCCTACCATAGTGGTCCAAAGCTATAGGTGTCGATAACTCCTTAGCACGCGTCCCGCAGCAAAGCCCAACCATGAAGTGAACTCGTTGATTCCCATCTGAATCTTAAGCTCTAACTTCTCATTTGGACTTCCTTTGCATCTCGGGTTTGGTCGAATTGGAGTGGGCCTTCAGAAGAGTTGTCGCGCATTAACAGTCCTAGAATTCTGTTCGGTTCGGTAGTCATCACCATCATCGGTTCGGGTCGGTAGTCATCTTATTCATCGGTTCGGGTCGGTAGTCATCTTCTTCATCGGTTCGGGTCGGTACTCCACTTCGGGTCGGTTGTCTCTGTTTGAGTTCGGTGGTTGCTCCCTTCTGAGTTCTCATACCCGATCCTGTCCTCCTCCAATTGCCGATCCGCTCCGCCCCCTTAGCGTACTCCGATCCAATCCTCTCCAATCCGATCCACTCCCTAGTTTCGATCCGATCCGCTCCCTAGTTCCGATCCGATCCCCCTTGTCCACTCCAACTCTAAGCAATGACCTTCCTTCCTGCCAAACTTCTTCCAGTGGCAAGTCCTCATCCAGTTCGGATTCCCTTGGTCAGTTCCCTAGTCCGATCCGACCCCTTTCTCCGATCCGAACCGGTTCGGAACCTGCACACTTCTGCAACTTTCCAGCGAGCTTTCTACGCCATTCGACGACGTTTTCGAACAACTTAACTATTCTAATCAATCATGAAACATACCATAGAGTCATAGCAACATGTAATAGCAACCACAAACAGCAAACAACAATTTAAATGAATCAAAATGAATCAAAAGTGGCTAAAACCTCACATTTGCCTATAATCCCTCTTAATCATGTTTAAGCATACGATTAGCAAAATACATCGAAATTAACCCAAATTTCTAACAGAGCCTTAAAACATTATTTTAGAATTTTAAGAATTTTTCCAGAATTTATTTACGTATAAATTCGCTAATCTTCACTAATTACCCTTAATCACCGTAATTAGTGCAAAAACTATGCAAATCACTCACCTTGGCCACAAATGAAATTCTCAGAACTGAAACTCCTCTGATTTGGGGCGAATACTGATGTCTAACAGCGGCTCTAACCTTGCTTTGGTGCTTTTTCTCCTTAATTTGGTGTTGCTAAGCCTAATCTTCAATTAGAGAGTGATTTTGGGTGTTTTAGATGTAGGAAGCCATTACTAAGGTCTCAAGGAGGTTTGTGGCGGCTCAAAACTGAAATGAAAGTGATAACCTAACCCTAATCAGACCTCCTAAACCTCTAAACCCGAAATTCCCCTTGGGCCTAGCTGCTAATCACCCGGTTAAGCCCAATTAAGCTGTTTTTCACCATCTGAAACTTGTTTCAGCCATATCTCCCAAACGGTGAGCCCGTTTGGCTAATGTGACCACTCTACGGAAAGAGAAACCATCATCCGAAGCCAATGGAAGTGGTTTCAGGTCAAAACTCCTATCCAGTCAAAAGTTATGGCCAAAACAGTGCCAACTAGGGGTAAAATGGTCATTTAAAAATCGAGAAAAATCATGAACATGGGAAATGACCCCAATAGTCGTCTCCCAAAGTTACATGACCATACGACTTCGTATGTGACAGAAATAAATATTCTACGATCCTATGATGCGTAGAATGCGGGTCGTTACAATCTCCAACAGTTTGAGGTACGGATTTTCGATTTTACGCAACCAGAATTGTTGGAATCGAAGATTTCCGAACAGTTTTGAGAACAGACTTGCTCAACATATTGTATATGACGTAGTTGTATACATAATTAATGATAACAACCAAATAAATATTATTTCAAATGTGCTTGTTACTGTACTGTTCTATATATACATCACAGACAACAATATAATATTTATATTTAAATAGAATATGACTGTATAGACATCCAGATATTCATACAGTATTTTATTTAAATTAAATATTATATTTCAAACATTCAAACAGTACAACTATTTATAACTCCAATATTTATTCAATTCACATGAGATTGTAGTTGTAAATAAACTAAATACGATAGACAAGTTTGTTTGACAACAATAAAATAATATTTTATTTCAATCAAATTTGTTTATTACATATATCAGTACAATTCTCTCATAGCTTCTCACTACAGTTCATTCATCACTCAGTACATTTTCATATACACTATACTCAGTTTACAGACTCACTTATATACAGTTATCTTGAGTCTTCTGTCTTCACAGCCTTCAGTCAGTCCAATCTGCTTACGTATCACATGAAAAACACATACGCAGTAAACTGAAACAAAAATAAAATTAAATACAAGCAAATTTAAATTTATTTAAATTTTATTTGCCTCAGAATTACGGTGTGTTTCACATCATTTTTCTAGACTTGGTCTAATATGCAAGGAAAGGAGAATCTATATTGAATGGTTGCATGTACACACATGTATAAATATACACGTGTGCACTGCCTTGCCAATCAAAATACAATGAGCAATTGAGGAGTAGCCACATAGACCAACTCGACACAGTGTAACTCAAGCAATACAGACATGGTCGAGCTAGTGTAATCATGGACATACATGTACATGGTAAAATAAAGTGGTGCAACTACAAGGTGCGACAACAGCTAGCATGTATGGACAAGCCATTGTGAAAGCATGGTACAACATATATACACAACAGCAAAAATAGTGACAACATGGACAAGTGAACATGGGACAATCTCATAGCAAGTGATCGAGCACAAGGCTGAGCCAACATATTTGGATGATTTTCAAAAATGGTGTGGCCATGTCTCAGTGATTCAAGATGGTAATGCAGTCTCAAATATCAAGTAAGGCAATAGTTATAAACACGAGCAAGTTCAAGGTAAAGAACAGGTTGACAATGCAAGTGTAAAAAGACAAATAGCACGATGAAATGGAGCAGCAGTGCAAGCACCAGGTTAATGGAGCAAGAAATGTACAAAAGTAGCCAAACAATGTTGGAAAAAAGCAGCATACAAGTAAAACAGTGCACAAATCATGGTGCAGCTATATCAAATAAAGTGAGTAAAAATGGTCATGCACTTTTAGTTTACAACAAAACTTGTTTGCAAAGATAGATCAAAGCACAATGGACGTACAACATATTTTTAAAATGTAAAAAACAGGCAACACAAGTTCAAAGTATACAACATACAGGCTCCAGGTTCAAACATACAAAAAAATGCTATGTAACAAGTGCCAAGTGGGACAAATACATGGGTACACAAAACAGTTGCCAAAGTTTAAAGGTGATGCAACAATAAAAGGGGAGTGATCAAGTAAAGCATTTGTTCTTAAGCAAGGCAACGTCAAGAAAAGTATCTGCTCTTAAGCAGCACAGTGCAGCAGTTTTTTTTCTTTTCAAAACTACGGTAGTAGTAAGATGGAAAAAATATGGCAGATCAAGTATAATGTCTGTTCAAATAAACCATGAAAAATGAAGATATAGCAACTGTTAAATTTTTTGGACAACAGACTACTCGAACAACAACAGACCAACAAGAATGCAACCGATCATCTCATAGAAACAAGTGAAACAAGTACAGTATTTGTTCTCATCTCAAGGATACAAGTGCAACCAGTCATCTCAAGGATAGTATATGTTCTTATCAATTCAAAGAATGATAACTGGCAAGTTCAAGTACAAAAGAAATCATGCCAAACTGATCAAGTATTATATCCATTCTTATCAGTTCAAAATCAAGGAAAATATATTCCAGAAAAACTTGTTTAAGGTTGAAATCGATCAAGACCAATTCAAAGTTCAAAAGCCATACGTAAAGTTCAAAAGTTCCAGAATATTTGATTCCAGAAAAATATATACGACAATTATTTTAAGGACTAATTCAAAGAAACAAAGTCACACGCAAGTATCAAGTAAAGGTTGAAGTTTTCAAATCCAAAGATTTCAAAAAGCTCCAAAATTCATAGCCAAAAATCGCGCACAAAATCAGCCAAGTCGTACGACGAAATCAGATAATTTTTAGGATTTATAATCCTATATAAACACCCTTTCATCATCGGCTATCACTATCAAAAACCAAAATTCACAATTTCAAAGAGCAGAAATCAAATTCAGAAATACTCACATAGTTTTCGATCGAGAACAACCAAATCGTTGACGAGCAATAACAGAGGCACATAAAGCTTCATAGAACCACTTCTTCCATCAACCAATATCCAGTAAATCGTTTTGGGAAAGCAAAGAAAAACCCTAGTTAGATGCTGCTGCCATTTTCAAGAAAAAAATAAAAGTGATCGGGTGATTAAACAAAAGGGTGGAACCAATTCAAAAGAGGCTGGCTAAGCAACTAAGTGAAAAAGTAGATAACCCTCTATATTTAAATCCCAGGGTTTTTCTATTTTTTATTTATATTTGTTTTGTTTAATTTGTGTTGTATAAATAAACAAACAGTTTCTAGATCTGTAAAATCTAGGGAAGACGAATTATGGGATTTGTAATTCGGGGAAATCTGGTCTCGGGGAAAGAAACCAGTGCAGAGTTTTGAGCGTAGGGTTAAGAACAGTTGGGAACGAGTGTCCCGAGTTTATAGGTGATTGTAAGCGTAGAGATTGTTTTAACTCCTAGTAGAAAACTTGGGGAATGCAGCAGTAGGCAGGGTTTTGCCAAGCTGGGTATATCTGTGTGTTATTTATTTTTTGCATTTATTCCAATTATTGTCTGTGTTGTTATTATTTAATTACTCAGCAAAAATCTACGATAAACCCTATTCCCCCCTTCTAGGGTTAATTTAGATCCTACAAGTGGTATCAAAGTAGGTATTTTTTGTTGTATTTTAACTCTAGAATCATGAATCTGTCTAATAACGCTTTTTCTGAGGGTCAGTCCATAGTTAGGCCACCAATGTTTAATGGAACTGATTATGCTTATTGGAAAGCTAGGATGAAAACTTTACTTGAGTTCAGTCAATTATGATGTGTGCGATATTATTGAAACGGGTTATAGATCTCCTACTGTTATTGTTAATGGTATTGAAGTTCCAAAATCAAAAGATAGGTGGGTTGCTAATGATAAAAAATTATTTTCATCTAATGCCAAAGTGATGAATGCTTTAATCTGTGCTCTTAGTAAAACAGAATTTAATCGAATTTCTCATTGTGAAACTGCACAAGAAATATGGCATACGTTAGAGGTCACACATGAGGGTACATCTCAAGTTAAGGAATCTCGTCTCACTCTACTCAGCAACGAATATGAAAATTTCTCTATGCAAAAGGATGAAGATATAAAAGAGATGTATGGACGTTTCTCATCACTAGTCTACAATGCAAAAGATCTTGGCCAAACTTATACCGAAGTAGAATTGATCATAAAAATATTGAGAGTGCTACCGATGAATTTTGAAGCTAAGGTGACGGCAGTACAAGAATCAAAAGATATAAATAAAATAAGCATGGAGGAGTTGATTGGAAATCTCATCACTTACGAGATGGAGTTAAAAGCAAGAAAAGAACGAAAGAATTCTGAACCAAAGAAAAAGACGATCGCTCTAAATAATATAGTTGAAAGTGATGATGAAGATCCCGCTAAAGAGCTAGCCATGGTTTTGAGAAAGTGGGCCAAAGGAACTTTACAAGCCAAAAAAGAAGAATTCAAAAACTAGAAAATCCCAAAACTCAGAAAGTTCAGACGATGAAGTGTTTTGTTACAATTGCAAGAAATTCGGACATATCAAACCAAATTGCCCACAGCTTAAAAATGAAAAGAAGAAGAAGTTCAGAAGAAAGAAGAAGAATTTTACTGCTACATGGGATAACGAGGAAGGAGAAGAAGTTTCTGAAAGTGATGAAGAGGAAGCTAATTTGTGACTTATGTCTCAATCTGATTCGGAAAGTAGTGAAGAGGATTCAAGCGAGGTATCAAATTTTACTTATAAAGATTTAATTTTAATGTGTCATGATCTCACAAAAACCATTGATTCTCTTGAACTAAAAGTTAAGAAATTAAATCTGATTGGTCAAAATTAGTTCAAAAAAATAATGGTTTAGAAAGAAAACTTGAAAAAGTTAAGAATTCACCATTTTCAGAATGTGAAAAATGTCAATTCTTGAGTAATGATCCTTTAAAATTCAAAACTGATTTTGAGTTACTTAAAAGTGAAAACGTGAATTTGAAGAACGAAAATCGTGATTTTGAAAAGGAAATTGAAAAGCTAAGAGAATCTGAAAAACTTGATTTTGAAAAGCGAAAATAATTTGAAATTGAAATTTCTAAGTCCAATGCTAAAATCAAAACACTTGAAAACGAAAATTTGGTTTTGAAACAAACTAATGCTGAAAAGAGGAAAATTGCTATTAATCGTTGTTCAAATTTAATGAAAGAAAATAGCGATCTTAAGTTTAAAATTCAATGACTTAAGTCGACTTTGACTAAATTTTCTAAAGGAGAGAAATCGTTGAATATGTTGTTAAAAAATCAATTTTTTGTTCAGAATAAAAAGGGACTTAGTTCTGGATTTGATCAAGTTGAAAAACAAAATCCTAATGATTTTAAAAATCCTTTAAATGGCTTTGAAAACGATCAAATTGAAATTTTGAAATCTAATAATTTCAAAGGGTTTTTAAATCATAAAGAAATTAATAACTCGTTTAAAAACATTTCATTTAAACATTTTTGGATTCCAAAAAATAACAAAATGATTTTGAATAAGTCTAAACGAACTTGGGTTCCAAAGGGAACTACTGTGGATAGTAATGGATTGTTATATAACGGGTTTGGGTACCAAAACGTGTAAACAAAGATAAGAGTGGTAAAACAACTTTTGTTAGACCACTCGATCCTATAAATATTTAGGTACCAAGGGAGGCTAACGAACGACTGTGCTTAAGAGAGATAAAATTCAAATTGATTCATATTATCGAATTTTTTGGAGTTCCTTAATCATAGATTCAGAGTTGGATATTCATTGGATCACATCGATTATGGTAAGTCAGGTATGATCTCTAAACTCGTATTTTTTATTTTATTTTTTTAGTTTATTTCCCTTTTTAGTTTTTAATTCTTTTATTTATGTTGATTTTTGGTTGATAAGGCTGCAATTTTTTTTAGCATATCTTAAACACGGTAAATTGGAATTTTAAAATTTATGATGTTCTTGTATGCAAATGAAATTTCATATATTTTTAGCTGTTTTGAGTTTCTTCTTATTCACTTTCGAAAACATTGAAAAATCGAACTCAATACAGTAGACTACTTGAAAGCCATGATTGACTGGTTGTGAAATTTTCATTTTTTTTTACTTGGCCTGATTTTGAAGTCATTATTGATTGTTGAATTTCTTGGATTATAAAATT
Source organism: Allium sativum (assembly GCA_030737875.1). Lineage (NCBI taxonomy): Eukaryota > Viridiplantae > Streptophyta > Magnoliopsida > Asparagales > Amaryllidaceae > Allium > Allium sativum. The sequence continues at coordinate 178,306,630 of CM060912.1, forward strand.
TTGATTTTTTTTAAATGATTTCAAATAATTATCTTAAGATATGATCGCTGACTATTTCTTGTGCTTGTTTAAAAATTCTCTGAAAAAATACACGTGTGATTCTTGTTGTGCTGCTCTGATAAGGAAATTCATTTGATTCGTTTGAATATCTTGGTGACTGGACGATGAGTTGAAAAATTAGTGATTAAATATCTTTAAATTCCATAGACAATTTGAATTAAATATATAACCGTGTTTAAAATTGTCTAGGAGCAATCAGTATTAGAAATATTAGATAATTTTATATTTTATTGATTGATTTTTGAAACTGATTTTCAAACTTGCATTGATATTTTCAAAAACTCCTCTTGAAATTAATATTTTCAATTTTAAAATTATTTTTGATTATTTATTCAAAAATTGAAATTATTGATTGAATTGAACGGTTTTGTGACTCATCAAAATTATTAATTATTTATGAATTTGTGATGAGTTGTGACTATGGTATAATTCATAACTAGAGGAGATGTTATTTTAAATCTCATGATGATTGGACAAATTTTATAATACCTTTGAATTAGATCTTATTTCACGACCATCTTCTGTATCTACCATATTTCTGTCATTCATCATGGTTTTATTTAATTTGGGGAGTTCTAATTATTCTTGTAATTAAAAATAAAATAAAAATAAATAAATAATTTATCCTTGGCATTTACTCCCATTTAAATGTCCTCACGGTTATGCGTGGGTGAATTACCTTAATCTTTATGTGCTTCCAGTCTCACTTAAAAGACCTTTTGGGTTGTGCATGGATGGAACTCAATAGAGAGGATAAAGTTAAGTTACTACTAACCCCATTTAAAAGACCTTTGGGCTATGCGTGGTTAGCAAGTGCTTAACACATTTTGAGCATATTTAAAATCTTCAAATTTCATTCAATTTTTATTAAACTCTCCTTATTATATAAAACTCATCATAAATCCATTCATTTTGAAAGTGATATTTGCTTCTGATTTAAAGATTATTATGATTTAAAATTATTACGATATATATTCTCTTAATATGAATTTATATTTATAGTCTGTATTCATCACTGTTTCGATTTCTATTATCCTTTTGATGATAACAAAAGGGGGAGAATGGTCAAGATTTTGAATGATGAGTATTTAATTCAAGAATTTTTAAGATTGGAAATTAAATATCTAGAGGGAGCATGGTCAATTGGATTTCATCATTCATATTTTCCCCATATATAGGGGGAATTCAGTTGTAGGGGAGAAATAAATAGGGGGAGTTCAGTATTCACTGTCAAACACATTTATTGTGCTCAAAATCTTTTATTTGTTTGTCATCATAAAAAGGGGGAGATTGTTGTATATGACGTAGTTGTATACACAATTATATGATTTTTGTTTGATGATAATAACCAAATAAATATTATTTTAAATGTGTTTGTTATTGTACTGTTCTATATATACATAACAGACAGGAATATAATATTTATATTTAAATAGAATACGACTGTACAGACATTCATATATTCATGTAGTATTTTATTTAAATTAAATATTATATTTCAAACATTCAAACAGTACAACTATTTATAACTCCAATATTTATTCAATTCACATGAGATTGTACTTGTAAATAAACTGAATACGATATACAAGTTTGTTTGACAAAGTTAAAATAATATGTATTTCAATCAAATTTGTTTATTACATATATTAGTACAATTCTCTCACAGCTCCTCACTACAGTTCATTCATCACTCAGTACATTTTCATATACACTACACTTATTTTACAGACTCACTCATATACAGATATTCATATATATATTTTTTCTGTTATCTTCAGCCTTCTATCTTCATAGCTTTCAGTCAGTCCAATCTGCTTATTTGTCACATGAAAAAAAAAACATGGAGGAAACTGGAACAAAAATTAAATTAAATACATGCGAATTTAAATTTTATTTTTCTCAGAATTACGGTGTGTTTCTCATCATTTTTCTATACTTGGTCTAATATGCAGGGACAGGAAAATCTATACTGAATGGCTGCATGTACACACGTGTAAAAATATACACGTGTGCACTGCCTCGCCAATCAAAATACAGCGAGCAACTGAGGAGCAGCCACATGGATCAACTCGATTCAGTGTAACTCAAGCAATACAGACATGGTCGAGCTAGTGTAATCGTGGACATACATGTACTTGGTCAAATAAAATGGTGCAACTACAAGGTGCGACAACAACAAGCATGTATGGAAAAGCCAATGTGAAAGCATGGCACAACATATATACACAGCAGCAAAAATAGTTACAGCATGGACAAGTGAATATGGGACAATCTCATAGCAAGTGATCAAGCACAAGGCCGAGCCAACATATTTCGATGATTTTCAAAAATGGTGTGGACATGTCTCAATGATTCCAGATGGTAATGCAGTCTCAAATATCAAGTAATGCAACAGTTGTAAACATGAACAAGTTCAAGTAAAAGAACAGGTTGACAATGCAAGTGTACAAAGACAAATGGCATGACGAAATGGAGCAGCAGTGCAGGCACCAGGTTAGTGGAGCAAGAAATGTACAAAAGTGGCCAAACAATATTGGCTAAAAGCAGCATACAAGTAAAACAGTGCACAAATCATGGTGCAGCTATATCAAATAAAGTGAGTAAAAATGGTCGTGCACTTTTAGTTTACAACAAAACTTGTTTGCCAAGATAGCTCAAAGCACAGTGGACGTACAACATATTTTTAAAATGTTAAAAACAGGCAACACAAGTTCAAGTATACAACATACAAGCTCCAGGTTCAAACATACAAAACAATGTTATGTAACAAGTGTCAAGCGGGACAAATACATGGGTACACAAGACAGTTGCCAAAGTATACAAGGTGATGGAACAATAAAAGGGGAGTGATCAAGTAAAGCATTTGTTCTTAAGCAAGGCAGCGTCAAAAAAAGTATCTGCTCTTAAGCAGCATAGTGCAGCAGTTTTTCTTTTTCTTTTCAAAACTACGGTAATAGTAAGATGGAAAAAATATGGCAGATCAAGTATAATGTCTGTTCAAATAAACCATGACAAATGAAGATATAACAACTGTTAAATTGTTTGGACAACAGACTACTCGAGCAACAACAAACCAACAAGAATTCAACTGATCATCTCAAGGATACAAGTGAAACAAGTACAGTATTTGTTCTCATCTCAAGGATACAAGTGCAACCGATAATCTCAAGGATAGTATATGTTCTTATCAATTCAAAGAATGATAACTGGCAATTTCAAGTATAAAAGAAATCATGCCAAACAGATCAAGTATTATATACGTTCTTATTAGTTCAAAATCAGGGAAAATATATTCTAGAAAAACTTGTTCAAGGTTGAAATCGATCAAGACCAATTCAAAGTTCAAAAGCCACACGCAAAGTTCAAAAGTTCCAGAATATTTGATTCCAGAAGAATATATACGCCAATTATTTTAAGGACCAATTCAAAGCAACAAAGTCACATGCAAGTATCAAATAAAGGTTGAAGTTTTCAAATCCAAAGATTTCAAAAAGCCCCAAAATTCATAGCCAAAAATCACGCACAAAATCAGCCAGGTCATACGACGAAATCAGAGAATTTTTTAGGATTTATAATCCTATATAAACACCCTTTGAACATCAGCTATCGCTATTGAAACCCAAATTAACAATTTCAAAGAGCAGAAATCAAATTCAGAAATACTCACATAGTTTTCGATCGAGAACAACCAAATCGTTGACGAACAATAACAAAGACACATAAAGCTTCAGAGAACCACTTTTTCCGTCAACCAACATCCAGGAAATCGATTTGGGAAAGCAGAGAAAAACCCTAGTTAGAAGCCACCGGCATTTTCAAGCAAGAAAAGAAAGTGATCGTGTGATTAAACAAAAGGGTGGAACCAATTCAAAAGAGGCCGGCTAAGCAACTAAGTGAAAAAGGGGATAACCCTCTATATTTAAATCCTAGGGTTTTTTTTAATTTATATTTGTTTTAATTTGTGTTGTAAAAAATATGAACAGTTTCTAAATCTGTAAAATCCTGGGAAGACGAATTACGGGATTTGTTATTCGGGAAAATCTGGTTTCGGGGATAGAAACTAGTGCAGAGTTTCAAGCATAGGGTTAAGAACAGTTAGGAGCGAGTGTCGCGAGATTACAGAGGATTGTAAGCGTAAAGATTGTTTTAACTCCTAGTAGAAACCTCAGGGAATGTAGCAGTAGGTAGGGTTTTGCCGAAGCTGGGTATATCTGTGTGTTATTTATTTTCCGCATTTATTCCGATTATTGTCTGTGTTGTTATTATTTAATTACTCATAAAATTTTTGTGATAAACCCTATTCACCCCCATTATATGGTTAATGTAGATCCTATACAACAAACATCTGAAAAAATTAAAACTAAAAATGGATCTGGACAACATGATAGTTTCTCACCACATGCCTGCATATATTAGAATATTAACTTGGGGAAGGACTGCATATAATTAAAACTAAAAGTGAGCCGCATGCATGTATATATTAGCAAAACTGGTTGCGTGCCTGCGTTGTTGGGAATGATTCTTTATATTTGTTGAAATTAACGAGGCATTTGTTGAACAAACGCCAGAAAACAAGCGCTTGTTCAACAAATGCTTTATATTAGGCGTTTGTTGAACAACCGCCTGATTTCAGGCGTTTGTTCAATAAGCGCTTGAAGAGTTTACAGATTCCGAAACCACCATGGGGTGTTTGTACGCTCTATTGCCAAGCTTTTTGGGTGTAGACTTCAGATTTTTCTGAAATCGGTGTCTTTGTTGGAGTTTCTCTTAGCACCAACATTTGACGCAAGTGTGCTTTAAGGTACTGAAGTCCATTATCATGTTTCCACTGTTCTCATTTTTATTTGTTAAATGTCACTTCAAGCCTCACTTTTTCTGTTTCCATTTAAGTAAAAATATAAATATTAAATATATTTCCACACATCAAATCCCTTTTTTCTAGATGGCCATTTTTATATTAGACGGTCTACTTTTTCATTACAACAAGTAATAAATACATATAAGATCTATGAGTTAGGCTGGTTACTTAACTACTAAATGAAAAAAAAAGTAGACTGGTTTATGGTATAGGAGTTAGACAAACATGCCTAAACTAGTAATACATCACCACGTAGGGTGAAAATATTACACCCACACAGGATGACAAAATAATATGTACACATTATACTACCAAGTAGCATTAAGCTCCCACTTAAAAGAATCCACTACACAGGTGGTAACAAGCCCTTATCTCAGCAACAAGCAACAACCCAAAAAATCAAAGAAAACATAACAACAAACTATCAAAACACAGCCAACCAGCAAAGCCAACTTTGCCAAGCAGGCACGGAAAAATCCATTGCAAAACAACAGCACAAACAACTCAGTATCAACCAAAATACTGCCCAAGACAATACACTCACGTCACAGAAACACTCACCCAAATTCAAATAAAAATAAGCAACAAACCAACAGCCAAAAAAGCACAACATCCCAAACTCCAACATAGATGACACATTGGAATAGTGAAAAACAGTCTATACACTAGCATGTCAAACAAGTTCGATCTACAGCCAATAACCATGCTCAAGCATGAGAGGAATCAACCTGCCTTTCGATAAGAAACTGAGCAACACTGAGCAGCAAGTACAGAGATGGAGAAAGGAACCTGAATGGATGGTGAAGTCACGATATGATGTTAGTTACCGTTGTAGGACAAACAAGTGAAATCGCCGTGAGAAACTCAGATGAGCAGCAAAGGGTGGACAAGCGGAGCAGCGATTAGGGTTAGCCAAGGGAGAAATAGACTAAGCAAGGAGGAAGGCTTGGTAATTGCAAAGGTAGGATGTAGACTAAAGTCGAAATAACAGATCGAAATTTGGAAAGAGAAAACTAAAAGAGGGAAAGAGGAGAAATAACAGATCGAATTTTTGAATTGGACCTGTTGCTATGCCTGTTACAGTGTTACTTGGCAACCTATTTTGAGTAGTTAAATTTCAGTTTCATATTTCATAATTTATTGCTTATTTAACGTTAAAACAATGTTTTTTCCCTCAAAATGAATAGCATGATGACAACAAATCTAATTTTTGAAGAAGCATCTGATCCTGTTGGGTTCTACTGTTATATATGTTGCAACAATGAGGTTATGTGTTGTGAGTTGCCTGAAGCTAATGTTATATGAATTTTGAGTTCATGTTACTTACGCTTTAGATGTTCTTGTGCATTTGATGCTGGAAGTTTGGTGTTTTGTCATAGTTGTGGGGAAGCTTTTGTTAAGTTTATTTGAGGGGAACTTTTATTTTGCATGGAGATTGTATGTGGAAGCAATTACATGATATTTGTTACGTTGTATGTGGAAGTGCAGTAGTTGATAAGTTCATTCGGCATGGAGATTATGTCATAGTTGCTGGGAACTTTTATTATGTGGATGCTAATTTGGTATTACTGTAGTGATTGCATTGTGAGAGTCAAGTTGTTGCTGTAAGTTGTTGATAAGTTTTGTAAGTGACACTGCTGTAAATATTTTTAAATTTCTACTAAAAGCACATACGCGGTTTTTGATGGTTCGACTGGTCGGACCTTTGAAACCTTGAGCCTTGAGTGCCTGCGGTTTGATTCAAGGTCCGATTATGAAAACATTGGACTTACCCAAGTCACCACTGAAGATTAGGAAGCTCCGCTTATGTTTTCGACCCTTCCTTTTATATTATTATAAATAAAATATATAATTGTAAACCCTTTTATTATGTATGTAAATGTTAAACATCAAATCACACTATTTTATTTTATAAAATATAATTTTATAAACCTTAAAATCTTGTTATATTATCATACATGCATTTAAATATATTTTTAAAATACATACCTATACTTATAACAAAAATAAAAACCTGGTTTTTTTTCTTTTTAAATTATATGATTTAAAAGGGCTATAAATCCATAAACGCATCATTGACAATAAATTTCTGTTATAAATTAAATTTGAAACGAATTTTAAATGATAAAACACCAAACAAAATATTTAAAATGAATCAAATATTTACCACTAAATCGATAAAATTCCATATTGTTATATTCTTTCCCTTAAAAATAATTTCTCCGCCGAAATTTCTTTCTCATCCAACCCAGAAACAAAACTCCATAGTTATTTAACAATTTTATAAGTCTGTATGATGAATACAGATCATCTATACATAATATTTTATTCAATCATTACTCATGTACATCACGTCCTTTTCGAACTAGTATCGCTTACTCAACCTCTCTAACACGGATTCCGATTAGGCTTCTTTATCAGGAACCTCTATTCCCATGCATATCTAAATAATATGATAGAGAATTACAATTTCACACAAATATCTCTCACTAAGTGTGTATCGTCTAGAATCGAGTTACCTATTTAGATCAGTGTGAAAAAACATCTCAAAGCCATATACTCGAATCTTAAATCAAAACCGAATTGCGAACAAAATATCTAAGTGCAAGTTGCATATTTATCCCTATCGATTCTTAATATACCAGTTTTAATTTACTATCCATGCAAATTCAATAAGTTATTAAAACTTAATTCCACATAATTCACCAAAGTTAAATTCAGCTAACTTGGAAATTTTGCTACTTAAAATAATTAAAATTTCCATTACATTTCTCAAGTGAAACTACTAATCAATTCATCACTCGAGATGCAAAACTAACCTATCTTAATGCATAAGCTGTATGAGTCCATATAATTCTTAACCAAAAATATAAGAATTCAAAAACTCGAATTTTACTTTAAAACAATTTAATCGTATATAATTATAACTTAAGTACTAAATAAGGATTCATTTTCCAAGATAACGCGAAATAAAATACATTTCCGGTACCAATTGCCTCTCATAGACTCAAAAATGAACACCTATGATGCTATGGCCACCAACGAAGTTATTTTCCAGCAACCAAAGTGGTTTAGTGCTTTTCATTTCACAAAAAAAAATTTTACACCATTTTTGTTTAAAAATATTATCGAATGATACTATTATTATTTCCTCTAAGCTTCGAAAATAAATTTTCAAAATGATAGGATTAAATTCTTAGTTTTAAATTCATTCCTAATTGTTACTACAGTTTAAAATTTATTCCCACTAAATTATATTCCAATGCAACATTAATATCGAACGCCTAATTGTGAAACTATAAAACTAAATTCACAAGAAGTTCGTTTTAATGATTACTAAAATCTATTATCTACCCAACCCATGTGGAAAAGAGAAAATCTACTTGCAAACTTGCAGAGCAAAGTTAATCAACCAACCTATGATAATAATTGAATACTGTGACAACTCGAGAAATCCTACCCTTGGATCGACCATAAGCCACACAATTCCGATCCAAAAGGAAAAAATTCTCGAACCATTATGGGTTACAACGCATCAAAACAAAAACGCAAAAGACTTTTTCATTAATACCATATCGATATTACATCAGAGTACAAGAATATCAGAGTACATCGCAAATATCATAGAATAATATATTACTATACACAGCAGAAATATAATTACATTCAACGGAAGACTATCAAATGCTCTAGACATAGTTCTTGCTTCAATCCAGAATCCTACTCTAGAAAATATTTCCAAATACCAAATCTACTAGCTGCCCGTGTGGAAAATATGGGCACTCAGAGTTTAGGTGGGAAATAATAAACTCTGAGTTAGCCATATGACTGGTATGAGAACAAAAACAGTTATTGTATGTTGCTTTATATGTTGTTTCAGTTGCTTATATGGGTGTTTTGATCTTGTTTGGTTGCTTTATATGTTGTTTTTGTTGTTTGGTATGTTAAGCATTACCCAGGAATGTTAAAATGGATGTAAACATCATCTAATAATGAAATAGGTCGATAGAAATTGCTGTGGAGATGTTATAGGTTTTGGTTCGATTGGAGTCGGTTCAATTAGAGTTGGTTCGATCAAGTCGAGCCAGATTAATATTATCGAATTTGTACAAAACTTTTTAAAGATGGTAAGGAAGGTCCCAAGAGGATCTAGGTAAAATTTCAAGTCGTTTCAAGTTATGGAGACTAAGTAATGGTGCTTGCAAGCTCGGTTCGACTAAAGGAAATGGTCCCGGTTCGGCTAGAAACAAAGTGGAAGCAAGTAGATGAAGCCTAAGGGGAGAACCTCTGGGTCGGTGGTCCGACCGGCTTAGACCCGACTAAGTGTCCAACCTCTGGATCGGGTAAATGCAGATTGACTTTGTCGATTTTGAGTAGTGATGCCCGAATAGACTTAGTCAATCCGGAGGAGGACGTGGGGTGGGAGATTCTAGATATAGATGCATGTGTGGAGCTTCTTCATATTGACAATTGAGCTCTTTCGAAGACAAACTCCAATACCACGAACTAAATCTGAGGCGTGATGAAAATATTAAGGAGGGCTACCACGCAGTTTCCAATGGGGAGCTATATGGGTAACTTCCGAGATGGAGTTCATGCGGACATGTGTGCAAAGAAGCAATCAGCGAGACTTCAATATATTATGGAAGGAGTGACAGGAGGATGGATCAGACCTCATGCTGATTTGATAACGGAAGTAATGGATATTGTATGCTTGAAGCACTGGGTGAGAGAAAGTGGGGATATTTTCTATGTTTAGGTGGTTGCCATAACGACACACACACTTTCACTTACATTTGGTATTGTGATTACCATAAGGCAGAGTATATGATTATATGTGCTAACTCTTTGGATGCAAGACCAGGTCAGGTATGATCCTTCATACCTATTGTATTACCATATTTAGTGATTAAGTTTATTATTGCTCACACCAGACTTTGTTTGACTTGGAGTTTTATGCATTGCTTCTTATTACTCTAGATGTTATTAAGTGAGCAGACTGAAGACAAGTTGGTGTGCTCGAGTAGCTGACCGACGATGAGCATGAGGCTTCCATGTATTATATATACTCTTATCTCTATTTACTTCCGTTGCTCACTACTTTGGGCTTTAGTAGTGTTTTTTTAGAGGCACTATTTTGGGGATATATCTATGTATGACTCATTGAATATTATGATGTATTGTGAATCTGGTACTCTCATGTTTATGATATAGTTTTCAGCTTATACATTGTCTCGCCTGTTTTATATCATGTGTTATGTTATTATTATATTTTCTCCGTGCGTTGTGAGATACACAACAAGTTTTATGGTTTTCTTACTTCAACCTTGAAAACCGCCTTTTATTAGTCAAGCACCACCACAATGCAACTTGTTGGGTGTCGTCTGGTATATGGCGGTTGTCACATGTTATTATTGTATTTTATTCTTGGACAAAATATTAAATCTGAACTGGTATCAACAAATAGTAGTTTAATGTGTTCTGGTGTATTTATGAAATACCAGAGAACTATATATAGAAATACCAAACTCCATATGAATGAGTATTTAATCTCAAAACTCATAAGTGAAAAGGAATATAATACATCAATGATAAATTTGAGTTAAGAATCTTCAACTTGAAAATATTCCAAATTAGACACTATGGCTGACTTAATAGAAATTCTAAGTATATCGCCTTGAAAAGCAGTGCAATGAAAAATGTATATGAATATAAATGCACAAATTAATAACAAAGCCAAGGGAAATTCCAAATGTTGATAATCTCACGGTATTATTATATTAGAGGAAGATCACTATATAGTTCATAACAAACCTTATAGCTCACTAGAAGTCAAGAGGCATATTCTGAATCGTTCCAAGTGATAAAGGAATTTATCATCATTGAAGAGAGTTCATAGTAAATAATTAAAATATAATAGCATTCTTGTTTATTGAGGAAATGACTTGATCAATATACAAGTAACCAATTAGAGAGGTTGGAATTACATTCCATAATTGATACCAAGTGCAAGTTGGAGATTACTAGAGTTAGTGGTTTTCGCGAGGGGAACTTATATAATTTGTTATAAATATCTAACTTATGACTAATCTTGTTCAAAATAAAAGGCATTTTACCTGTATAATACACTCTATAGAATGTATTATGTTAATTACTCAATTTAATTGAAGTATATACAATGGAAAATCCATATATGGTATGTCTTCTAATTGCAAACGTTATAACCATAAGCAATTTATCATAATGGATATAAATTTACCATTTTAAATGTTTCGAGTCAAGATGCATTGAAAATGGATATTAAAGTACCCTTTGAGATCAGAGTACTTAATGATCTTAAAATGCTAGCTGGTGTATTACTCAGACTGCTAATGGGTACACATACTAATAGTTATTGGTTAATATAAATAAGGTCAAATAGAAAGTATCGTTGTGATTGATATACACAGTTCCATCAGCTTTAGAATACCCGGATCTTCAATATGAACACTTCTCTTTAATTATAGCCAAAGCATGTCATGGTGTTTTGTTGAGTGACTATAATTAGGTTGAGTGGAAGTATTGGAAATGAAGCACTATTCAAGAGAGGATTCACCTGCTCAGTTATATAAGATCGGTATCACGGTTAACTCAAGGTCAAAGTCTCTGAAAAGAGAATTTTGGCTAATAATAATTGTTATTATTGAACCAAAAACTTTGTATTTCAGACTATAATTTGAATATGGACGATAACAAAATTTGATCATTACCAAATTCCATGAAAGTAAAGTGATATAGTTTTGACGAAGAGGATCGTCATTTATAAATTTCATGACTTGGCAATGCTTAATAAAATAAGATCGAATTTTATTGAAACTAACCATTGTATTAGTTGATGTAAAATACAAATGGTAACAAGATATTATCTCCTTTCGGAAGTCCTTTATTTATTCTTCTAAGACGTGTAAAATAGCAGATAACGTGCCTTCCCGTGAAAAGTACAATATCCTTGGCCTTCGGACAGAAAGTGTCCCCAATGTCGTAGTGGTTGTTCCCAACCCTCCTCCAGTTCCCTTAACTGGTTTGAACGTTGTCGATAAGCTTGTTTTTAAATGGAATGATAATGATAATTCCTAGGTGCCTTTGAGTTCAATGATGCAGTATGATATAGATTTCTACTTCTATAATTGTTTGGATGTTGGAGAGAATCAAAAATTGTACTACCGACCTGTTGGAAATGTGAGATGTGGGATGAAGGAGAGATTAGTGAGGATAATGACTTGCTCTTGCTTGATGATACCCGTGATAGAAAGTATATTCTTTCTGTGGACTCGACAGACTACATTGCAAGCCTCGCTCGCATGTTTGTCTCCTTTGTTGAGTATATGACGTCTTCTACAGTTCCACCCAACGCTTGTTCCCCAGATAAGGTAAAAATGTAGGACTCATTTTTTAGTAGTTAAAGCACAGTGCTTCACTCTTATGATTTGTACAGTGTTCCAGCACTTCTAACTAGTTATACTTGCCTAGCGCTTGTGCAGAACTCTCATTTTCTTTCTTTTCCATTCTTATAAAGTAAAAAATGAAAATAAATTACTTATTATCTTTAAATTGTTAAAACATGATTATGTAAGTATTAAGATCATATTAAATAAGCATAAATAATCTTTTAAAACTTTTTAATGGGGTCATCTACCTTACCTTATCCTCTTTTTAAAATTCCTGCCTACCCGGCCGCCCAATGCCACCCTACAAATTGTCCAGTATATTAACAACTATTACCACCATCTGCACCAAACTGTTAGGTGTGCCCTATTGTCCTATCTTATCATCCAAAGTCACTATTTCGGTTCATTTACCAACGTTCATAGCCACTATAATCCAAAAACTAACAACTACCGCTACTCCAAACTCGTCGCTTCCTTGACATTGCTTCTAACAAAAGTTTGAAGAAGCCATGGATTTCACTTTTCAGTATGAAGCCGCACAATGCTGGAGTTTACAAACCAATCGCTTCCTTTTCCTTAAGCTTTGAGGAAGGAAGGCCCGACACACTAGAAACACAGTAATACGTTTGTTTCTTGACAAATCATTACTATATTATGCTAAAGCTAATCATCTAAATCGAATTTGGAAGCTAGAGAGTAAACTCCCAATTAAAAGTGAAAACTCCAATTTCTACTTCGAATTTGATTTAGATGACGATCGTAAAGTTCTTCAAAGCGGCCATATTTTTATTCACGGTAAAATATTTATCCTTGCAAATTGGATTTCATCCTTTGGTAACATGCATTCTCAAATTAAAATGGTTCCTATTTGCGTGCGCTTCCATAAATTCGACTTATGGCGCATCTTGAGAAAGCTAAGGGTTCGCTTGGATAGTTAAAAATAAGCTGCTTATTGGATTTTAAAAAGCAGAAGGTATTAAGCCCGCATGGATGTAATAATTAATTAGGCTTCCGTAACTCGCTTCTCTCCTTATTTCGAAAGCAGTTTCTTTCTGCTTTCTGCTTTCAAAAGCCCAAATTACATTTCGACTTTTTGGCCGTGTTCTTTGAAATTAGGTTTATTGTCTAGAAGCGAGTTTTTCCATCTCTTCATTCATCTACGAAAATAACATTCTGCTCGATCGAGAGCTTCGTTGTCGAACAGTTTGTAGAACTACCTTCGCTCCTTTAAACCTTATTACTCGTAAAACCCTAGTTTGCGCTTCTAGCGATGGATCTATTGCTGCTTATTCTCTTTCTTCTTGCACCGATTCTTCTCATTCGGTAGTGTTTGATTTCTTACCATTCTTGTTTATAACTTTGTCATAATTTTGTTTGTTTAATCAATAGGATGATTTGCACTTATTAGTTAGTGTTAGCAGGAAATTTTGAAATGCTTACATGTTTAATACCTAGCAGGGAAGAAGCTATGTTCATTTGATCTTCAGCCGTAATCCTGGTTTTATATTAGCCATGCACAAATTGTCAATAAATCCCCCAAGTTTCTGTAAATGCTTGCCACTGGCCTGGGCTGAAATCGTGGAAATAAGATATCTTGATTGGGGGAAGAAAGCTGGGAAATTAATATGACCCAATATTTCCAACGAGTAGCATTATACCTCAACCAAAACATACCTATTTTATGTCCAAAGACATTGAAATGTTACTTTTGGCACTAATGGAAAATAATAAATTTCAAATGCTCATTTTTAAACGAGCCTATATGGTAGTAATACACTTCTCTAAGAGTATCTATTAGCCATGTAAGTAGAGTTATAATTTGTGACTTGACAACAAGAACAACAAAGTGGTTGTGTATTGAATATGTCTAATGGCACAAAATTTGTCAAGTTAACCATTCTTCTAAAATCCAATGTTGGTTCGTTGAGGTCATTTGAACTCATAGACTATATCCTTGTTTACTAATCATGAATATAAATGAATGCATCATGTATGCCATATAAACTAAAAATTAATAAACTTATGTGAATGTGACCAATAACCTACTAAATACCGTGCATAATTTTAGTGGAAAAGTTTATAACTACGAAAGATGCAGCATGACTTAAGGCACAATGGTCGTTCCTTTTTGACCTATGGGACGACACACATGAAAAGGTGCACATGGGCTGCGTAAGGCTTGCTTGATGCATGCTAGAAAAAAGATGTCATTTTATCCTTCTTATTTTGTTTTTAGTTCCTGTTTCATGATCCAGAAATGCATAAAATTAGTATTCATCACATGACTGTGTTTACAAATCAGTTTTTATTCAATTTCCCAAAATAAACGCTGAGTTTTCTTTAATACCTTCGACAAAGGTATGTTTTTTCCTCTTCGATTTGTTCTTATTGTTTCCAATCTTCGATTGTTCATTCTTCATATCGAATTTCTTTCTTATGTACATCAAAATTATAATATACTATCGATTTATATGTTACGCTTATTTTAGAAAGATTTACTATGAATTTTGAGGCTTAGATACCTTTTGTGATTGCATATTCGCAGTTGCCATATTCGTTGTTATTTAACTGGCACTTTGTAAAATTTTAGCTTCAACATTGATATTTGAAGGCAATATCGTTTATCATGCAATAGCTCGAGGAGCTGCGATTGCTTATAATTTGCAACAGATTAGAGTTTATGTTTTCAAAGTGAATATTTCCATTGATAATATGGATTATAAAAATTTTGAACGTATGTGATGTGAAATAAGGTTTACAGATATCTTAATTTCATACTTGATAGTCTTACTTATGTAATGATATTTTATTTTATGGTTCAGAAAGTCTCTTTGGAAAAGAAGAAAATATTTATAAGTAGTGGAATAAGTTATTGATGAGTTTGATAACTTACGGCAAGCTATGAAGTTGTTACTTTGATGTTCATTGCTCAGTGCTCGGTTCCCAAGATTAACAGGGAAAACAAATGATCTTCCAGGTACTGATTCCTGTTACTGAACTTTATTATATAATCATGAGAAAAATATACAAGTTTTTGTATGTTAATAGGTCTTGAGGATGAGTATTTTATTTATATCAATTTTAACTCTTAAGTCACTACCCTATTGTCAAGTCTGGTTCCCTGGAACTCCTATTTTATCCATACATATTGTTAAGAAAATATACAAATATTTAGCTGTGTTCCATCCCATCCCATATTCACCTGTGTTGTGTTTATATATGTGAGTGTATTGTACAAGGAGTTAATTCAGGCGAGGAAACAAACTCTTGCCAATTAACTGATGACATGAATTTCAAGTGTATATAATATGCACAATGCTTGTATTAGTCCTGTTAATTAATCTAGTCTTTTCTAAAATTAACTCCTAATAATGAAGTTGCAAAATGGATTCTTGTATCTTAAAGAAGTTCATTGCTATTTCATCATCATACTTAACATTAACTGCTATTTGAAAAAAATGATATTAATTTTTGTTGGTAAAAATTATATCTTCATTCTAATGGGGATAGCAACCTTTCTGTTCTGAATAACAACACCAATTGATCAACCTAAATTGCGTTGTCAAAATTTTATATACAGAAAAGAAAACCATTGGGCATTTCATCATTCATGTCATAGCTAATAACCAACATCTGTTATACTGTATAATCTACCTGGGCGCATGAAAGCTACCTGAAGATTAATAGCATGTGTTTTATTGATCCCAAAAGGCGGAGCAAGCCATTACCTGCTGGAGGTCCAAGATTGATATATATATATATATATATATATATATATATATATATATATATATATATATATATATATATATATATATATATATATATATATATATATATATATTGTTGCATTTAAAACTTACATGTTCCTTACTGAAACTTCCGGTAATTGTAAATACATCCATAACCCTGTTGTTTTAGATTGTTTGACTGATGGAAAACCGCAGGTGAAATCATGTTATGTCAAGGATGTCAATCTGTTTCGATCCATAATGGATTATTAGAATTTAATTTCAAGTCTAAATTAAACAACATTATACATGCCAATGTAGGTTTCAACTGAACCTGTTGCTGCAGGATTTGGAGTTTTCAGACCCGACTACCTGAAGCAAGTTAGCTAAAATTAAATACTTATTTCATAAATACATTCGTTTTAAACTACAAATAATTGTATTCCAATTTCCAAGTTAAATGAATGTAACATTCAGGATGGCATGTTTTCATTTTTTTTAAATGAAACTTGTCTTCAAGAAAAGAATGACTTGCTTCTCCAAATCTGAATATGTGTGTTACTTGTTGAACCTATTTGTATGCATGTTTGAATTGTACTTCATAATGATTGCAGTCTATTTCATAGTTATATCAAACATAACATGCTTATCATAAACCTCATGCTTATATTTTAAATATTCAGCAACTCAAGGAGAAAAACAAAACTTCAACAACAAAATAAAACAAATTCGACGCAGCATGGCCAGCATTTTATCATTTGCCATTTTAAGTTCCATGTGATTTAGGAGTTTTTAATATTTCGATTGTAATGCTAGAAATATAACACCCCTAAGTCTCACATCGTGGAAGCCTGTGTGAAGTGGGTACTTATATAGTAGAGCCCATCTTTTACTAACGCCGAGGCCTTTTGAGAAACAAAACTCCACACCTATACGGTGGCTAAGTTGGGAACAATATCTTGCGTGAACGGAGATACAAGCTGTTACAATGGTATCAGAGCTAATACCTAACCGGAATTGTGGCTCCTGTGTGGACCACAGCGCATGTGTGAGGTGTTTGTCAGCCAACGGGGACGTTGGGCTCTGTAGGAGGGGGGAATGTAACACCCCTAAGACCCACATTGTGGAGGCCTGTGTGAAGTGGGTACTTATATAGTAGAGCCCATCTCTTACTAACGCCGAGGCTTTTTGAGGAACAAAACCCCACACCTATACGGTGGCTAAGTTGGGGACAATATCTTGCGTGAACGGAGGTGCGGACTGTTACAAGAAGTTTGTATAAAAGTTCAACTTTTATCTATTATGTGGTTTGTTGCTTGATTTTGTAAGTTAAAGTGGACTTAGCTGCTTGGATTATGTGCAAATAACATGCAAGTATTTATGTCATATTTTGATTCAATGTTCCGTGGTTTATATTTCAGAATACGAATTATTTTGTGATTTTTATTAATTAGTTGTAACATATAGGTTTAAAAATATGAATTATCTTACTTTTTATTTCGATATTTTTATTGCAATAGCCAAGTAGCTATTGTGAAAATTTGTTTCTACCCATATTGACTTTTTATCTTTTGACTTATAAGTCGTTATTGTGTCAACCGAACTTTTCTACTTTTTAGAAGTAAAAGCACTAGTCATACAAGCATAACGCTTCTGCTTTGGGTTTCCAAACGGGCCCTAAATGTACAAAGAAATTACAGCATATAAACAATTGTCATTTATGATTGAAATGGATGATGCTCAGAATGTCTAATATGTTGAGTTACTTATGACAGGAGGCCGCCTATATGTCACACTGCAAATGTTTCAAAACGAGGAGTGTGCGGAGTTCAAACTAGAACAAAATAAGAAGTAGGGCTTGTTAGAATTCAAACCCTTCCATGCATAAGTTTAATATGCAGCAACTATATAGTGTGAAAGGGAGAAAGGCTTGCATGTGTAGGATCTAAATTAACCCTAGAGGGGGGTGAATAGGGTTTATCGAAGATTTTCACAGAGTAATTAAATAATAACAGCACTGATAATAATCAAAATAAATGCGAAAAATAAATAACACACAAATATACCCAGCTTTGGCAAAATCATGTCTACTCCTGCATTCCCCAAGGTTTCTACTAGGAGTTAAAATAATCTCTATGCTTACAATACTCTGTAAACTCGCGACACTCGCTCCCAACTGTTCTTAATCCTACGCTCAAAACCCTACACTGGTTTTTATCCCCAGAACCAGATTTCCCCGAATTACAAACCCCGTAATTCGTCTCCCTAGTTTTAGAGACAAACTAGAAAACTCTTATTTGATTACAACTTGAATCTAAAGACGAATAAAAACAAAACAATGAAACCAAATTTAAAAAATAATTCAAAACCCTTAGGAGTTTAAAATAAATGGGTTATCCCTTTTTAAAACAAGTAGGCCGGCTCCTTTTCAAAGTTGTTTCACCACTTCACTAGCCCGATCTCTTTTCTCTGAAATAAAAATGGCGGCGGCTCCACGACCAGGGTTTTCAATTTTGCCCCAAATCTCTGCGCTTGAGTGATGGAGTGCAATTTTGTGATGCTCGACTTCGATGTTGCTTTCAGATGCTTCGATTTGGATCCAAGTTACTTGCTTGTTCTGTGGTATGATTTTTGATTCGAAATTCTCTTTGATTGTGCTTGAACTTGGATGGTTTTAATGCCGATGATGATGTAGGTGTTAAATAGGGTTTCAAGTCCGAGATTTTTTCTGATTTCGTGTTTGATTTGGTCTGCAAAATTATTGGGTCTATGATATCCTTGGCTTTGAATTGGTCTAGTTTGAAATATCCAGTCTTTCTGGAATATACTGCGAGATGAAATCATTATCTTTGAAATTTTGGGGTTTGAACTTTTCTTCCGAGTTTTCTTATTTAATCTTGGCTTTTCAATGTTTATTTTCCTTGATTTTGAACTGGTAAGAATGGTTATAATACTTGATCAATTTTTTGACCTGATATTGCTTTTTGAGATATTCGACATGTTTTCATTAACTGTTACTATAGTTGATCCTTCACTTTGTTGTGAAAAAAAAAACTGCATTGTTTAGAATCATTCCTGCCATATTTTTATCTCTGTGATCCCGATTCATTTTACTTTCTCATGTTGTATCCTCTTATAGTTTGCATGTCGAACCTGAAACTTGTTACTATGTGAACTTGGACTGGTCTGACCATCTCGAACCAGTCTTGATCATGAACTTATTTACTGTCCATTCTCCATTGCTGTTTGTACCGTCATCTGAGTTGTATTGTCCATTTACCACCTCTTGTACATGCTCACATTCATGCACATGCCATGTCCATGCTGATCATACATTTGCTTTGCTTTGTATTGTATTTGTCCACTTGACACTTGCTGCTGTTATGATTCATGTAGTTGAGCTCGACCGACCACTTTGGTTATACAGCTGTTTTAACCTTGTATATGTACTTGATCATGTAGATAAAGTCTGAACTGTTATACCCATTAGTTTTGTAACCTAAGCCATGTAATTGAGCACCCTTACTTGGTGTTGTAGTTGTTTCACCATTTGCTTAAGACTGTGCTTGCATCATTGTACATGTTTTCATTACCATGTCACTTGTATTTGCACCACTGCTTGTGGATTTTCATGATATTTCACTTGCATACTTGTAATGTTCATGCTGTTTGTTTATGACATGTACTTGAACTATGAACTGGCTCGACCTAGCTTGACCATTTGTCCATTTGTAGGTTGATTTTCTTGTTCATGTTTCATTCATGTAAATGCTCCATGTTAGCTTCTCCTCTTGTCCATCTTCCATGTTGCCATGTTTTCAGACCATGCTTTCATTACTTTTGCTTACCAACCTATAATACCCATGCATTTGCTGAAGCTTTTGTTCATAATTTATTTCTGTTTTGACATGAGCACTTGTACTTGTGTGTGAAAACTGATTTTGTCGTGTGCTTGCTTTATATTGAGCTCGGCCATTTTTGTTGAGCTGCTTTGTACATGATTTAGCGTGCTTGACTCGTCATTTTGGTTGTTGTATTCACTTGTCCATTTCACTGTGTCGAGCTTGGTCCATGTGGCTGCTCCACAGTTGCTCACTAGTACATTCTGATTGGTAAGGCAGTGCACACGTGTATATTTATATACATGTGTATATGCAGCCATCAGACTAATTTTCTGTCCTTGCATATCAGACCAAATCTAGAAAAATAATGAGAAACACACTGAAATTCTAAGGCAAATGAAATTTAAAAATAAATTTTTATTTGCTTGTATTTAATTTTATTTTTGTTGCAATCTACTTTGTGTGTGTTTCTGTATATGACAAGTATGAAGACATGACTGACTGAAAGCTGTGAAGATAGAAGACTGAAGATGACAGAGAAAAATATATAAAAATATCTGTATATGAGTGAGTCTGTAAACTGGGTATAGTGTATGTGAAAATGTTCTGAGTGATGAATGAACTGTAGTGAGGAGCCGTGACAGAATTGTACTGATATATGTAATAAACAAATTTGATTGAAATAAAATATTATTTTATTGTTGTCAAACAAACTTGTCTATCGTATTCAGTTTATTTACAAGTACAATCTCATGTGAATTGAATAAATTTTGGAGTTATAAATAGTTGTATTGTTTGACTTGAAACATAATATTTAATTTAAATAAAATACTGTTTGAATATATGAATATCTGTACAGTCGTATTCTATTTAAATATAAATATTATATTATTGTCTATGATGTATATATAGAACAGTACAGTAACAAACACATTTAAAATAATATTTATTTGGTTGTTATCATCAAACAAAAATCATATAATTGTGTATAGAACTACGTAAATAAATTGGTCTCCCCCTATTTATATGCTCCCCCTACAACTATACTCCCCTGTATATATGGAAAATATAAATAATGAAATTCAATTTGCCATTTTTCCCAAGATATTTAATTTCCAATCTTAAAATATTTTTAAATTAAATACTCATCAATCAAAATCTTGACAATTCTCCCCCTTTTGTTATCATCAAAAGGATAATAGAAACCGAAATAGTGATGAATATAGACAAAAAATATATAAATTCAAATCAAGAGAGAGAATATATATCGTAAAACCCATTTAATCAAACAAAAATCATAATAATCTTTAAATCAGAAGCAAATTTCACTTTCAGAATGAATGGATTTACGATGGATTTTATAGAATAAGGACAGTTCAATCAAATTGAATATTTGAATATGAATTTTAAAGATTTTAAATATGCTCAAAAATGTGTTAAGCACTTCCTAACCACGCATAGCCTAGCTTTTAAATGGGGTTAGTAGTAACTTAACTTTATCCTCTTTAATGAGTTCCATCAATGCACAGCCCAAAGGTCTTTTAAGTGAGAATGGAAGCACATAGAAATTAAGGTAATTCACCCACGCATAACCGCGAGGACTTTTAAATGGGAGTGAATACCAAAGATAAATTATTTATTTATTTATTTTTATTTTTAATTCCAAGAATAATTAGAACTCCCCAAATTAAATAAAACCATGATGAATGACATAAATAGGGTAGATATAAAAGATAGTCGTGAAATAAGCTCTAATTCAAAGATATTATAAAATCTGTCCAATCATCATGAGATTTAAAATAACATCTCCTCTAGTTATGAATTATACCATAGTCACAACTCATCACAATTTCATAAATCTATTAATGATTTTGATGAGTCACAAAACGGTTCAAATCAATCAATAATTTCAATTTTTGAATAAATAATCAAAAATAATTTTAAAATTGAAAATATCAATTTCAAGAAGAGTTTTTGAAAATATCAATGCAAGTTTGAAAATCAATTTCAAAAATCAATTAGTAGAATTATCTAATATTTCTAATGCTGATTGTTACTAGACAATTTTAGAACAACATATATATTTAATTTAAATTGTTTATGGAATTTAAAGATATTTAATCACTGATTTTTCAGTTTATCGTCCAGTCACCAAGATATTTTAATGAATCAAACCAATTTCCTTATCAAAGCAGCACAGAATCATTTTTAAAGCAAGAATCACAAGTGAATTTATCAGAGAATTTTTCAAACAAGCACAAGGAACATTCAACGATCAAATATAAGATAATTATTTGAGATC
The DNA here is from genome assembly GCA_030737875.1 of Allium sativum. Classification (NCBI taxonomy): domain Eukaryota; kingdom Viridiplantae; phylum Streptophyta; class Magnoliopsida; order Asparagales; family Amaryllidaceae; genus Allium; species Allium sativum. Next base: position 178,328,853 of record CM060912.1, read on the forward strand.
ACTTAAAAAATCAAAATTTTATAATCTAGGAAATTCAACAATCAATAACGAATGATTTCAAAATCAGCCAAGTAAAAAATAAAGAAAATAAAAGAAATAAAATTAGAAAATGAAAATAAACTAAAAAGGAATTGAAGTAAAAATACGAGTTTAGAGATTATACCTGACTTACCACAATCGATGTGATCCAATGAATCTCCAACTCTAAATCTATGGCTAAGGAACTTCAAACAATTCAATAAAATGGAACAATTTGAATTTTTATCTTTTATACACAATTGTTCCTTAGCCTATCACGGTACCTAAATGTTTATATGATCAAGTGGTCTAACAAAAGTTGTTTTACCACTTTTATCTTCGTTTACATGTTTTGGTACCCAAACCCGTTTATATAACAATCCATTACTATCCACTACAGTACCCTTTGAAACCCAAATTCGTTTAGACTTATTCAAAAATATTTTGTTATTGTTTGGAATCCAAACATGTTTAAATGAATTGTTTTTAAACGAGTTATTATTTCGTTTATGATTTAAAAACCCTTTGAAATTATTAGATTTCAAAATTTCAAATTGATCATTTTCAAAACCATTTAAAAAATCTTTAAAATCATTAGAATTTTGTTTTTCAACTTGATTAGATCCAAAGCCAAGTCCCTTTTTATTCTGAACAAAAAATTAGTTTTTTAACAACATATTCAACGATTTCTCTCCTTTAAAAAATTTAGTCAAAGTCGACTCAAGTCGTTGATTTTAAATTTAAGATCGCTATTTTCTTTCATTAACTTTGAACAATGATTAATAGCGATTTTCCTCTTTTCAGCATCAGTTTGTTTCAATACCAAATTTTCGTTTTCAAGTGCTTTGATTTTAGCATTGGACTTAGAAATTTCAATTTCAAATTGTTTTCGCTTTTCGAAATCCAGTTTTTTAGATTCACTAAACTTTTCAATCTCCTTCTCAAAATCTCGATTTTCGCTTTTTAAATTCTCGTTTTCACTTTTGAGTAATTCAAAATCAGTTTTGAATTTCAAAGGATCATTACTCAAAAATTGACATTTTTCGCATTCTGAAAACGGCGAATTCTTAACTTTTTCAAGTTTTCTTTCTAAGCTGTTATTTTCTTGAACTAGTTTTGACCTATCAGATTTCAATTTCTTAACTCTTAGTTCAAGAGAATCAACAGTTTTTGTGGGGTTATAACACATTAGAATTAATTCTTTATAGGTAAAATTTGATACCTCACTAGAATCCTCTTCACTACTTTCCGAATCAGATTGAGCCATAAGACACAAATTAGCTTCCTCTTCATCACTTTCAGAAACTTCTTCTCCTTCCTCGTCATCCCATGTAGCAGCAAAAGCCTTCTTCTTTCTTCTGAGCTTCTTCTTCTTTTCATTTTTGAGCTGTGGGCAATTCAATTTGATATGGCCGGGTTTCTTGCAATTGTAGCAAAACACTCCATCGTCTGAACTATCTGAACTTTCGGACTTATCGGTTTTTGAGTTCTTCTTTCGTGGCTTGTAATTTCCTTTGGCCCACTTCCTTAAAACCATGGCTAGCTCTTCAACAGAATCACTTTCAACAGTATTATTTAGAGCAATCGTCTTTTTCTTTGATTCAGAATTCTTTCGTTCTTCTCTTGCTTTTAACTCCATCTCGTAAGTGATGAGATTACCAATCAAATCCTCCATGCTTATTTTATTCAGATCTTTTGATTCTTGAATCGCCGTCACTTTTGCTTCAAAATTCATCGGTAGCACTCTCAATATTTTTCTGATCGATTCCACTTCGATATAAGTTTTGCCAAGAGCTTTTGCATTGTAGACTAGTGACGAGAAGTGTCCATACATCTCTTTTATATCTTCATCTCGTTGCATAGAGAAATTTTCATATTCGTTGCTGAAAAGAGCGAGACGACATTCCTTAACTTGAGATGTACCTTCGTGTGTGACCTCCAATGTATGTCATATTTCCTGTGCAGTTTCACAATGGGAAATTCGATTAAATTCTATTTTATCAAGAGCACAAATTAAAGCATTCATTGCTTTGGCACTAGTTGAAAATAATTTTTTATCATTGGCATCCCATCTGTCTTTTGATTTAGGAATTTCAACACCACTAACAATAATAGTGGGAAATTTATAACCCGTTTCAATAATATCCCACACATCATAATCGACTGAACTCAGATAAATTTTCATCCTAGCTTTCCAATATGCATAATCAGTTCCATTAAACATTAGTGCCCTAGCTATGGACTGACCCTCAGAAAACGCGTTATTAGACAGATTCATGACTCTAGAGTCAAAATAAAAAAAATTGCTCTGATACCACTTGTAGGATCTAAATTAACCCTAGAGGGGGGTAAATAGGGTTTATCGCAGATTTTCACATAGTAATTATATAATAACAGCACTGATAATAATCAAAATAAATAACACATAGATATACCCAGCTTCGGCAAAATCCTACCTACTGCTGCATTCCCCAAGGTTTCTACTAGGAGTTAAAACAATCTCTACGCTTATAATCCTTTGTAAACTCGCGACACTCGCTCCCACCTGTTATTAACCCTACGCTCAAAACCCTGCACTGGTTTTTGTCCCCAAAACCAGATTTCCCTAAAGTACAAACCCTGTAATTCGTCTCCCTAGTTTTAGAGACAAACTAGAAAACTCTGATTTGATTACAACTTGAATCTAAATATGAATAAAAACAAAACAATGAAATCAAATTTAGAAACAAATTCAAAACCCTTAGGAGTTTAAAATAAATGGGTTATCCCCTTTTAAAATAAGTAGGACGTTTCCTTTTCAAAGTTGTTTCACCACTTCACTAGCCCGATCTTTTTTCTCTGAAATAAAAATGGCGGCTACACAACTAGGGTTTTCAATTTTGCCCCAAATCTCTGCGCTCTAGTGATGGAGTGCAATTTTCTGATGCTCGACTTCGATGTTGCTTTCAGATGCTTCGATTTGGATCCAAGTTACCTGCTTGTTCTCTGGTATGATTTTTGATTCGAAGTTCTCTTTGATTGTGCTTGAACTCAGATGGTTTTAATGCCGATGATGATGTAAGTGTTAAATAGGGTTTCAGGTCCGATTTTTTTTCTTCTGATTTCGTGTTTGATTTGGTATGCAAAATTATTGGGTCTATGATATCCTTGGCTTCGAATTGGTCTAGTTTGAAATATCCAGTCTTTCTGGAATATACCGCGAGATGAAATCATTGACTTTGAAATTTTGGGGTTTGAACTTTTCTTTCGAGTTTTCATATTTAAACTTGGCTTTTTCAATGTTTATTTTCCTTGATTTTGAACTGGTAAGAACGGATATAATACTTGATCAATTTTTTGACCTGATATTGCTCCTTGAGGTATTCAGCATGTTTTCATTAACTGATACTACAGTTGATCCTTCACTTTGTTGTAAAAAAAACTGCATTGTTTTGAATCATTCCTGCCATATTTTTATCTCTGTGATCCCGATTCATTTTACTTTCTCATGTTGTATCCTCTTATAGTTTGCATGTCAAACCTGAAACTTATTACTATGTGAACTTGGACTGGTCTGACCATCTCGAACCAGTCTTGATCATGAACTTATTTACTATCCATTCTCCATTGCTTTTTATACCGTCACCTGAGTTGTACTGTCCATTTACCACCTCTTGTAGATGCTCACATTCATGCACATGCCATGTCCATGCTGATCATGCATTTTCTTTGATTTGTTATTGTATTTGTCCACTTGACACTTGCTGCTGTTATGATTCATGTAGTTGAGCTCGACCGACCACTTTGGTTATACAGCTGCTTTAACCTTGTATATGTACTTGATCATGTAGATAAATACTGAACTATTATACCCATTAGTTTTGTAACCTGAGCCATGTAATTGAGCACCCTTACTTGGTGTTGTAGTTGTTTCACCATTTGCTTGAGACTGTGCTTGCACCATTGCACATGCTTTCATTACCATGTCACTTGTATTTGCTCCACTACTTGTGGATTTTCATGATATTTCACATGCATACTTGTAATGTTCATGCTTTTTGTTTGTGACATGTACTTGAACTATGAACTAGCTCGACCTAGCTTGACCATTTGTGTGTTTTTATGTTGATTTGCTTGTTCATGTTTCATCCATGTAAATGCTCCATGTTAGCTTCTCCTTTTGTCCATCTTCCATATTGCCATGTTTTCAGACCATGCTTTCATTACTTTTGCTTACCAACCTGTTTCACCCATGCATTTGCTAAAGCTTTTGTTCAGAATTTATTTCTGTTTTGACATGAGCACTTGTACTTGTGTGTGAAAACTGATTTTGTTGTGTGCTTGCTTTATATTGAGCTCGGACATTTTTGTTGAGCTGCTTTGTACATGATTTAGCATGCTTGACTCGTCACTTTGGTTGTTGTGTTCACTTGTCCATTTCACTATGTCGAGCTTCATCCATGTGGCTGCTCCATAGCTGCTCACTACTACATTCTGATTGGCGAGGCAGTGCACACGTGTATATTTATACACGTATGTATATGCAGCCATCAGACTAATTTTCTGTCCCTACATATCAGACCAAGTCTAGAAAAATGATGAGAAACACACCGAAATTCTGAGGCAAATAAAATTTAAAAATAAATTTTATTTGCTTGTATTTAATTTTATTTTTGTTGCAGTCTACTGTGAGTGTGTTTCTGTAAATGACAGGTATGAAGACAAGACTGACTGAAAGCTGTGAAGATAGAAGACTGAAGATGACAGAGAAAAATATATAAAAATATCTGTATATGAGTGGGTCTGTAAACTGGGTATAGTGTATGTGAAAATGTATTGAGTGATGAATGAACTGTAGTGAGGAGCTGTGAGAGAATTGTACTGATATATGTAATAAACAAATTTGATTGAAATAAAATATATTTTTATTGTTGTCAAACAAACTTATCTATCGTATTCAGTTTATTTACAAGTACAATCTAATGTGAATTGAATAAATAGTGGAGTTATAAATTGTTGTACTGTTAGAAAGTTTGAAACATAATATTTAATTTAAATAAAATATTTTATGAATATATGAATGTCTGTACAGTCGTATTCTATTTAAATATAAATATTATATTCTTGTCTATGATGTATATATAAAATAGTATAGTAACAAACACATTTAAAATAATATTTATTTGATTGTTATCATCAAACAAAAATCATATAATTGTGTATAGAACTATGTCATATACAATAGCATGGTCAAAGATGGTAGCTTTGTAATGATGTAAGCAATGATGGATGCATAAGTTTTTTTTGCCTATAAAAAGGCAGCCCATATGTATTCACAGAACACACCAAGTGAAGAAACAAAAGTATAAGAGAGAAAAAAAAGAGAGACGAAGCTCTTTATTTGTAAGAGAAAAAAGAGTAGTTTTATTATTTGTACTTGTATGAAATAAACAAAGTTAGTTTGTGTGTTTGATTCATAGAAAGCATCAGTATTTGCTGTGAGTTCCGTACATGCTTCCAACAAGTGGTATTAGAGCGATTGTTCCGTTCGTGGAAAATGGAGAATATGATGCAACAACAAATCCCAAAGTTGAAAGCTACAAATTATGGGAACTGGAGCATCCAAATGAAGGTGTTACTCTGTTCTTACGATAATTGGGATATTATCCAAAAAGGGTACATCGAATCCGTAAATGCAACAGATGAAGTACGTTTATCTAATGATGAGAAAACGACGTTGAAAGAATCCAAAAAAAAAAAAAAACAAGAAAGTTTTTTTCATGATTTTTCAAGGGGTTGACGATTCAACCTTCGAAAAAATTTCGAAAGCAAAAACATCAAAAGTTGCATGGGTGATTCTGCAGAAATCAATGCAAGGAGCAGAGAAAGTAAAAAATGTATGGCTCTAGGTACAACATGGCGAGTTTGAAAATATAAAAATGAAAAGTCCGGAAAGCATTGATGAATATGTTTACCCATTTAAAAATGGTGACAAATGAAATGAAAAGAAATGACGAAAGTCTCGATGATGTTCAGGTGATGGAAAAGCTTCTACGTTCATTAATAAGAAATTTTGATTATGTTGTTACATCAACCGAAGAGTCAAAAGATTTGTCCACAATTTGATTGACGACCTTGTTGGTTCGCTTCAAGCGCATGAGCAACGGATGAACCAATACGATGATACAGATCATTTAAAGACGGCTTTGCAAAGTAAGGTGTCTATGGGTGACAGTTCAAACAATAGCAATTATGCTCATGGAAGAGGTGGTTATAGAGGTGGCTATCGAGGTGAACGTGGACGTGGAAGACAATCTTTTAACAGAGGTCATAACAACGAAAGCTATTAGCAATCTGGTCGCGGTCCAAATTTCAGAGGCTGATGAAGAGGCGTATTTCATCAACGAGGTGACATGTCTCATTTCAATGTTATAATTGCAATAAATATGATCGCTTCGGTTATGATTGTAGATCTCCAAAAGTGGAAGAAAGAAGTCATTTTGCTGCAGCAAAAGAAAACAAAGTGGTTGTAGCTGCTATGTTTCTCACTTACAAAGGAGAATAAGAAGGCAAGAAGAATGTTTGGTATCTTGATTCAGGAGCTAACAATCATATGACTAGCCACAAGGAATTATTTACGGAGATAAACGATAACGTCAATGGAGAAGTTACTTTTGGTGACTCATCAAAAATTTCGATCAAAGGTAAAAGTACCATCCTGATTGTGTTAAAGATTGGTGATAAGAAGTATACAAACGATATTTATTATATACCTGCTTTGAAAAGTAATAACATCAGTCTTAGTCAACTAGTGGAGAAATGATATAATATACAGACGCATGACAATTCTTTCATTATCAGAAATAAAGTTCAAGAGTTGATTTCTAATGTAAAGATGTCAAAGAATTGTCTATTCACACTTGATATGCAGACGAAAGTGCAAAAATGCTTGAAGTCAGTCATTAAAAATGATTAATGGTTTTGGCATTTGATATTCAATCATCTTGGATTTTCTGGTCTGAAATTATTGTCAAAGACAAAGATGGCAGACGGCTTACCAAAAATCAATGAACTAGATAATTTATGTGAAGCATGCATCAAAGAAAAGCAACACAAATAAAGTTTTCCTAGTGGAAAATCATGGAGAGCTAGGAGGCCACTAGAGATTGTTCACATTGACATAGCTGGTCCATTTGATATTACATCACTTGGCGGGAGCAGGTATTACCTAGCATTTCTTGATGATTTTAGCAGAAAAAGTTGGGTATATATTCTAAAAGAAAAAATAGAGGCTCTTGATAAATGCAAGGAGTTCAAAGCAATGGCAGAAAAACAAAGTGGAAATTATGTGAAGATACTCAGATCAGATTGAGAAGGCGAGTATACTTCCAACTTGTTTAAGCAATTTTGCAGGAGACATGGAATCAATCACCAGTTGACAGCAGCATATACTCCACAACAAAATGGCGTTGCTGAAAGAAAGAATCACACTATTCTTGACATGGCTAGAAATATAGTGAAGGGAAAGCACATGCCAAGAAGTTTTTGGGATGAAACTGTACTATGTGCTGTATACCTGTTGAATCGCTGCGCAACAAAAAGTGTTTGAAACAGAACTCCAAAGGAAGCATGGAGTGGTAGTAAACCATCAGTTGGACATATCTGATTTTTCGGATGTGTGACATATGCACTTGTTCCCGATCAGAAAAGAAAGAAGCTAAATGATAAAGGCGAGAAATGTATTTTTACCAGATATGACAAAAGAAGCAAGGCCTACGGACTTTACAATCCACTCACAAAGAAATTAATCATTTCTCGAGATGTTGAATTTGATGAATCAGATTATTGGAGAAGGAGTGTAGAAGAAAGAAAAGTTGCAGGTCTATTCTTTAATGATGATGATAATGTCAACGATGACTCTAATACAGACGGTGATGGAAATGATGATCGGACTCCTCCAGAAAGCCCTAATCAACAAACTCTTGCTTCAGTGCTATCAAGTTCAAGTAGCAGCAATAGTTCAGAGGGAGTACCAAGAAGAATGCGGAGTTTGGATAATATCTATGAGGCAACAAGTCCGGTACAAACAACCTTTAATTATTCATTATTATTTTTAATGGATGAATGTGACCCAGTGACGTTTGAGGAAGCTAGTCAAGAAAGCAAATGGAACAAATCCATGGATGAAGAATTTGGTGCGATAAAGAATAATGACACTTGGGAGCTCACATATCTTCCAGAAGGACACAAAGCAATTGGTGTCAAATGGGTCTACAAGACAAAAACTAATCAAGATGGAGAAGTGGAAAAGTACAAGGCAAGGCTACTAGCTAAAGGCTACAAACAGGGATACAGAATTGAGTATGATGAGGTATATGCTCCAATTGCAAGAGTTGATACCATAAGGCTTCTAACAGCACTTACAACACAGAATCAGTGCAAGATTTATCAGATGGATGTAAAGTCAGCATGCTTGAATGGCTACCTCGAAGAAGAAGTGTACATCGAGCAACTTCCTGGATATGTTCAGAAAGGTCAAGAAAACAAAGTCTACAAACTGAAGAAAGTCTTATAGTTTGAAGTTGAAGCAAGCTCCGCGAGCAAGAAACACACAGGTTGCCGAATACTTTCAGAAAAATGGTTTTGTCAAGTATCCATACGAGCATGTACTCTGCAAAAAAACAAATTCAGGGGGGAGATATTATGATTGTGTTCTTGTATGTGGATGACATGATCTTCACTGGGAACAACCCTGGTATGTTGGATGATTTTAAAAAAGTTTTGACTAACGAATTTGAGATGACAAATATTGGTAATATGTTGTACTTTCTTGGAGTCGAAGTCAGGCAAAACAAAGATCAGATTTTTATGTCATAGAAAAAATATGCGGAGTATTAGAATGGAAAAATGCAAAACAGTGTGCACACCAGCAAATGTAAGCATAAAGCTAAGAATTGATTCAACTAGAGAGCTGGTAAATCCGACATTGTTCAAAAATTTGGTTGAAAGTTTAAGGTATCTAACTTTCACTCGTCCCGATATTATGTACGCGGTTGGATTTGTTAGTAGATACATGGAAAAGCCAAAACAAGATCATTTCATGGAAGCTCAAAGAATTTTGCGCTATATAAAAGGTACACTTGATCATGGGCTGTTTTACATCCATTCACAAAATTCAAAATTAGTTGGCTACTCAGATAGTGATTATGGTGGTGATTTGGATGATGAGAAAAAAACTTCAGGATATGTTTTTCAGATCGATTCGGTGATATTTTCGTGGTCATTGAAGAATAATAAACAGTTGCTCTCTCGACATGTGAAGCCGAGTATATTGCAGCTGCAGCAACAACATGTCAAGTTATGTGGCTAGGCTACATATTGGATGAATTAAACCTTGCAAAGGAAGATCCAGCTACTATTTATGTGGATAATAAATCCGCTATTTCACTTGCAAAGAATTCTGTGTCACACAATCGAAGCAAGCACATCAATATTAAATATCATTTTATTCGAGAACAAGTGAACGACAAAGCTGTGGAGCTGGTGCATTGCAAAACTGAAGAAAATTTAATGGATATTTTCATGAAGCCATTGAAGCCGGATGTAATTCAAAAAATGAAAATGAAGCTCGGAATGGAAAGTGTGTTTGAGGGGGAGTGTTAGAATTCAAACCCTTACATTGCATGTATAAGTTTAATGCGTAGCAGCTATTTAGTGTGAAAGAGAGAAGGGCATGCATGATCAAGGATGGTAGGTTTGTAATGATGTAAGCAATGATGGATGCATAAGGTTTTTTTGCCTATAAAAAGGCAGCCCATATGTATTCACAGAACACACCAAGTGAAGAAACACAAGTACAAAAGAGAAAAGAAGAAAAAGGAGAGCCGAAACTCTTTATTCGTAAGTAAGAAAAGAGTAGTTTTATTATTTGTAGTTGTATGAAATAAACATAGTTAGTTTGTGTGTCTGATTCACAAAAAGCATCGGTATTTACTGTGAGTTCCATACACGCTTCCAACAGGGCTTACATGAATATGTCGCCAAAGTGATGCCCACTGGAATTGAATTGAATGCAGTAACACATGCCAATAATGCCTTAACTGGTTTTAAGGATAAAAGGCAAAAACGTCCCAAACAAAAATAAACTAAGTCATTCCAAATTTACTCATCAAACTCCAAGCATAACAATGCGACATCATTGATTCTAAAACCTAGTGCCCAAAACCAGTGCCATCAGTAACCATATATCCAGTCATGCATTTGTCCCTGTTATCACAACAACTGGTATCCGCCATGTCCCCCCATAACCACTATGTCACTTCATCCACCGCAGCTGCACACTTACAAGCACCCACCATTTCACTTGCCAACAATTTCGCTATCCTTAATGCACCACCTAACATTGCATGCATGCCTTTTCGTGTGCATGTAATGTGCACAAACATACCACACCAATTGTTTTGTCCTCATTTCCCCTGTTCTTCCGTGTCCCACTCAATCACAGCCCCCTGATTTCCATCTTTTGCAGTTAAATACCTCAATTGTCAGGGGATTTAAATGCAAAAAAGCGAAAATGAGAAGATTTGATTGGAAGAACATGAAGGGATAGGGGAAATGGGGACAGAAGAATTGGTCTCCAAACATATCGCCCATTGATAATTTATCACACCCTTACTACTACACTATCACAAAATCACCCACCATCCTTACTGTCACCAATCTTATGTCATCTTCCTCCATTCTACATCCTCATATTCTGTCCTCTTCCTCATATGCCACAAAAAGCCTACCACATTGCTACTTCACAAAAAACTGCCTTTTATAAAGAAGCCATACCACTCATATCCATCATATATCACATACATCTTCATACAATTCCATTACCTCATCCAAAGCTGATGACCCATGCATTTTACCATGCAATACCTTCTCCATGTTTGATCAAACCAAGAGGCACTCCTATTTATCTAGCCCCCCTAAACTAATATTCTCAAACATGCACCTCCCCATTGAAACCACCAAAAAATTGCTTCATCATAATATCATTAAAACTGACCCATTTGCCAGCACAACCTATGTATATCCAACCATCAAGTGTTTGAAGCTTCCACATGGACCATCCCCTATCTCTCCTCCATTACTGGCCATTAATAATACTAATATATTTTCGAACTCACCACTAATCACATCCAAACCTCATAAATGACTAAGAAGTAAAAAAGATAAAGAAAAAACTAGACAACCAAGATTGTGACAAATATCAAAACATGGATGGTTCCGCCAAAAGCATTTCTAGAGTCACTACAATTTGCTTCTAACCAAAGCCAGCTAAAATCCATGATGATACATAATATTGTGGCACGGAACATGAGGCGTGCTCACCTTGACGTTAAGCAAAAAGAAACCCGAAACTTGATACTTGAATAAAATTTGAGTATGATCGCTATTTTGGAAAAATCTTAATGCAAATCGTATCACTAAAGTAGTGTCCAAGTTGGAGTTCTATTAATAACATCAACTACGCTGCATTTGACAGGATTCTCGTATTATGGAACCCGATGATATTAGCTTCCTCTAGGCATGGTGCTTGTTCCTAACGCATACACTTGTACTGCAACCACATACCCTTAAAGTCTTAAATACCAATTTGCACACATTTTTTGTGTATGCCTCAAACAACTACAACACCAGAACCTGCTTCCTATACAGCCTGCAGCTACTTAACCCCCACAACACCCCTTGGCTCCTCCTAGATGTGACTTTAACTGCACGTATCTCTCACACCGTAAACATGGTTGTTCCCCTCTCTCTCCTCCCTTGATTTGAAACCCCTTAATCATGCAATTGTTTCAGGGAACATCATTCCCATCCCATCCAGTGGTTCCACGTTTACTTGGAATAACTAAAAACATGATAGCCCGAGAACATTTTTTTACTCTCGACCATTGCTTTTACAACAATACTTCCCTATCCTTATGGCCTTACCTATACACTTTCAAATCTTGTCTTGGCCTATTCGATCATAGCCCTGTCATTGCAAGGTGGGGAGAGGAGCCTAAGAGAAATTTTCCTCTTAAAATTTTTAACCGTTGGACTAAACATACAGATTTTGTAAACATTATTTTGCAGGGTTGGAATCAACGACGATTTCAAGAACACTATATATGTGTGTCTTACAATAGAAATTAAAAAAACATGAAGGCCATAGGCAGCGCATACCTTTAGAAAAGTAGCCAACCAGAGTAAAAAATTAAGGATAAAATTGGCATCTGCTCAACATGATATGATGATGTACCCAGATGACGAGGCATACTAGAAGCATGAACAAGAGATTAAGATATAGTTGATTGACGCGCTTGATGGAGAGTTGGTCATGATCAAATAAAAATTCGGGAAGGAGTATTTGTTTGAAGGCGATAGAAATACTAATTTTTCCACACGGCCTCCAAGATTAAGCAAGCCAAAGCTAGGATCATTTCTATGATGGACCGGCATGGAACTTTAAAAACTAGAACTAGAAGCATGGAAATTAATGATGTATTTGTTAATTATTTCATGTCTGCGATGAATGCACCATTCGACCCCATTGAACTTTCTGTTCTCAACGAAATACAACTTCCGGCTATTAATTTGTCTGAAGCAGGTAAGATTATTGCACCTATTGTTACATCCCGCTACATAGCGTTTTGACTATGACAACTATACATAAACGTACATGTTATTATCTAACCTTGTTTTGCAGGAAGCCATTTGACAAACAGATTCAAGAACACAATAAACGAAGAATAAATACGCTATAAAGGTCTGTTAGTCTTAGATATTAATGTTAAAGTCTTCCTTGATGATCACACACACACATTTTATATGTATATAGCTTCTCTTATATAAATTAAGCAAGGAATAGTCTGATAACAGAAAATAGACGTCTGGTCTGAAATTTTCAGACGTCTGTTTGCTGAAACGGAATGTTTTTAAATACAATATTCAGACGTCTAGTTGATATATTTCAGACGTCTGAAATGCCCCCGAAATACACTATTTCCTTTTTGATTTGATTTTTAAAATAAACAGACATCTGAATTTTATTTTCAGACATCTGAATTCCGAAGAGTTGCATCCTTTATGAAGAGATACAACTATTTAATCCATATCTCTTCATCAAAACTCTTCACGATCAGTTGTATCTTTTTATATATTATAAATAGAGAATTGCTTAGATGATCTAACAACCGAATTTTATTCTAATTCTCTCTATCTTATTCAAAGCTCTCTAAGTTCTAAAAAGCTATCTACTTTCATACTTGAGACTTTTAAACTTCCATATTCCTTCACGCACTTCACGATTATCATCAAGGAAAGGCTATACGAAGGGTGTACTTAATATTCGACAATCTGTGTTATCAAGAACACTAAAGAGTCAACAATTATTCTGTATTAGTGAAGACCTCTTCAGTGGTTGAGGCAAGAAATCCCGTTCAGTGGTTCGGGTAATTTTGAACCTATTCCTCCGGGTGAAGTGAGGGTTTTAGTGTTAGTGAAATTCCAGAAATGAGTCTGGGACTGGACGTAGGACAGTGGTCCGAACCAGTATAAATCGACTGTGTGATTTACTGCTTACTATTCTATTATATACTCTACATCATATTTTCCATACTACACGATCATATATTGCTGCATAGCCTCTTTCACCTATTACTTCTAAAGAGATTAAGGATGCCCTGTTCAGCTTGAACGCCACTAGTATGGGAGGGGCCAGATGGTTTCAACACTCATTTCTCCAAGCATACATGGCATCACATCTCTAGCATTTTTTACCAGCGCCATTCCATACTTCTTCATAGATAACATTATTAGGGGGTATCGTTGCCAACAATCTTGCCATGTTCCCAAAATTTCAAACCCCAATTTAATCGATCACTACAGACCGATATCATGTTACACCGTCATCTATTAGTGCATTACGAAAATTATATCCATCAGAATTAAGTCTGCCTTATCTAGAATAATTGACATGAACCAATCGTCATTTTTATCTGATCATAGTGTATCCGAAAATATTCCTATCACACACGCGCATCTACGTGGTTACAGCAATACCAGCATTTCACCTAGATGCATGCTAGCACTTGATTTTCCTAAGGCATAGAACTCGGTATGTGGACCTTTATTATTGCGATTATAATTCATATGGGTTTTCCGAAAGCGTGTGTCTCTTGGATATGTACATGTACATCCATTGCTAAGTTTTCAAGCACTATAAATAGCTCCAACCATGGGTATTTTTCCTCTAAAGGCATCAAATAATGGGGCCCTATGTCTGCATCTTTTCATCCTAGTCAAGGAAGATTACAAACAACTGTCTCATGAAGAAACAAGTTATATGCAAGAATTTTGTTTTACATCTAGACTGTATAACAGACGACTTGGTGATCTTTATGAAACCGACTGCTAGTACTATTCAGACTATAATGGAACCACTTACTCATTTCTATAGTCAAACCGACTATTAGGGGGTCAATCAAAATAAAACACTCTGAAGCTATTGAGATAAGTCTCACACCAGGAAATTTATAAAATAAATCTTGTATAAATATTAAGAGTCCACTCTTCATATTGTCAATTGATTTTGTGATATTAGTGTTATTTAACATGGTAGCAGAGTAACGTTTAATTTAAGTGCACATAATTGTCACATTAGTCCATGTCACCCAATAAGATGCACGTGTTTGACTCAGAATATGCAGAGTTCACCCTTTAGCATCAAAGCAAGGTTAAATTCGTGTATAAATATTAAGAGTCTATCCTTCACATTGCCAATTGTGGTTTTGTGACCATTTGAGATTCTTTAGCAAAACCAATTATAATCGACAACAAAATTTAATTTCCCGTGGCCATCGTTTTATTTCCGGTTCTGATTCTTCCTCGTTTGCTCAAAATCAATGTTGATTCTTCCTCTTTAATTCAAATCAATTCACGATATTCTCTTTGCTAAGGCAAATTCTATATAAACCCACATATTTGCTGAGTTGACCCAAAAATTCCTATTGAAAACATATACCCAGAAAATTACCGAGTTAACCCATTTCTAGTGGCCTTAATTCCACTTCTACCCATTTCTCTTCATGATTAGTCGGTCTCATCATTCCTGGAAAAAAAAAACTAATCCAGACGTTCTTTGTCTCACCGATCTTCTCCAACACAATCGATCGATTTCTTCAGTCTTCCACACCACAATCGCGTGCTAATCCATTCTTCTCCAATTTCATTTGTTCGTGAATGGAGGTAAGCTCAAAAAATTTAGCCCATTTCGATTCGTTGTTCTTTTTATTTGGATATGAGAAATCACGCAGAAAAACAACGTGAAGTATTCTGCTAGCACAAAATGACAACGCATGGAAAAATATATTATCATGCAAAATCTGTGCGTGGAAAATTTAGTATCCACGTAGTAAGTCTACGTGGTAATAATTTTATTCACGCAGTTGTTCTACGTGCTAGGTTACTGTTTAATTGGATACAGGACTTTGAATTTTTTATGATTTAGGGTTTATTGACTGAAGAAAAGAAAGAAGTTATGTATAAAAAATAAGGGGATTGTTATTGACACTCCAAATATTGTTAAGAGGAGGTCAATTTAACAGGAAAATAGAATTTTTTAAGGGGAGTATCAATGTAGAGAGCGCCGCATTAACAAATAAAGTTTAGCTTACCAAATTAGTATTCTTTACAATAATCCTTTTTTAGTCGTAATTAAAAAAAATTATTCAGTATATTAGTTGAACTACATTAGATTTTTATACCAAATTATCAATAATCTCATCATTTGTCGATATGCATCTGATCAGATGAAAATACATCATTAATAGGAAATTAATATGCATATACCGAACAATTTTTCTTATACGGTATCCCACCGTCGAATTTGTCGATATACCTCATTTCCCTAAACAATCTCTTTTTTTTTGTTTGCAAATAATTTAGGGTTTTTTTTTTTTGTTTGCGCATTTGAAATTGATTGGGATTTGGAATGGTAACTAATGTTATTACCAGGCTAAAATGGAAATGTAAAAAATTAAGTATGTGACCACCCGACATTCTTTTTATGATTGGAGTGTTTTTAAAATTTGGTCTCTCCTTAACGATATTTGGAGTGTCAATAACAACACCCAAAAATAAAAGGGTATTTTAGTCTTTGAAATTATCATTAAGTTTGGTGGGTTAACTCAACAAATTTTTGGGCTTAAATACAATTTGCCCTTTGCTAAATACCCAAACCGTTTACCATTGCTTCGTGTTCTTCTCTGTTCAAATCAATTTTATGTCCATGAAATCAACTAATGCGATTTTCTCTGTTCTAATCAATTTGCAATTTCCATACTAATCAAATCGTGGTTTTAATCAAATCAAATCCGATTCTTCTTATCTATTCCGCCGGTCGTTTGGAAACGAAGGTACGGTTCAAACTTAATATGATTCTAAATTGGTTTTGATTTTAACGCTTGCAATTTCATCCAAATATCAGTTTAGATTTTACAGTTTCGAATTTGATTAAGATTCTAGAATGGTTTTTCAGTCTCAATTTTGATTGAGATTCTCATTTAGATTTGTGTTGCATTTAGATTCGTTTCAAGCTTTTAATTTGTTTTCAACCTAGTAATTACTTTTTTTTAATAATTCGATATTAGTTAATTGATGGTTTGGGCTGGCTATATAATTTGTTATTGTTGTAGTTAAACATAAAGATAGATGATGTGAATCAGTTCGTTTAGTTTCCCTTTTTTGAGTTTGTTTTGGCACTAAGTATTTTTAGTGTTGGTTATATAATCAATAATGGCCTTATTTGGGCATACCGCTTAAATATAATTAAAATTTAAAATAGAGAATTTGTTTCGAAAATTTAGATGTTACTTGTTACTAGCTAGTTAGACTATCCCAGTAAGTGAAATCCGCCTATGGTATTTTAATTTTTTTGGTGTGTTGTGCTGTAGGTGGTTGGATTGCTTCTTGATTGCTACTTCATTAATATTTTTTATTTGATCGTCCATGTCTGTAAATACACATCATAGACTAGAATTTGGAAATATAGGGCCATGTTACTACATGCATATTTAAGATGCTATATAATAGAATTGATCGAAGTATTCATTTGAAGAAAAAATAATCAGAGTAGTAACTTATCTATGATTTCTTTATTACTTACTGGTTTTCAGTTTGAAGCTATAGGGTTATCACTGTTGTTTTATTTGTGAAATAAGCCTGGTCTTCATTTAAATAAAAACTGAAAATCGAATACCCTTTTATCTTTAATTTCCAACTTGTTGATTTGCTTTTTAATTTATATCAAGGCACCTACTGCAGTTCTCTTTATGAATAATAGAATCGAACGCTCCCTGCTCTAGTGTAAATAATCAGTTTTGGCATATAATACTGCCATCTAATCTGTTAACATAGTTCTGAAAATATATATTGCTACATTGAGTTACCGATTCTCATTATGATTCATCTTCTATCATTTTGAGTAAATGTCTATATACTACAGTGAAAAATAATACATGTCCCCCACTATCCTAAAATTAAAATGGGATAAGCTGATTGTTATATGATTGTAAGTTAGTCTTCCAAATTAGTGGATTCCAAATTAATGATATCCTTCTTTTAATTGTGTTATGATTTATGATGGAAATATATTCCCAATTTGGTTAATGGACTTCACAGTTTCTTCATATTACTCGAATTCGGCTTATTCTCAGTAATACCATAGTGGATGGTTTATATTTACTGACATGTGCAATGACATCACAGCTTCTTTGTATGGGAATTAAGAAGCACTCAGACTGTGAAGTGTGAACATCACTAAATATTACATGAAGAGTTTACCCTACTTACTGAGCTAGTAAGGTAGTCGCTTGTTTTACTCTTTCTACTTTTTCTAATGTTGGATTTGATTTGCGTAACTAGGTATACCCAATCACATCAGCAGTAGTGTTTGCTTTAAACTCAAAACTACATTCATTTACTCGCATTCTTCTCGTAATTTGACCAATATATGTGCTGGCAGGATGATTGGGTGCTGATATTGTATAAATTCAGTGTTTTGGCTTGGTTTATCCTTAGGTGTATCAATTTTATCTCCTGATCCGGCATGGTACTCTTCCTTATTGTCAATTTCAGGTGCGGTTTTTTCGTCAACTGCATCAGGCACTTATATAACTATTTGATCATCTTGATAATTCTCATCATGTTGTTCTGTATTGCCTTTGAACATCTAGCATCCTTTTTATAGTCATCTAATTTTTTTTCACTTTCTAAAAGTGAATTTTCTATAGGTATTTAAGCCTGAAGTCAACAATGAGTTGGGTACTTCTTAAAATTTGATGAAGCAAGATGATCACTTTACATTACCATGTATTTTATATTGGTTAATATTTACTTGAACTTCATTTTGTGCTTGTCAGCAATTTTCTATCAGCTTAGCATGTTGTTCATCTATTTTGGTGAATGAAGTGAACATTAACAGCATGATTATATACATGTGGATAGAGTGATATATAATTGACTGGTTGCATGGGTATTTGCATGGATCTAAACATTAAAACTTTGATGTCAAAGGTCTACGTGGTATGATGTCCAAAGCTTTTTTTTTTCTTATTTAATCATCTGCTTTCATTGAAGTATCAGCTTTCCTTTCTTATTTAGTTATCTGGTGTTATTTTAGTATCAGTATATCTTCTATTTTAAACTTGCATGTCCTTTTTAGTATGTTGTTTTTTCCATTAAGGCATACTTATATAGCATAATTGTTGTTCATATTTAAGTATCACCCAAGGTGAACTTAGATAAGCATTAGAGTTGATATTAGTTTGAATCCATCAACTTTACTCAAGGCATTAATGTCTAAGCTTGTTACTAAAGTGGTTGCAGTTGTTAGGATTGTCATGCATGTTGTTAAGGAGGGATGATGGTTTGGAATTAACAGTCCCACATCATGGAATAAATTGAAGGAGTTGAGTTTAAATATGAGCTGGTAGGCACGTAACATCAGGGAATCCTTTTGTTATATGGGAGTTGTGTGTCAGCTCATATGCGTGCAAGGAAGGGGGCTTTGTTCCGACCGTCGTTACATAACAGCAGTTACCTCGAACTTGTTTTCTTTGGGCAATGTAATGCTCAAGTTCAATGGACTGAATTATGGTGAATGGTTTGAACTGATCCAGTTTTGAGCATTTCAGTTTTGATTTCTCAACTTTTTTTGGGAAAATTTGCTATTGTCACTTCAAGTAATTATCCAGAAGAAAATTCACTGACAATATATTCATAAGTAGCACATGAAAAACAATCTGGCATTATTATGTCTAAAAGAATAATTGGCTAGTTGTAAGGCATTTGGTGCATTCTTCACAAAATCATCAATGGTCTCACTGTATAGAAATAAATAAAGGGAAGGCACCTCAAAATTCAAAGCTATAAAATAAAAAGCTGAGGAAAACTACCAAAAATTAAGGTTGCGTTTGGTTTGTCATTTTCGGTTCGTTTTCTATTTTTTATTTTGAAAAACAACGAAAACACGTTTGCTTTATTGTTTTCAAAAATTCATTTTCAAAAATCTCTCATTTTTCAAAATGGGGTAAACAAAGAAAACTAAAAACAGTTTTTTTTTTTTTTATTTTCACCGTTTTCAAGCCCAACTGAAAATTCAGAAAACCCAAAAGCCCAAAAACAATGCAAACTCGTCTAAGAAGACCTAATTCATTTCCTGGCCGCAGTCTTTCTCTTCTCTTCTCCACGTAAAATGGCGATTTTTTCTGTTTGTAAAATCGCGATTTTTCTCTCTTTCAAATTACCTTTGATTCAATATAATTAGATCAATCGTGTTTTTTTTAGCTCCTTCTCTCTTCCGCATCGGTTAGGTTTTACTGATTCAGCCGTTGTAAGGTAAGTCTATCGATCTATAACTGTTTTGTTTCACGCTTTTTCAAGTACTTGCTTTACTTTGATTTAGATAAGCTCGATAATAATCTTTGCTTACGATCTCCCTTTTGTTTACTGCCTTTTGACGTTGTAGGCAGCAGAGAACTTAAGTATTAATTTGTAATCATGGACGCTTGGAGAATATACTTCTTACTATAAAGATACAACATTTAACAATTAGGCTGTAAGAATTTTTATTTGTACTTATAATTGCAGCCATTACTTATAATGTCTAATGATATGTGATGTACAGTATATTGGATGATATAAAAATATGTGAATCTGGTCCCAAGAGCTATTAATAATACAGGATGATAATGTTTTATCATGCTCCCATCCTCGGTTTACATAATCGTTCAAGACAAAGAAATATGTTTGTACACTATCTTGTTTGTTTATAGGCCTCCTTTTGTATACATCTATAATCTATTTGTGTATTTGGTTTACTCGCTGTCCAATTTATTTGTAGACACTGTTTATGTATCATATAAAAAACATGTGAATTAGAAGTTGGTTTTTCCGTTTGAGTTAAGGCAGCAAACAAGAAGAAGGGGTGAAATAATAATTAATGTTATCATATAAAAGACATTGAGCTAAGGCAGCAAGCAAGAAGAAGGCAACAAGATTTATTTATGATTTATCAATTTTTGATTACATATTATTACCTTTGTTTATTGATATTAAATGTGATTCCTTGATTTTTACCTGGTTCCCAAACGTATTTCTGGTTACAACCGTCCCGATTCATTATTACATAACAAGCTATCATCAACAAAATTGTTTATGTTTTCTGCAAACAAATTTATATATTTGTGATAACGTATATGAGTTTTTTTTTTTTTTTTTTTTTTTTTTTTGCTTTTTTTCGAATGTGCTTATATTTTAATAACGAACCTTACAGAATAATTCCAACCACAAGTTTTTTGACCCTCGAAATCCCATCATGTGTCCATCGTTCGAGCATTTCAGGCGTCTTCTTTTCCAAACCAAATATATTAGATACCTCTATTGTCTGCCTGGGTGATGCAACTTATTTATACTGAACTTAAATGCGCATGCTCACTTCTGACATAAGTGAAACACTGATTTATGAAGACAATATCCAGATTGCTATATCATGTTATTATAAGCCAAGCTTTGATAATTTGGCTTTGATATATAGTCCCTTCTTGTTTTCATATTATATACCTCATGGTGACAAAAAAAACTATTAATCACTTATATTAGTGAGGTTATTTCAATAAAGCACCTCATGTTATTTGAATTTGGTCCATCCACCTACCTACGTCTCATTTGAATTTTTCTACTCAGTTATTCTTTTCTTCTTTTATGGTCTTTTTCAGCGTTGTGTGACTCTGCATTTGTATTGCAGTTAATGATCAGCATTTTTATTCCCTGCTATATAACTATTTGAAGCATTTATCTCCTTCTACTACTTTTCCTTGTGTTTTAACCACTATACCATTCTCTGAGATCACACTGTCCATGTTGCTCTTGAATTCCCTTATGTTCATTTTGCACAATATACTTTATTTTCAATACCAGTTTTTATCAATTGAACTTTGTTTTCTGCTCTCTGTCTACTGATTATTTTCTCAGAGTTTCGTCTTGTATGCACTAAAGTAATGAACAATTTATTTTTACCATGATCATCTTCAAGTTTTAGTGAAAGCATTTAGTATTTTTCTCTTCATTCCTTCACTTTAGAGCACCTAGAGTGATTTTATTAGCTTGTGTGTTATGGTGTCTTTATTGTAGGTTATATACTTTATGTTTTGTTAAACTTTGTGTTCACGTAACTATGTAGTTTTTAATCTTTGTGTTCATTGCTCTTTGTTCACGTAACTACGTAGTTTTTAATCTAAACAAGGTTGTTTTGTTTAAAGTTTGCTTGTGGATCAGCTTTTCAAATAGATTAATCAAATGTAAACCGGGACCAAGCAATCTTGAACTTCTGCAAAGTATGTTTATTTGCATTATTGCATGGATGAATGAATACTTGAAAGTTGTGTGAACTAGTAAGATATATTATCATTTTTGGGTGGCAGGTTTATTTTTAGGTGACAGGTTTGTAAAATTTTTAGGTGACAGGTTTATTTTTATATTAGTGGGATATTTGTAATATATATGTAATATGTCTCCAGATTTAGATAGTATCCATTGCATTGTTATATTAGTGGGATATATTTAGATGTTATTGCTAGGCGTATTGAGACTCTGATCAACTGCTCTTTAGATAGTATGCATTTGAGATGCAACTGATCTCTTAGTGCTGTAGTGGTGCTTGCATTTGGTTTGAAAGCTTGAAATGATGTTATTGTCCATTGACTGTTGAGTATTTATGCTGTATTTTGTTATGCAACATGTATCATATAGTTATGTAAATTATTTGCTCTATTAATTTTTTTTAGGTATTGAAATTAATGCTACATGGATGAAGGGAGGAGCTCAGTGAATTCCATCAGGTATATTTGCAATTTAAAGTTGATATTTTGATTATTTGTTACAAATACATAAATCCATCAAATGATAAATTTATAATTTCATGTCCAGCGACGATCAAACGACTCAAATGGGGCAAGTTTTGGTTGATATTTTAATATTAGTCAAATGACTCAAATGGGGCATGTTAGGAATCAAATATCTACACAATTGTGAGACGAGTACGTATCAACTCACCATTTATAGTTCAGGTATAATTTTATTTCTAGTTCAAATTCAAAATCTATTCTATCGTACTTAATCTTACTTTTATGTCTTACATTTGTGCTATTTTATGCAGATATGATTTGGAAGACTTCAACATTGTGTTTTTTGCAAATATTGTGGTCGTTGACATATCTATATATTATTATGGACAATGCTTGAGTTCTTTTCTATTTCCTCTTTATTTGGTGTATCCCTTCAGTTACATGTTTAAAAATCTTGTCATGAACTTTTTTGTTGTGATTTTATTCCTATGCAACTTGGTCTCATGTAGTTATTTAAAATATTGTGCTTTTTTTAATTCTTAACTATTATGTTAGGATTTACTGTATTTTCCTTCATCGTGTATTGACTATTGATTAGTAATCAGATATACTAATAGTTTTCATTTATCTTTTATATTTGACTCTTATCATTGGGCTCTTACTTTTATTCTTGTGTGTTCAAGTGAATATGGATAATAAATAATGCATATTATGTATAATGATTTAATTGTAAATATTGTTTAAATTACAAAAAGAAAATTCAAAATTTCAAAATATGGAAAACACACTTCAAACCAAACGCATTTTTCAGTTTTCATTTTTGAAAATATGTTTTTAGAATACTACACGCCAAACGCATTTTCTAAAACGATGAAAATTGTCAAAAGGGAAAATTGAAAATGGCTATAAAAACACAAAATTGAAAATTGAAAATATAAACCAAACGCACCCTAAATAGAGAAAAATGAGAGTTAACGGAAATGGAATAGATCTTTGAAGAGCTTTGGTAGGCCAAAAAATCGAAAACATGGAAATTTTATCATAATAGCATGCATGATTCTTTCGCTTTGCATCCATCTCCTGATCAAGGCTCATTACTTCCCTACTCATTATTTCATCCAAATATAGTTTGTTATAAATTTCTTTATCCCCACTTCTGCTTTTAACCATGCAACTATTCATAAATTCATCAACTATTTCAATATAAACTTAGATTTGTTTTATGAATGTTCTTAAAGTAAATCTCAGGGAAATAGAAAACTACAAGTATGTGAGAAAACTAGTTTAAAGATAGTGGTAGAGGGAAGATGCAACGACTTGTTGATCCAAGGTAATTCTTATTTAATGATTGCTTCATAACTAAATCAGCAAACATGTTAAATTATGACAGTCACGTCATTCATTGCATAACTTGCATCGTGACATAAAGCTCTAAGAATTTACATCCCTACAATTATTATGTCAAAGTTGAAGATCTTGCACTAGATAATTTTTTGGTAATAGCTCTTTTAGCGACGAAGAGAATCGACAATCCAATGCATTTAAGATTACGATTAACCTCAACAATGCTGCTAGCAACGTGAAGTTAAAAGAGTACAAGCGGACATAGAAGCTTTGCAGTAAGGTATATATTTGGTCGACTCTTGCATTTTCTTGGTTTTGAGCTATAGAAATTTTTTATACAAGGCACTTGCACTTATTTGATGATATCACATATGTTCAACTTAGAGACTCAACATGTGAAGGCTCTGGATGGAGAAGCAATAGCTTACGTCAATATTGTTGATCTCGGTACAACTAAGGTTAATTATAAGCAAGATCTTGAGATCAACCCAGATAACAGAGATGTTAAGGTTGAATACAGAAGTTTGAAGGAATAGGTCAGGGAATTCAAACTGAGGGACGACAAATTTACTGGGGGCAAGAGTTCCAAATTGATAAAATAAAAAAGTAAGATTCGTTTGTGATTCTTGGTTTGATTGTAGACATATTGCTAATTAATTAGTTTTTCTTCTTGCATTATAGACGAATTGCTGAGTCTCTGATGTGAGAGTGGTTGTTAATTTTCTTGTTTGTGTATTCAGAGTGCTACTTTTATTTGCTTGTTTAAGCATTCATCTTGCTTCTCTAAAAGTTGGCATAACTAATTATTTTGCAAAAATGATATTAGAACCGAAGCAGGTTCGGTTGTTTTATGCAAAGAGAGACATCGATTTCAGGGTGGCCTACCCAAACCAGCAGTAAATTTACCACTGTATCCCCGTGAATTAAAAATAGGAAAATTCACCTATATAGGCTTGTTTTTGTAAAAAATAACAAGAACATACCTGTTTCATATTTAATAACATGAATAGACATCTTTTGGTCTACTGGGTTAATGAAGGCGTGTTTTGGAAACACGTTATCAGTAAAATACGAAGGCGTGTTTCCAAAACACGCCTTCAGTAAAACCCTGCACACACAAAACCCAACCCGAGACCCCTTTCTTTCCCATCCCACTCCACTTCCCCTTTCCTTTTTCACAAACTGCTGCGGAAAAAAAAAGGAAAAAAAAAAAAAAAAAACTAAATCAATTCCATTTTTCGTTCAATCTGTTCCTAAAAAACTACAATGGCTAGCACATCCGGCGTACAACACAAAATCGGTAAATTTCTAAATCCTAATTTTGAATTTTGAAATTAGGTCATACATGTTAAAAAATTATTGGTTATGGAGTTGATTGTGGCTTACTATTTGTGTAAATTGTTGTGTACATTGTTCATCATTTACGATTTGGGGGTTTTCGTGTGTATATTGTTCACATTATTGTAAAATTCTAAACCCTAATTTTCATCCATTTGTACATTGTTGTGTACATTGTTCGCATTTACGATTTGGGGATTTTGGTGTGTATATTGTTCACATTATTGAATTGGGTTTTTTGGTGATATGATGGTTATTGGATGTCATGTATTGGATATAGTATGTCATGATGTTGTCGTAGATAAATTTCCTTGTTTATGAAGTCGAGTAGAAAATTATAGCATGTTCTAGAAAAATATACTTATATAAATGTCTGTAACCGCTAATCCTGCATTTTTGTAAAGTAATTTGAGATGGAGTCCGGACCAGTAGTTCCGAGCGTGTTATATATGCAGCCGCAACATAGGACATCGAATGTTGTTCGTACGGATGTAGCAATTTGTTACTATTTTTATATTTTGATATTTAGTTTTTTTCCTACATTAGACGTCAAACCCCCCCTTTTTTTATTGTTAAATTTCAAGAGTGTCGGCACTGAGTTTGTCATAGGCCACTCGTCATCACTTTTGAAAGTGACATCCGAGGATCCTCGCGTACTTGCCAAGATCTAGAGGGCTGGATTCATGCATATTTTTCACTTAGGTTACATCCAGCTCGATCATTGCCTTGTTGGTGCTTTAGTCAATAGATGGAGGCCTGAAACATCCACGTTTCACCTACCAGTCGGTGAAATGACTATCACCTTAGAAGATGTGGTTGTTTTGCTAGGATTGCCTATTGAAGGCAATGCTGTTGCTTTTTATGGTGTGGGATATGATTATTTGCAGCTATCCCGCGACCTACTTGGGCTGGATCCACCAGACAATCAAGTTAGGAGAGGCGCGTTCGTTAATATCAGATGGTTCCGTAATCAGTTGACAGATGATATTTCTGCAGATGCCACCCAGTTAGAGGTTGAGCAACGGGCTCGTTGCATTTTACTACATATTATTTTCTGCAGAATGATGGTCGATCACGCTTTACCCGTACAGATTTGAGATGGCTACTGTTTTTAACTGATCTAGGGCAGTGCCATGCATATTCATGGGGTAGTGCAGTGTTGGCCTATGCATATCAGGAATTATCTAAGGTCGCGCTGCAACAATATAACTGTATTGCCGATTGTTCGACACTAGTTCAGGTATGAACCAAATTTCTATAATTTACTGTTATACAATGTGATGCATCATTCTCTTGTATTAATAGTATATTTTTTTATACACAGCTTTGGTCCTGAACTTATCTTCCCATCGGAACATTCGTAGTGATGCTTGATCCCATCGACACATCGATGCCGCTTGGGTGTAGGTAAACTTATTTGATCATTTATTTTATTAAACACAACACATACCATTTTCAATATATGTACCTTTAATATCGTGTAACAGGTGGGTTGGAAAAAAAGATACGCGGCATACACCGCGACGAGAGTTGGCCTTTTACCGCAGTGAATTGGACGTCCTTACAGACTAAAATGTTACATGATATTCGTACACTAATGAGGTACTTGCCCCACTACCAGTCACAAGCAAAGCTCATAGGTACCTTTGGACGGCGAGAGTACATACGATAGCCTACACTTTCACCGCTTGGCACCTTCCCGATAGGGTTATGAGACAGTTCGACCTGAGGCAGCATATATCAGATGATGCACCTCCTTACATTGCGAGTTACAGTGCGCATGACTTTCACATCTTTCATGCTATGTGGAATGACCGCGACAACCGTATTGAGTTCGAGAGGGGGCCCACTATATCCATGGTGCAGTACATGAGGTGGTACTGGAACATAACACGACGCTACGTCCTTAATCGCAGAGTAGATTCCACGTTAGCACCGTATGTTCCTAGAGCACCATTAGAGAGTAACGTGGTAAGTTGATGTGTGTACTATTAAATACAACCAGTTTCATTTATTCATTGTATCTAATTTTCTTTTAAATTTGCAGGTTGCCGGTATTAACCGTGCATGGGACGAAGCAGAAAAACTCAGACAGAGGCAGACGGACGACGAGGGAAGGACAATGTGCACGAACATACAAAAGATTTTAGACGTGATTTTGTGCAGGAACAAGCTAGATTGGCCGAAACCACCATCTCCTCCACCTCCCCCTCCTCCTCCAACCGGTCCTCCTCCTTCTCCTGCAGGTTCTCCTCCTCCTCAGCCAGTAGCACATGAGAAGATTGCGCCTGGCCCATCACAACCAGCACCCATATTACCCCCGTTCCAGCAGCGCACGACGCACTAGAAGCAACAACGGCAGTGGTTCGTCTTCAACTTCCACACCACTAGTGTAACGACCCGTATTCTACGCATCATAGGATCGTAGGATATTTATTTCTGTCACATACGGAGTCGTATGGTCATGTAACTTTGGGAGACGACAATTGGGGTCATTTCCCATGTTCATGATTTTTCCCGATTTTTAAATGACCATTTTACCCCTAGTTGGCACTGTTTTGGCCATAACTTTTGACTGGAAAGGAATTTTGACCTGAAACCACTTCCATTGGCTTCGGATGATGGTTTCTCTTTCCGTAGAGTGGTCACATTAGCCAAACGGACTTACCGTTTGGGAGATATGGCTGAAACAAGTTTCAGATGGTTAAAAACAGCTAACTCTTTGGTTGCAGGTCCAGGTTCAGGTATGGTTTAGTATACCTGTTATTATTCTGTTTAGATGCTTATCGCTCATACCAGGCTTTATGTCTGACCCAGAGTTTTATGTCTCTTCTTATTACTCTGGGTGCTCACACGAGCAGACTAGAGACAGGTTAGCTGGTGATGCACGAGTAGATGATCCGGAGACGAGCAGGAGGCTTCCACGTAATATACATATATAGTATTCTCCCTGTGTTGTTGAAGATCACTGCTTGGGCATTGTTGGTGTATCTTCTACTTCAGCTTTCTTTTGTTTAGAGACAGTAAATTTGGAAAATTGTAATAAGCTGTATATGGATTTCCGCTGCTTTGAGATTGATGTTGGTTTTAGTTATCAGCTTATGCACTGTCTCGCCTGTTTTATGTCAAGTATGTTATTATTATATTTTATTCCATGCGCTGTGAGACATTCTACAGGTTCTTTGATTAGTTCGTTCCCTTCTTTCCTTTCTTCTGACGACCGTCTTGTGCTAGTCGGGCATGTGTACAGCGCACTTTTGGAAGAAATGCAGGCTGGTGCGAGGCGGGTCGTCACACTTGGTATCAGAGCTCTAGGTTGCGTAGTTAACCTAGGGAAGTTATCGGGGAGAGATAATATACGTATACGAGAGAGCGTATTTGTGATTACTTTGGTTTTTAAAAGCTATATACATATACTATTAGTAGTATAAGAATGAAGTCGTACTGCACTAGCACCACTATGGAATCGTTAATCGTTTCCTTTTTCAGATTGACGATGAGCCGAGATACTAGAGGTGCTGGTAGGGGAGCCAATAATGGGAATGCTGCTGACATGAGGACGATGTTTACTGACCTCATGAGAGAGATGCTTAGAGATGTTCAGAGGGCAGCTCCCAATGGCGGAAATGGTGGTGGTCCAATAGTGCAGGCGCCGAGGGTCGACTTCGCCAAGTTGAATAAGGATTATACTAGCCTTGGTGGGAAACCGTTCCACGGAACGGAGTCGGCCACAGATGTTCAAGATTGGTTGGATAGTTGCGAACGTATCTTCGAGGATTTGGGTATCGAGGATGCGATGAAGAGAAAGCTAGCGTCCCGTCAGCTGCAAGGGCGGGCAATGAATTGGTGGAATGCTATAAAAGCAGCTACTCCCGAAGACCAGATTACTTGGGTTCAGTTCAAGGCTCGCTTTAGTGAGAAGTTCATTCCAGCGGCCCAGAAGTCAGTGTTGTTCAAGAGGTTCTTGGAACTCAAGCAGAATGGAAGGGCAGTTTCTGATTATATTGCTGAATTCGACACTTTGTCAAAGTATGGGTTATCTCTTATTGATACTGCCGAGAAGAAGAATGAGAAATTCATAACTGGGTTAGATCAGTACTTAGGGGAAAGGCTTATTAACCACATCGATGAGACGTTTGAGTCGATTGTGGGGAAAGCATTAAGATCAGAAAGTCTCTACCCTAAGCCGAAGACCGAGGTTGCATCCGCAGATGAGCCAAAGC
Organism: Allium sativum; assembly: GCA_030737875.1. Taxonomy (NCBI): domain Eukaryota; kingdom Viridiplantae; phylum Streptophyta; class Magnoliopsida; order Asparagales; family Amaryllidaceae; genus Allium; species Allium sativum. Next base: position 178,358,194 of record CM060912.1, read on the forward strand.
CACAAGCTAGTGGTGGAAGCAAAGGTGGTTCCCAGAATAAGAGAAAGCAGAATCAGGCTAAGGATGGCCAGAAGAAAAAGAATAAGCAAGATGTGGAGTGCTTCAGCTGTGGTAAGAAGGGCCATTATGCTAGTAATTGTCGGGCCAAGCCAGCGGATAGGAAGTGCTTCAATTGTGGCCAATTGGGACATCACAAGGACAAGTGTCCACAGCCCCCTAAGGAAAAGCAAATGGTGAAAGCATATGCCCTTAATGCTATTCCTTCTTCGTCGAATGCCCCAACTGCGGCGGAGAAGGGAAAGAATGTCGTCATTCAAGGTATGCTTTCTGTTTATGATGTTCCTGTTAGAGTTTTGTTTGATACCGGAGCTTCCAGTTCTTTCGTATCTAGTGACCTGGTAGATAGGTTGGGATTGGAGCCCGAGATTGTCGATAGACCTTTAGTAGTGACGAACCCGATTGGTGGTTCGACTAGCCTTAGCATGATTTGTCGCAATGTGGTCTTATCGAGTCATGGATGCATGTTTGTTTGTGATTGCTTTGTTTTGGGCTTTACTGGGTTTGGCATTATTTTGGGAGTAGATTGGCTCCAAAGATACGGGGTGGTGGTAGACTGTGAGGGCTTGTTGGTGACAGCTAGAGCGGATGATGGGCGGAGGATAGTGTTTGGTGGTCTACCCAGTAAGGGGGTATTGGCTAGTTTTCTAAACTCCCTCGACATTCCGTATAGTGAGTTGTCAGGTTTGCCCGTGGTTGTCCAGTATCCGGATGTTTTCGAAGAAGTGACCGGACTTCCACCCCACCGAGAGATTGAGTTTCGTATTGATTTGGTAAAGGATGCCAGACCTATAGTGATGCCGCTTCGTCGTATGGCACCTAGAGAGCAGCGAGAGCTCGAGGTGCAAGTCAGCGATCTTTTGAAGAAGGGATTTATCAGAAGGAGTGTTTCTGAATGGGGAGCACCGGTTGTGTTTGCTACCAAGGCGGATGGTTCCCTTCGTTTGTGTGTAGACTACCGCGAGTTGAATAAAGTGACGAGGAAGAACAAGTATCCTCTACCGCGGATAGATGATTTGTTTGATCAGTTGAGTGGCGCGAGAGTATTCTCTCAGTTGGATCTCGCGACAGGTTTTCATCAGCTTAGAGTGGAAGCTGAGAGTATAGATAAAACGGCATTTCGGACGCCGTCTGGGTTTTATGAGTGGTTGGTCATGCCATTCGGGCTGACCAATGCCCCAGCATATTTTGTGGATCTTATGAATAGGGTATTCAGAGATCAGTTGAATAAGTTTGTCCTTGTGTTCGTTGATGATATTTTGGTCTATTCGAGGACAGAGGAGGAACACAAGGAACATTTAAGAGTAGCGATGGAGGTGTTGAGAAAACACCAATTGAAAGCAAAGTTTTCTAAGTGCCACTTCTGGAAGAGGGAAGTGAGGTTCTTGGGCCATGTTGTATCAGAAAATGGGATTGCCGTGGACCCGGCGAAGGTGGCTACGGTACAGGATTGGCCTACGCCCAAGAATGCAACAGATGTAAGAAGTTTCTTGGGGTTAGCGGGATATTATCGTAAGTTTATCCAAGGTTTCTCCAAGATAGCAGCACCATTGACCCAGTTGACCAAGAAGAATCAAGCTTTTGTCTGGGATGAAAGGTGCGAGGATGCATTTAAAAGTCTAAAGGACAAGTTGACAAGTGCCCCAGTGTTAGTCATTCCTAAAGGGGATGAAGAGATGACGGTATACACGGATGCCTGTGGTACCGGACTGGGTGCTGTATTGATGCAAGGCGGTAGGGTTGTAGCTTATGCAAGTCGGCAATTGAAACCGCACGAGAGAAGATACCCTACCCATGATTTGGAATTGGCAGCAATTGTGTTCGCATTAAAGATGTGGAGACACTATCTCTTGGGAGAAAGATTTGAGTTGTTTACAGATCATAAGTCGTTAAAGTATCTATTCTCCCAGAAGGATTTAAATCTCCGTCAGCAGAGATGGTTAGAGTTCTTGGCTTCCTATGACTTTGACATCGCATACACACCAGGAAAGGGTAATGCGGTGGCCGATGCATTGAGTAGAAGACATGCCAGCTTAGGGGCTATGTTCCTTGAATGGAAGCAACTGGAGTTTATCGCGGGGTTTGATTTCAGACCAAAGTGCGAATTGGATCCAGAAATGTTAGCAAGTTTGACGATCAGACCCACTTTGATTGAGCGGATCGGCTCTAGTCAGAGGGACGATCCTAACCTATTGGAGATCATCTCCAAGTTAGAGATGGATATCGATGAGGAGATGAACAAGTATGGGCTTGATCGAGATAGATGGCTTAGAAAGGATGGAAGACTAGTCGTACCCAATGTTAATGGATTGAGAGATGAAGTGCTTAGAGAATGTCATCACTCAAAGCTAACCATACACCCCGGTGGTAATAAGATGTATCGAGATATGAAGCAGACTTACTACTGGGAAGGGATGAAAAGAGACGTTGGGAAGTTTATATCCAAGTGCATGAATTGCCAGCTAGTTAAAGCCGAGCAAAAGAAGCCTAGTGGGTTGTTGCAACCATTAGAAATTCCCGAATGGAAATGGGAACAAGTCTCGATGGATTTCATCGATGGTTTACCAAGGACTAGATCGGGATATGATAGCATTTGGGTGATTGTAGACCGACTGACTAAAAGTGCAAGGTTTATACCAGTCAAATCGACAAGAACGGCAGCTAAGTTAGCAGAATTGTATATGAAGTGGGTAGTGAGATTTTATGGAATACCTAAAAGCATTGTGAGCGACCGAGACCCTTTGTTCACTAGTGGGTTTTGGAAGAGCTTACAAGAAGCTCTAGGGTCAGAGTTACATCTCAGTACCGCATATCATCCTCAGACCGACGGCCAGACGGAAAGGGTGAACCGTATTTTGGAAGATCTCTTGAGAGCATGTATATTGGATTTCGGTGGATCATGGGATGACCATTTGCATCTAGTAGAATTTGCATATAATAATAGCTACCAATCCAGTATCGGTATGGCTCCGTTTGAAGCTTTGTACGGAAGACCATGCAACTCACCATCATGTTGGATAGAAACTGGCGAGAAGTTTGTGCTTGGACCAGATGTGGTGAGAGAAACGTCGGATAAGATTAAGATCATTCAGCAACGAATGAAAGCTGCTCAAGATAGGCAGAAGAGCTATGCTGATAAGAGGAGAAGAGACTTGAAATTCTCCGTTGGCGACTTGGTGTTTGTCAAGATTTCTCCGTTGAAGAGCGTAATACGATTTGGCAGGAAAGGCAAGTTGGCACCAAGATTCGTTGGCCCATTCCCTGTTCTTGAACTAGTCGGGAATTTGGCATATAGAATTGACTTACCAGAGAAGATGGCGGGAGTTCATAATGTATTTCATGTTTCCCAACTAAGGAAGTTCGTTCACGACTCAGATATGACTATTTCACCTGATCAGTTAGAGGACTTCGAAGTAGAACCCGAGGCGGTTGGGAACCGCAGGACGGCCCGTATTGTCGAGCACGACATGAAGCAACTTCGAAGGAAGGCGGTGAAACTAGTCAAGGTACAGTGGAGCGAGGACGAGAGTGATTATACTTGGGAGACAGAGGAGGACATTAGGAAGACACACCCAGAACTCTTTGCCTGGTAAGATTTTGACTTTGATTTAGTTTTCCGCATGCCAGGATAGGCTTATTTGCTTGTTTTGCATGTTTGATTGTTGTATGTGGTTGTTAGGCATGCGGGATCCTTTGTATGTTTTGGGTTAAGGAATTTCGGGGGCGAAATTTCTTAAGGGGGGGAGAGTGTAACGACCCGTATTCTACGCATCATAGGATCGTAGGATATTTATTTCTGTCACATACGGAGTCGTATGGTCATGTAACTTTGGGAGACGACAATTGGGGTCATTTCCCATGTTCATGATTTTTCCCGATTTTTAAATGACCATTTTACCCCTAGTTGGCACTGTTTTGGCCATAACTTTTGACTGGAAAGGAATTTTGACCTGAAACCACTTCCATTGGCTTCGGATGATGGTTTCTCTTTCCGTAGAGTGGTCACATTAGCCAAACGGACTTACCGTTTGGGAGATATGGCTGAAACAAGTTTCAGATGGTTAAAAACAGCTTAATTGGGCTTAACCGGGTGATTAGCAGCTAGGCCCAAGGGGAATTTCGGGTTTAGGGGTATATGGAGGCTGATTAGGGTTAGAAAACATTTCTTTAGACATTTCCCAGCCGCCACTTTCATTTCTCTTGACATAGCCATGGCCTCCACTCTCTAAATCTCTCTAAAACACCCAAAAATCACTCACTAATCAAGGATTAAGGCTTAGAGGCATCAAATTAAGGAGAAAAGCACCAAAGCAAGGTTGGAGCTGCTGTTGGACATCAGTACTCGCCCAAATCAGAGGAGTTTCAGTCCTGAGGATTTTGTTTGTGGCCAAGGTGAGTGATTTGCATAGTTTTTGCACTAATTACGGTGATTAGGGGTAATTAGTGAAGATTAGCGAATTTATACGTAAATAAATTCTGGAAAAATTCTTAAAATTCTAAAATAATGTTTTAAGGCTCTGTTAGAAATTTGGGTTAATTTCGATGTGTTTTGCTAATCATATGCTTAAACATGATTAAGAGGGATTATGGGAAAATGTGAGGTTTTAGTCACTTTTGATTCTTTTTGATTCATTTAAATTGTTGTTTGCTGTTTGTGGTTGCTATTACATGTTGCTATGACTCTATGGTATGTTTCATGATTGATTAGAATAGTTAAATTGCTCGAAAACGTCGTCGAATGGCGTAGAAAGCTCGCTGGAAAGTTGCAGAAGTGTGCAGGTTCCGAACCGGTTCGGATCGGAGAAAAGGGGTCGGATCGGACTAGGGAACTGACCGAGGGAATCCGAACTGGATGGGGACTCGCCACTGGAAGAAGTTTGGCAGGAAGGAAGGCCATTGCTTAGAGTTGGAGTTGGACAGAAGATCGGATCGGAGTGATGGAGCAGATCGGATCGGAACTATGGAGCGGATCGGATCGGAAGCATAATAAAGGCCAGATCGGATCGACTCACGAATGGGAGGCTACGACTGGAGCAAGACGAAGGGATCGGATCGGATCGGAGTAGATGGGAAACGAGGAAGCTGGTCGGAGGAGGAGCATGAACTCGAAGGGAAGCAGCAACCCGACCCGACCCGGAGAAGGACACCGACCCGACCCGGAGTGAAGAAACCCGAACCGAACAGACAAGGGCAATGATCACCGAACCGAACCGAACAGACGAGAGCAATGATCACCGAACCGAACCGAATTCTAGGACTGTTACTGCGTGACAACTCTTCTGAAGACCCACTCCAATTCGACCAAAACCCGAGATGCAAAGGAAGTCCAGATGAGAAGTTAGAGCTCAAGATTTAGAT